>PVLC010000403.1:78768-117412 GCA_004027655.1 Graphiurus murinus
AAAAACCCTTTCTGAAAACAACTGGGGCGGGGGGGGGGGGGGGGGGTTAAGAAAAAAAAAAAGGTTAAGCCACTATTGCTTTTTATTCTCAGATAAAACCTGGTTCTGCTGTCCCATAATTTTGAGTACCAATGATTTGCACAGTTTCAATCAGCCTCCCTCCAACCAAACCCAGGGGGGTTATCAAGCTTGACAATTCACTTGTTTTCTCCAAAGCTTTTATTAAAAGCAATTTGGAAGGGATAAAGTTTCTTTCAGTGTTCTCTTTCTTTTCACTTGAATAAATCCTAATTACCGTGAGGACAGAAGAGACTGAGCTTCCAGAAATCTTCTGTACTAGGTAATGTTTCCTTTATATTAAGGGGAGTCTCCTGTTCCAGCAGCCACCAGGCACTTTGCCACTCCAGCCGTGCTCAGTGCGATCTGAAGAGCATTTATCTAACACCTTGTTATAGGGCGCTCGCGCACACAGTGTATGGGGGCACACAGCTATGCCCTCTTGGGCGTTCACGTGCAGGCTGGCGAGGTAGTGTTGAACTCGACTGAGATATTACATATAGTATATATAATATAATATCTTGGACTAATAAACGCCACCTCGGACTTTAAGTTAAACAGTAAGTACAATTCCCGAGTTGGGACAAGGAATCTGGGGCAGGCCGACTCTGGGAGGTAGGAACCAGTGTTGCAAGTAATCTCAAGTCTCCTGGCCGTTTAGCCCTGCTGTCCTAGACTCCTCAGGCCTTGACTCTGGCTCTCTTTGGCTTTGTTTCTGTCCCTGTCTCCACCTGTCTTTATACTGGCCTTTCCTTCACATGATGGGAAACGTGGTCATAGAGAAGGTTCCCAACTTCCTATTAATCCTGCAGTTTTTTTCCCTAGGGAGAAAGTGTCTTTTTCACTTCCAGTTTCAAAATTCCCCAAGAAGGTTTCTGATTGGACTAAATGTGTCAGCTCTTCCCTCCTGGGCCAATCCCCTGCGGCAAGGTGGGAGTGGGATTCAGAGAGGGCTGTGAGTGGCCCACCTTAGGTCACAGGCAGCCCCACCCCCAGCTCGCCGACAGGCTCTTCCGGTAACCCTGTGGAGCGGGGGCGGGGCTCGTAGAGACTCCGGGCCTTAGCCGAAAGGCTGGGGGAAGGGCTGGGCTTAGGAAGCAGTGGGTCTAGCACTTTTGATGCTTTTTCAGAAACAAACTCTGGGGTTTCCAGCCTGACAAATGGAACCTTGCTAAAGACGGCAGAAGACTTGCCTGTTTGAAAAACGGGGCCCCTTAGCAAATCTGATTCCACTTAATCTTCCATTTCACAGATGGGGCTACGGAGAGGTTTAAGCACCCAGTGCTCGCTCACACACAACTAATAAGCCGCTAGGCGGGATTCCAGCGGCGTAGGTGTGTGCAAAGCCACAGCTGCAAGTGCCGCCCGTCCCTCCCACTGATCCAGCCCCGGGAGAGACTAGGACAGAACTGGGGAAGGGCAGCCATTCCTCCTGGGGGTGGGGCGGCACCCTGAGCTAGGCCTCCATTCTGGGTAGCATTTCTGCAGGCCTGGGAAGAAGGGAGCCTGCAGGGTGGGTCCCCATACCCAGGGTGCCCCCAGCGGAGCCAGTGAGTGTGCGCAGCAGCCCCGGGAGACAGGCCCAGGCCCGATGGAAATCTCCGCCACACCCCAGTTTGGAGTTGGCCTCAGAATCCCGGTCTTTCCATGCAATTCCATTTAAGGGCAAGCCAGCCTGGTTCACACCTAGCAGGCTAGATGACAGATTGCCCTGTGGTTCATTTGCAGGATGAGAAGCAAAGCCTAGGACTCCGCACCCACACTGCCGGCTCCATAAAACGAAGCAAATCAGGGCCCATAAAATGTCACCACTGCTGAGGTGCAATGTCCGGGAAGGCCTTCTGCAGAGGGAAATAGACCCCGGAAAGGGACCCAGGGCCCTGCGGCCCAGCAGGAAGGCCCCGGGAGGGAGTAAAAGAGCCCTTCTAGTCCCACCCCCTCGGCGCTCCAGCCTGCCCCCCACAGTGCCCCTCCCCCCTTAGTAACCCCGCTCTGCCACGTGGTTCTAGCTTCCCTTGGGCTGAGGGCGATGTCTGTTTCTGCCCGAGGAGTTTTTGACCAAAGGTAAACATCAGAGGGGCCAGAGCGACAGCTGCACCGGGGATCACGGCAGCGACCCCCACGCCGCGCTGGCTGCTGCGAGCCGCCCCTCCCCCGCCCGGCCCGCGAGCCCATTTTCGCTTGGCCGGTCTCCGCGTTGCCGGATGGATTGCGCCCCACCCCCGCTCCTCTGCTCAGTCATTCAGACTTGGAAAGTCAATAACACGCTGACATCATCAGGGGTTTGTGTATTATTACACGGCTACTTTCCAGAGTACCTGGCATTATCTAAGAGAGGAGCACTCCGACCTCCACAGAAAGGGCCCTGAACCCGGAGCTGGTGGCCCAGGGTGCGGCGGCGGTCAATGGGAGCAAGGCCTTTTCTTCCTGGGGAACCTTTTCAGGGCATCAATTAGAAACAGATTATGAGGTTTTGCGGCACTAAATGCAGATGCATTTTAGATATCCACACAGGCTTCATTTTGGCTTGGGGGTGCACTTATAAGTCAGCCTTAAGTGACCTCTATTTCTACCAAAGACACCTACTTGGTCTTTAAGAAGCATTTTTAGTGATCTTCACAAAGGAAAGAAAGAAAGGCATCGTCTATGACAAGAAGCCAAAGGCTGATTCTTTTGAGACTTGGGGTATGTGTGTGCCATTCTCTATTATGTAATCGCCATCACGGGTGATTAGGTCTTCTCTTCCCCTCTGGGGCCGATCTGGATGGTTGCTTGCTGTGTTTTTCTTTAAGCCTCTTGCAGGGCGCGGGCCCGCGTGTACGTGTACACACACACACACACACACACACACACACACACACACAGATTTATGGTGCAAAACTGCTATCCAAGCAAATTGCCTGAGAAGAGCGTCTCCTTTTTGGAGGCGGGAAATAGATTAATTTGTTGTTAAGACTCCTTTATCTTACTGCTCTGGCATTTCTTTTTCCTAGAATGAGTTTTTTAAAAATAACTTTTATGTATTTTTAGATGTCTTCTTCCCTCTCCTTTGCTAAAATGGCTTAAATAACCAATTGTATAGGTTAGTGTACTTTGGTTCTTTGAATACACAAATGTTAAAAACAAAACTCAGTGAACTCATAACAACATAGTTCCTTTTCTTTTGGGCCAAACTGTTTCTTTCTTTATAAACTCAGGGATGATCTAATGTACATTCTCTTAGTATCTTGAGTTACAAAAAATGGCAGCCAGCCCCAAACTGGCTACCTGGAGAAGGACAAGGGGAGGGCTGTAGCTCCTTGGTGTCATCCTTGCCCTCGGTACCTCAGGCTGGGAGGAATCTCTGATTGATCGCAGTCTTTAGAGCTCCCCAGGAGGAAGCAAAGCAGACATGTTTCTCAACAATGTAACAGTTCCCCTCAGTGTACTGATCATTTCATAATTTTAGTAGATTATGACTACTTCCTTCCAGATGGTCGGGAGAAACTCTCCCACCAGACTTGGACGTCTACCCCAAGCCCTTGGGGAGATTGCCCCTCCTGGAAGGTGCACACAGCTGGGGAGGCTACTGCACCAGCTCTGCAAGATGGCTGCTCAAGCGTGGGGGGTAGGGTGGCATATACTTGCAGAACCTTGGACTGTTTACTTAGGGAGTTTTCTTCGCTCTTTAGCGAGGAGTGTGCAAACCTGAGAATCTGTCTCTAGTTTCAAAGATGAAGAGGCTCTTAACTCATTATGCATTTCTGTTTTCTAGCCCAGCTGATCCTCTAGTCTTTGTTGATGCCCCTTCTGGATACAGCTGCCAAATATTGGGCTCCTTGCTCTTCACGGACATTGGCCGCCCACTTCTGGGTGTTGAACTTTTCTACCTGGCAACAGACTTTCCTTCCTGGAGTTTCTGCCTGAGCAGGGGAGAGCTGCTGGTGGAGGCTGGCTTGGGCAGAACCTCTAGGATTTAAAAGTTGCTAGGTATTGAAGCTCAGCACCCAGGATTGGTGGCTGGTGCCTTTGCCCTAGATTGGGCAGGAGAAGGAAAGAATTCAGTGGAAAGAACCATGTTGGGGAGCTGGGGAGGCAGGGGTGTTGGGCCTGGAGGAGCTCACTGTAGGGGTAGGCAGAGCGTGCCCTCTGCCTCTTGGCAGGGCCACCTGTGTTGGAGGAGGAAGGAGGAAACCTCGTGGCCTCTGGTGTCAGGTCATTCTGTAATGGGGTGTGGAATGTACCCCCAAAATAAGGTAATATAAAATCCAGGTTCTTGATATTGTAAAAAAAAAGAATTTTAACACATATCATTTACAACATCTGGCAGGTTTAATTTAAGGAAAAACTGGGAAGGAAAAACTTGGATGCAGAGGACAAAAAAGGAAAAGGGAGACAGGGGTCCCCCACGACCAAGTCCTAGGGCATGTTTCCCGGATCACGAGCAAGCGCTGAGAGAGAGAACACGTGGAAATCCAGGGGGTATATGAGAGGGCGGGGTCCTCATTTCCAGCCCCTCTCTCTCAGGTTTCAAGTATTTGATAGGTTGAGCTCCAGGTGAGAGCTGACTCCTCCTCTTTCCAGGTGTGTGCTGCTTTAGGTGGGCTGGGCTCTTCCGGAATTTGACGGTATGTCTCAGGTGGGCTGGGCTGTACATCTCTCTTGGGCCGAACCAAAGGAAAAACTCCCAAGGGGTGGAGTTTTGGATTAACACTCTCCAGATTTTTTAAAAAGGCTAAAAACTATATTTTTATGAATTCCCCCCATACCTCCTTCTACCTCACATTCCACTTCTAAGCTACCTCATCAATTCCTCCTACACTGGTCCTGAGGGACCTTGGTGACCTGATAGACCTAGGAGTCATTCCACAGGAGTGATACAGATATTTTTCCCATTCCTCTAGGGGAATAGAGGTCACCTTCTGGGCCATTATATCAGCTGATCAGGTGCATTTTGATTCGGAGGCTTATCTATCTTGTGTGATCCATGTGAAGATTCCAGAGGTGGTCAGTTATCAAACCCTAATCTTGACTTAGAAAAATAGCATTTTTTTTGGTATTACTAGAATGTTGCTATTTATTAAATTATGTATCTAGAGGTTGAAGAAACATTACATAATATTGAATTCATGCTCTTTAAAGCTACTACTAAATAATTATAAATTACAACTTCACTAGAAATGGAATCTTCTCTAGATGAGGACCAGTTTTAAACAAAACAAAACAAAGCAAAGTACTAGAGTGTTTTTCAAATAGCATCTTCTAATAGATCCTTTGCTTTGAGGAAGATCTTGACAGTGCTGGTTTTTTTTTTCTTTTTCTTTTTCCTTTTGAGATGGGAACTCCCTGTGTTGCCCATCTTGTTTTCAAACTCCTGGCCTCAAGTGATCCTCCTGCCAAAGCCTCCCAAATAGCTAGGACTTTTGGAGTGTGCCACTGCGCACAATGCTTTTTAAATTCTCTGTAGGTAGGATTTTCAATCCATTGCTCACTGACACTTCTGTGTAAAAAAAAAAAAAAAAAAAAGTAAATTAAAAAACAGATATGAGATACAAGCCAACTTTTTATTGTTTGATTTAAATTAGATTCAGAAGATTACTGTCAGACCTTAATGGATGTTTCTAAATGTTACTCTCAGTTGTACTTACATCTCCTTGTTGAATGTAACAACTAGTTCTTGAAGCTGGGACCTGCCTTTGAGTAGTCTTGGTGCAGACATTGCAAACTGAATTTAGCTTCCACTTATGTTTAGGTTGATCCCATCCATTTTTCAAAAATTGGGTTAAAAATCTGGAGGTTTCATAAAAAGAAAACAAACATTCAGCTTTTCCTGAAAAGTAAAAAGCTTCAGGCTGCACAAGCCATGTCCACAGCTGCCCTTGGAGCCCAGCATTTAGCCTTCTGAGGGCTGCAGCCCAACCTCCCCTCTTTTCTTATTCCTGGGCAGGCTTTTTTGCTTACTCTACCTGCTTGGCTGCAGAAGCCTTAGAATTTGCACTCCTAGGCAGAGTGTGGTTTTGAGACTGGAGGCCGTGGTATTGGTACAGAGCTTCCGTGAGTCATTGAGTGCCTCAAATACTCTCTAAGATAGGTGAATCATATACTTCATATCTTTGTGTGGTAAAATCTTTAGATGCATGTGAGGTGCTATTTTGATGAATGTTAAAATTCACTTAATTTATAGTGTTACTGACACCTACTATTTCTTGTGACTTGGTTATTTTTGTCGATATATACACAAAGTTAGACTATGTCTGCCTTAGAAAGAATTTCAAAAGGTGATGCTTCCTTATGAAAAGGATGAGGGACTGCTATTCTATAGGAGAGTTCATCTTGACTCTTTGGTGCATGTAGCCCCCGGAAGAATCTGGAAAAAACAATGTATCCCAAGTTCTTTTTAGAAACAGCATCTACAGTTTGGCATTTTAAGAGCAAAGGGTATATAATAGCCAGAGTATTGCAAAAATTTATATTTTAGAATAAAACTGTTACATCATCTAATGGGCTCCAAATACCACAGCAATTGGATACCCATCATCATTCACTTAAAAAATTCATGAGCAAGCTCTTCTTTAACATTGGCAGGTTTTACATCATTTTTTCCCTTTGAATTTATGTAGCTTTACGTATATCCCATAAAAATAAGCATAAGTTTTAATTTTAAAAATTATGTATGATTATATGACTCTAAGCATTCATTTTTATTGGCAATATATATGTGAATGAAGCAAACATGGCCCTCCTTCCAATTAGCTATTTATCCATGGATGACTATGCTACCAAACAGAGACAGGTTCGACACCTATACAGTTTCTAATATTTTGTTCACACTTGTACATGCATAAACACAAACACACACACAGAGTTATCTCATAAATAGGTGATGGAAGTAGCTTTCTATCTCCAAGATATACCCCAGCCCTTTTTGTTTTTTATTTTGAAACAGGTTTTGCTCAGTTAATGAGGCTGGACTTGAACCTGCCATCCTCCTTTCTCTTCTCCCAAGCATTGGGATTACAGGTGTGCACCACCATGTCTGGCAGAATCAAAGGCCATTGGTTTTGGCCTAAGAAGATCAGTAGCAATCTTGGCCAGAGAAGTAGCAGGTGCCAAACTACAGTGGGTGGGGAGTGGTGGTGGGGGTGGTTGGGGATACAGTGACTAGGCACAGCTTTTTCTTGAAGCTTTGTTTGTAAGAGGAATCCATTCATCCATCTTAGTCTACTTCAGTGTATTTATAATGCTGATGATGGCAAGCAGCCATCAGAGAGGGAGAGCTCAAAGATATGCAGAATGTGAGGTCAAGGAAGAGATGGAGGTGGGAGAAAATATCAGAAAGGCTGTGCTCTAGAAGGCAGTAAAATTTATGATGTGTTGAAGGTCTCCCCCCTTCTTTGTACATACTGGTGAAATAATTGAAAATGGAACTAAGTTTCTATCATTGGCTCACAGGTCAGGGTCTAATTTACTCACTGGTTTTGGAGCTGCTGCAGGAGGACACTACACATTTTAAGCTCTGTATCTCTACTTCTTAAATCCCTTTCTGGCTGGGCACGGCAGTGCACACCTGTAATTCCTGTCCTTGGGAAGCCGAGTCAGGAGGATCATAGGTTTGAGACCAACCTCAGCAACTTAGGCTAGGGCTATAGTTTGGAGATAGAATACCCCTAGGTTCAGTTCCAAGTACCACCTTCCCCTCACGTCACTTTCTGCACTCAGAAGGCTTGATTATCAAGTAAGTGAGATTTTAGTACTTATGTATGCAATCAAAAAAGGTAATTCTTGCTGGGCGTGGCACAGAATTGTAATTCCAGTACTTGGGAGGATCAGGGGTTCACAGGCAACCTCAGCTACTTAGTGAGACCCTGTTTCAAAATAAAGAATAAAAAATAAGGCTGGGGGTGTAGCTCAGAGGTAGAATACCCCTGGGTTCAATCTGGAGTACTGCAAAAAAAAAAAAAAAAGTTAATTTTTAAAGAAAAGAGGACATTTGACTCTATTTGCAAGAGAAAACAAACAAAGCAAAAATAAAGCAGCCCAAACTAGGGAAAGGAAAGAGGTTTTCACCAAGTTTCAAGCCTAGTTGATCTCCATATTACCCTGGCTTTCCAGATGCATCACAGTCAAATCAATCAATCAGGAAACAAGTCAAGTGCATCATTAACTGGCTTCATTTTCCAGGTCAGCTGTGCTGGGTTGGCTGCATACACATTTGATTTTATATTTCCCATTTCCACAGAGAAATTCAAAGACCAGCAGTTTATGTATTCACGAACCCTATATTACACACACACACACACACACACACACACACACACACACACACACACCAAAATACACTGTAGAGATAGTATTAAGAAATACTAGTTTACAAAAACAATTAGAAATATTTTGATGTCTTTCCCAAAATTTTTTAGCTAGGCATTTGTTTGCCCAGTGACTTTAACATGGTAGAACAGTGTTATGTGTCTCTTCCTACAGAAGGTGGATGATCTATCTGCCACTGGATGAATGTGGCTCCCAATATAAAGGTGTCTAAGTGAGAACTCCCCTGGTCCAAAAGGCTGTTGGGTGCTTTAATTGAATCTATTTATTAGCCTCTCTTGTAGCACATGCTCCGAAAGACTAAGCACAAGAATATTAATACATATTCAGGGCTAGGAACTTCATGATTTCGTTATTAGAAAATTAAAATTTCTGTTAGGATTCTACCCATAAATATTTGATTAGAGTTACAGAATGCATTCTTTCAAATTGGTTTCACTGGTCAAATGTTCAGTGGAAGCCTGTGAGAGATTTGCAAAAAGAGAAACAAATCACGCTTGTCCCAGTATGTCATTTGGAAGTGTCATAAGTGACCATCATTGTTTGTGGATGGCTCTTCAGCTGGTAACCAGGCTTGGTCAACTCTATTTTTAAATGTTTCTTGTATCTATTTTCATTTTCTCCTTTCCTTCTGTTACCACCTGGTCCAAAGCTTTATAGCTCACTTGACAATTAGTGAAACAACTTCCAACTGGTTTTTCTGCTCTGCCAACTTCAACTATGTCTGGGAATGTTTTGGGAATCACTACTTCTGCTGTATTTTCCCTGGTTAAAAATTTATGTGCCTTCACTGAATCAAATAGGGATTTTTGAGTAAAAATTATTTATTAACATAACTAAAACCATGTACCTTGATTAAATGATATAAAAAGTAGAGACTGGGTTCTTTCTAGGAAATGTGTTAAAAAAAAAGAAAAAAAAAGCATTCAAGAACTACAAGAACTGTAAGAAATGAAAAAGATCTTAGTTCAAACTAGGGTCAACCGGGCCCTGAAGTTTATATGACTCCTGGCTCTCTAGGAAAAAAAGAATAAAGTACATAAATACAAAATTTAGCAGTTTCCCCTTATCACAGGGTAGGGTAAGTTTCCCAAGATTATCAGCAGATGCCTGAAACTGTGGATGACTAAACCCTATTATGTACTGTCTTTTCCTATATGTCTCTCAGCACTGGCACATAGTACCAGAGGCAGTCTGTCCTTCCAGATTGTATGTCCTGGTGTCACCTCTGCATCATTACCCTTCTGTTCTTGGACCATTAGAAAGTGAAACACGAGTTACTTGAACTCAAACACCATATTGTGATAGTTGATCTACTAAGTAACTAACAGGTAGGTCAGATATACAGCTCGGATACACTGGACAAAGGGAAGATTCATGTCTCAGCTGGGATGAAACAGAATGGTGCAAAAATTCATCACATTATTCACAATTATGTTCAATTTGAAACCTATGGATTATTTATTTCAGTAATTTTCCACTTGATGTTTGCAGACACAGTTGTCTGTGAGTAACTTAAACTTCAGGTAACTGAAACCATGGAATGTTAGAACTCAGGTAAGGAGACACTGCTTAATAGCTTCATAGTAAATTTGGCTCTGGGTTAAATAAACATGGCCCCAAATGAGTTTATTTGTCTTGAATGTTTTTATGTGGATCAACTCAAATAGAGCAGAAGAACTTGAGATGAAAACAGCAACATTATCTGGTCCCCCATTTTTCATGTCCTTCGTTCTAGCCACAGAGATAACTATTTAAACTGTATCTTTCTTCTACTATTTACCTTAAAGGGCCTAATAATATATGCTTGTATTTTCAGAAAATGATTAATCAAAGTTAAATACCATCTATTGGCTCCTTGATATGGCAGAGGAGGAATTACTTTATTTTATGTCTATTGCTGTTTGGTGGTAATTATTGTTTTTAGTAACTTAGGCTAGTAACTAACACTAGTTTTAGTCTTGTGTAATTTCAAAATCTCACCGTGGTTGAATTCCACTGTCACTCAGTGAGGAGCATCTCTACTCTGGGGGTTCTTTGTTGTTCCCTTTGCATATGAGGTTCCTGTTCCCCACCCCACCCCCATCAGCCCTGCCCCACTTTGCACATTGAAGTCTGAGCTTTGAAGGATGGAAAGAACTTCATTCTAATCTCAGCTATTCCAATATACTTTGGTATCTCTTCTTGAATGCTTCTCATTTGACTTCTACAGCACACAATTTAGCACTTAATTATAAAGCTTATTATTTGTTTTTGAGCCCACCCTCTCCCCATCTCTGGAGCCAATCACTGTATCTCTTGCAAGGTTGGTTCTCAATAAATGTGTATTCAACTGAATCATTCTGTTCTCTAATTGTTTCAGATTTGTGCATCTTTCCTGCCTCACTAGATTATAAACTTCACATGCTTTTGTGTTTTTGCATAATGTAAAACACAGTTGGCAATTAATAATAACTAATTGTTAATTAATTTTGATATTTTGCTTCATCCACATTATCTTATAGCATTTCTCCTTCATTTACTGGGAGATAGAAGACGGGAGCTAAAAGGTACTATTTCAGGTTAACTCTGGGGCATATTATATATATTTTATTTTTCCTGCCTTTTCTTGGGAAGCATAATTCTTTCCATTCCTTCTCTAAAGCTCCCAATGTTAAATGTAGCTTTAATAATCATTCTTTAAGGAAGTTTTTGTGTGCTGAAAAGATTACTCAGATATATTTTTATTTTTAATAATTAAAATTTATAAATGATGTTATGTTTTAAGCTTTTACGTTCAGTTCACAAATTTTATTTTTCTATTTATTAATCCAGCAAATGTTAATAATTATTTTTAAGAGAGCATTGCTAATATATGGTCTTTTTCACAAATTTGACAAAATAGCCTGGAACATTTAAATTTAATTTATGATTTAAATATGCTTGATTTTTCTTTCATAGACTATGTTTTTTTGTTTTAATGAATAAAATCCTTAGCTGTTATAAATCTAATAAACTAAATTTACAGATAAAGGAACACTAAAATTTCTTGAGTCTTCTGATATCATATGTTAGAAATCTCAACACTAAATAAATTATATATTTCAAGTTGGAATTACAAGTCTGAACTGTCATACAAGGCCAAATTCTTGTATAAATACTTAAAATGCTAAATATGCACATATCCCCTAATACAAAATTACAAATATTGCACTTTTGGTTTTATTAAATATTTATGAATGTAAACATTTCTTTTTCTTTTTTTTTTTTTGCAGTACTGGGAATTGAACCCAGGGGCATTCTACCTCCGAGCTATACCCCCAGTCCTATTTTTTATTCTTTATTTTGAAACAGGGTCTCACTAAGTTTCGAAGAGTCTCACTAAGTAGCTGAGGCTGGCCACAAACTCCGGTCCTCCAGTCTCAGCCTTCCAAGTACTGGGATATGAATGTAAACATTTTGAGGGATTAAAAGATGCCTATCCATTATGGGGAAAACATGCTGTAATAATAAATTTTGGGGTTGCTTCATAAGTTAGGTCAGGCTGCAATGAATCACTGTAGACTAGGAAGCTCAAATAAGAGAGACACATTTCTCACAGTTCTAGAAGCTGGAGACCAGAGATCCAGTGGCCAGCATGGTCGGGATTTTGGTGAAGGCCCTTATCCTGATTTACAGACAGAATTCTCTTCATTGTTTCTTCACTTGGTGGAGAGAGAGACCATCTCTCTGAGTCTCCTTATTTTTATTTATTTATTTTTGTGTTACTGGGGATTGAACTCAGGAGTGGTCTACCTCTAAGCTCCATCTCCAGCCTGACTTTATTTTATGTTTTATATTGAAACAGGGTCTCAATAAGCTGCTGAGGTTAGTCTCAAACCTACAATCCTCCTGCTTCAGTCTCCCAAGTACTGGGATTACAAGTGTGAGCCACCATATCTGGATGAGATCTCTTCTTATAAAGGCATGAAGCCCCTTCAGAAGGACTCCACCTGCATGGTGTAATCACTCACTAAAGGCCTTCCTCCAAAATGCCATCGCATTGGAAATTAGGTTTCAGCATACGATTTGGGGCAGACATAGTGATACAGTTCCTACCACCTTCTTCTTGATTTGGGGAGTTGTCTCCTCAGTTTGTTGAAGTTGCTTATTGCCTGGAAATGTGAGTTTGGGCAAGAGTAAGTCCTCAGCTAGGTATACAACGGTCTGGTAGAACCTCTTTTCATAGTTACTGGGTA
The DNA here is from genome assembly GCA_004027655.1 of Graphiurus murinus. NCBI lineage: Eukaryota > Metazoa > Chordata > Mammalia > Rodentia > Gliridae > Graphiurus > Graphiurus murinus. The sequence goes on from PVLC010000403.1 coordinate 91,347, forward strand.
AATGGCCTGTGTAGTGACTGAATGTTCATTAAACTCAAATACAACTTCTTGCTTTGCTGTCAGAAGAGTCTGTTACTTGTTATTTGCTGGGTTTTGTGTGTGTGTGTGTGTGTGTGTGTGTGTGTGTGTGTGTGTTGCTAGGGATTGAACCCAGGGACATTCTACCTCTGAGCTCCACCCCCAGCCCTTTTATTTTTTGTTTTGAAACAGGGTCTTGCTAGGTTGCTGAGAGCCTTGCTATGCTGCCAAGGAGTGCCTAGAACCTATGATCCTACTGTCTCAGCTTCCCAAGTACAAGGATTATAGGCATCACCCCCCCCCCCAATTCGATGACATTTTGAGGGGGGGGGACTTTGGCAGGTGATTACATCATGCAGGTGGAGTCCTCCTGAAGGGGTTTCATGCCTTTATAAGAAGAGACATCAGCCAGACATGATGGCACATGCTTGTAATCCCAGTGCCCTATGCCCCTGCTTACTTGCTGGTTTTTAGATATGTAATCTGTAGTGTTGAGTTGTGTCAGGTAAAGGTAAGGCTTGGGTCACAGCTCTGCTTGATTGGACTTTCATTACTTGGGCTCTTAAAATATATAAATTCTAAGATCTTAAATATTAAATCATAAATCTTTGCATTAAATTTTAAGAACCTTTGAACTGGAAAATGTTATATATTCTTTTAATATATTTTCTTAAATCCAGAAAACCTACAAGTTTTATACTATTAAAATATTACTCAGTTGAATTACAGCCACGTCTCTTGGCTTTGACTGCACTGTGGTCACAATGTCTGGGGACATTCTAGTATCAGATGTGAGCAGGCCATAATTTTATAAAATAAAGTCTAGAAGTGGGCCCTGAGTATAAGCCAGTGGTTATTACCCTGCCTGATTGTCTCATGCCATGGGAGAGAGCAGAGCTCACAGTGGAGCAGAACATGGCCCTACGAAAGCCTTTCATGATTATCAAAATTCCACACAGCTGTGCTATCTTTGTGTCTTCCTCTACAGATCAGGAAAGGGGCTTATACCCTACAGGATAATTTTCACAGTATGGAGTTCATGTCTGTCTTGCTTAGGGTAGTAACTTCAAAGCCTGGTACAATGCCTTGTAGGCCATTAAATGAAAAATATTTTGAATGAATGGATTGATGAGTGGATGGCAGGCTGCCCCAGTCTGGCCTCTGCTGTATAGGTAAAAGATTGTTCTTACAGCTTGTATTTGAAATAGAGTTAGATTTTAATGAACTGCAAAATTCATTAGGAGAGCAAAAGAAGCAGACTCATTTAGGAAAGAGTCAAGATGGTTTTATAAACAGTACAATTCAACAACTACGACAAAAGTAAAAGCCCTGGACTCTTGCTATCATCTGCAAGGAATCCTTTAATGAGCCCTCGATACGAGGAGTATGAATTACGGTTTAAAAAGAGTTTCTCCAGTCATTCACTGATACTTTTTTATGGTGCAGATAAATGTGACCTGGACTTACACCACCAGTAAGGACAGGCAGGCAGGCAGGCAGGCAAGACATATTGTTCTTGCTAGGGATCATTGGAATGGCAAGCTTTCAGTCTGGAGTTTTCTCCCTAGATTCTTTTAAGTGACACTGTGGACAGAGAGCTAAACAGGCTGTTGAGAATGTGTGATGAGAAGAGGAATCATAGGAATTAGTAATAGTTGTATATTTTGGGGAGACAGATTAAAGGCATTTCTTAGGGAGACAGGGGAACTCAGGAGCTGGTAAATGATGACCTATGAGATGTTAATCAGAAAGATGGCACCTTAGGTATGGGGTTGGGCCTGAGAAGGAAAGGTGGCTTGGAAAGGAGAGAGGAAATTGCTAGGGCACAAAAGCACTTTTCTTAAGAAGCAGAGTCTTTAGTGATGAGGGGAAAAGACCTGGATTGTAAATCATATTAAAGGTTGAGTCAAACAAGTATATTTTTGAATACCAGTTGGATGTGGGGTCCTGGAACATTCTGTAGAAAGTTCATGGTTCCGTTACCCTGAATGTACATGGATGAGACAGAAGAGTTAGACTATGTCTCTGGACACATTTTTTTTTTTTTTTCTTTTTTAACAAGGGGACACAGTTGGCCTTGGAAAACAATGCATTTGTGGGTTCTTCCCCCTTAGTTTTATTCTTAAAAACTAAAATTAAGTACACTAGCTATAACACTCCCTATAGCTCTTCATAATATGGCAATTACTGAAATGGTTTCTTTCCCATTATGCAGCCAAAAGCAGTGAGATCATGAAGTAGGCAACAAAAGAAAACAATATTTAATTTGTTCTAGAAGGATGCCGTGGGAATAAAAATATCCTCCTTTCCCTTGAGGTTTAAATGCATGGACACAACCAAAAAATGCAGGAGTGAGGCTGCACACCAAACAAGTCCACACTTCACAGGCTAATTAAATCATTTTAATCTAGTGAATATAAGCAACAAAATAAATTGGCATAGCAGTGAGTCAGGAGTGGTTCGAATTGAAGTAACTGCAGAGCCGGCACTACTGTGCTGTGTCTGGACACGCTGAGCCTTTCCGCTTATTTTCAAGAGACGCCTTGTTTGCACTTTAGCCTCCTTGAGTTGTCCTGAGAAGGCATCTTTATCTGGCAGTCTCCCAAAGGGGACTGGACCTCCTACACTCCTTCACCTTTATCCTGGTGAAAGTTGGGTTTCAGCAACCGGAGAGTGCAGGGGAACACAGCCTATGTTAAGTGTGTTCCCCAGGGTAGGGGTTGGGGTTTCCCCTGCTGACCAGGAGTTTGGTAGTAAAAAGGTGAATCCCAGGTTCCTTCATCTTCATAGTGGGAGGTGGAAAAAGTTCATGGTGTTATTCTGTGTTGCTTTGACATGAGAACAAAGATGAGTTGTTTTCTCTCTCAAGAGGGTAAAGGATATTTTGAGAACCAATTTTGTTCCTTTGTCATAGTGTTTGAGTTTTCCCTTTAAAGCTACCTTGTTTTATTTTTGGCAGTGGTGGGGCTTGAAGCCAGGGCCTCAATGCATGTTTGGCAAGTGCTCTACCACTGAGCTAAACCTACCCAGACCTTGAACTCCCTCCTTTGACTCTTGACCCAGCTATAGGAAAAAGAAAAGGAAAAAGAAAACTCCAAGTTGACAATAAGGACAAGTTAGTACATTTTACAATGGAAAAAATGATTTTGAAAATTTTCTGACATTTATTGTCTGACAGCTAAATTCTACCATTCAGTTCACACAGTTCTGGCTTTGTGACTGTGGGCAAATTCAGTTCCCTGGTCTGTAAACAGGAACAATAATGCAGATTCACTGAGAGAGCTTAGTCAGATGGAGCTGCTTGTAGGGAAGCTGGGTTTCCATGGCCAAGAGCTACCTGCTCTAATTCTAGATGCCCCTGTGGCAGGGGATTCCCATCTTGTCACATAGGGAGGAAAGTCCCTTCTTATTATGTGGGTTACAGGATGTGGGAAGACTTCTCACGTCTGTGGCAGTGAGGGTTAGGGGAGTCCCTTTGGACTTCATACTGATGGAAAATTGGAGAAAGAAAACATGGGGAAAGTTACTTCTGGGCAAAGTGGTTCTAAGGTCACTGGGGCTGGGGACAGACTCTGTTCTTGCCGTCACGTTTGTGCTTTTGGAGGTGGCAGTGTTGATCAATTTCTACTGTATATTTCATCCCAGGCTGATCTTACCCTTCCTGTGCTTATTCCCCTATAAATCTTTTAAAGTCAGTAATACCAAAGCTGGGCGTGGTGGCGCATGCTTGTAATCCCAGCATTTGGGAGGCTGAGACCGGAGGATCCGGGTTCTCGGCCAGCCTCAGCTACCTAGTGAGGCACTCCGCAACTTAGTGAGACCTGGTTTTAAAATAAAGTATAAAAAATAGGGCTGGGAGTATAGCTCAGAGGTAGAGTGCCCCTGAGTTCAATCCCCAGTACCACAAAAAAAAAAAAAAGGTCAGTAATACCAATGTAGTATTGGCTTCTATCTCCTGTACCTCTCCTCTTATTCACTGTGACTCTTAACTTATCCTTGCAGGATAGGCCAATAATGTGGAAACAATCCTATTTCCAGAGAAGGAGACTTGAGAAACTGCTTCAACCTTCACACACAACACATGGGCCCTCACTCCTTGGAGCCTGCTGTGAGGAGCAGGAGTGAGTACGAGGGTTCGCATGTGGTGGAGGGGAAGCCCTGGGTCTTGAGCAGGCCCGGGACTCCCAAGAGGACATACGGAGGTTAACAGTTGGATTTAAAGTGGTTAGACAGTTTTCTAGGTGAGAACTGTAGAGTTTTGAAGCCATTGACATTTGTTTTGTAATTGAAGCTGAGGATGCTGATGGACCCGTCTGGGGAGAAAATAGAGAGCAGTGCTTCTCAACCATGGCCACATATGAGAAAGCTTTGGGGGAATCTTAAAAAATATACTATCCTGCCTCCAGAGATTCTGATCTAAAATTCATTATTATCGATTAGCTAGTGATGTAATCTAGGTAGCAGGAATTTTATTTTGCAATTTTTTTGATGGAAAAGCATGTAACTTTTATTAATATTTGCATGAATTGGCATTTCCAGCAAACAGATTAGAGTCAGGGGCTTGTTAATGCTACAAGGAAATAATAGGGCTTGGGCTTGGTAGCCAGTTTATGGGAATCCCTTTTTTTGGATTGACCAAAGCAGAATGGAGTTACTACAGCCAGGTGCTATGCAATCAAACTTTGAAATGGGGCATTTTCCCTCAAAACAAGATTCACAGAACCCAGTTGCAGAAGGGGTTCTGTTTACAAAAGGCAGCATAAAAGTCTGTGTGTTAACTCTGAGAAAACTTTGAAACCATTCTAGAAAAAGCCAGTTAGGCCAGGTGCTGTGGCACATGCTTGAAATCCCAGCAACTTGGAAGACTGAGGCAGAAAGATCCCAAGTTCAAGGACAGCCTGGGCAACTTAGTGAGACCCTGTTTAAAAATAGAATGATGGTTGGGGGTATAGTTGAGTGAAGTGACCACTGGCCCAGCACATGCCTGGGTTTGATCCCCAGCACTCACTGCCAAAGTAAAAACAAAACAAAACAAAACAAACAAACAAACAACCCATTAGCATTGATTTCAAGGCTGCTTTTGTCAAAGGGTAACCAGTATGTTTAAAGGCTCCTTTGGTGATTTTAATGTGTAGACAAGTTGGAAAATCACTGCGGTGCTCTTCTCTTCCCTTGCTCCTTTTTTCTCTCATCTTCTTGCTGAGTGACCCATAAATTTGCCTGGGGAGATTTTGAAAACCCAGATGCCCATGCAATGCCTAGGCCAAACAGGAGTTTCTAGGGGTAGAACTTGGGCATCTGCAAATTAAAAGGCCAGGTGAATCCATTGTGCATCCTAGAGAAGAACCCCATGCTCTGTGGGCAACAGGTCAAGACTGAGTTAGCAGAGAGAGGTAGAGTTAGCACAAAAACTGAGAGGTCCTTAGGCATTAGGTATCAGTGATGCCTTCTGTACACTGTGATGAAAAAAAGAGGAGGCTTCCAGCCTTTCCTTAATCATCCAGTGTTAGGGAAGCTCCCTTTTAATCCTTCTTTACTAAGAATTTTTATTTTGTTAAATTTTGTCAGATCCTTTTTTTTTTTTTGGCATTTATCAAGATGGTCACATGATTTTCTCTTTTAATCTGTTAATGTGTTGGATTACATTATAGGTTCCCCCGCCCCCCAATATTAAGCCATCTCCACATTCCTGGAATAACAGCAACTTCATCTTGGCATATTATTTTTTACTGTTCCATTTGACTTTGCTAGCATTTCAGCCACGACTTTTGCATCTTTCTTCATGAATGAAAAAGGCCTGGAAGTCATCCTTCTCCCTAGTATCTGGACTGTTTTGGTGTCAGGGTTATGCTGGTGGTATAAAATGGCTTAAGGAACTTCTCTCTCTCTCTCCTCCCTTCAGGAAGAAATTATATAAGACATGATTATCTTCTTGAAAGATTGAGATAATTTTTGTGTAAAGCTATCTGAGTCTGGTGTTTTCATTGTGAGAATGTTTTAAAATATTGCTTCAATTCCTTTAATAGTTATAATACTACTTAAGCCTAGTATTTTTGCTGAAAACAATTTTTGAAGGGTGTATTTTTCTAGCTCCCCATCTTCTTTACTTCTGCACTCATTTGTAATGTTTTTCAGCCAAATTTCTTGCTGTCTCCATTTTTCCCATTAACATTCATTCTCAACATACTGGAAAAAGGTTTTTTTTTGTGGTTGTTTTTTTTGTTTTTCTGCTGTGCTGAAGCTGCTTTGACAAGGCTGCTAATGGATTTACATGACACCAACTCAAAAGGATTATTTTTATTTTTAATTTATTTTTCAATGTTTATGTTTTTATTTTGAGAATATTTGCCAGCCTCGTTTTCCTGAAACTTCCTACTGTTTAGTTTACCTCTTAGATTGAATTAAAAAAATCTTATTCCTAGTGTGCTTTCTCTCCAGTGATTTGAATTTTGACATTTGCAGGTTCTCTATCTCTTCTCATTCTGTGTAGTCCTCAGATAATCTCCTCGACTCTTATGATTTAAATTTCACCCAGGGGTAGGGTAGATTTTGTGGGGTCTGAAGCTTATAAATTTGGGGTCTTTCTTTTAGTAAAGGAATATAAAAATTGGTACCCCTTGGAAGTAAGGGGTTCAAAAATTAAGGTTCATTAAAATTATAGTAAATGTTGGGGAATGAAATTGACCAAATTATGTTATGTGCATGTACAAATGTGGAAAATTAATCCCTCTATTGTGAAAGATTATAATACACCAACTTTTTTTTTAAATAAAAATTTACAGTAAATGTGCCTGTGTCACTTCTCTGAAGTTGGCTTATCTCTTTTGATCTCCTTCTTAAACTTAAGACTGTAAATTAAGCTACTAATTGGATTTACCTAGCCCACAGTGGGACTTACCATTTCCTATAGTATGGAGGTTTTAAAACATTCACAGTCATTTGACGTGCCTCCTATAGAGAAGTGGAGCCTCTGACACTCTTTTCTGAGTCTGAATTTATGACTACTGGACCAGCAGAATACAGTGTAAGTAGTAAGGTGCAAAGTTCAGGTCTCAAAAAGCTAGTGGCTTCTACTTAGGTTTTAGAACATTTGCTTTTAAATCCCAGACACCCTTCTGTGAAAAAGTCAAGCAGCCATATGATCAGAGCCCACATGATGTGAGTGCTGTGGCTGATGCCCCAGCAGAGGAGGTCCCAGCAGGCAGCCCGCACCAGCTATGTGAGTACACCTTAGAGTCTCTGGTTTCCAGCCATGTTGTCCCAGTTGACAGTACATGGAGCAGAGATGAGAGCTCCCCACCCAGCTTGGCCCAAGTTGCAGATCGGTGAGATAAATGTGACTGCCATTTTAAAACCTTGAGCTTTGGGGGGATTTGTTACACCACACTAAAGCACACAGACGCCAATCAACATATTCCTTCTCCCATGCCAGGTCATAATTCATGATGGTACTATTGACATAGCCACCATGAATGTTGATTCTAAAATTTTCCCATTCCCTCATATTGGATGAATCACTAAGTTATGTAGTTTCAGACTTTACCTCTTCAATATTTGTCCCTCTTCTCCATCCCTTTTTTTGTAGCATCCTATCTCCATGTTCTATGGGTGACTCCTAACGTATTTTCCATATCCACCTCTGTCCTGCATAAAACTAGTGCTGCAAAAATGCTCAAAAATTAAAATCTATCCATGCTACTTCTCTGCTTAAATTCCTTTGACAAATCTAAAATTATTAAAAATACAGTATGACTAATGCATTTCTTAACGAAGAAAAGTCTGAGTTTGTTCATTTGAAAATTGTAACACTAGCACACAGGTACATTCTTAAACATTTTTTTACAGGCATTCTGATCTCATTCTTGGCCTCATCCTGCCCCATTATAAGAGTACAAGAATAACATTTTATCTACAATAGATTACAAAGTGAACTGCTTTGCCTTTGTAAGATGCAAGTAGTAAAAACAAAAAACAAAAAAACAGTGGAACAATTTTTATAGGGTTTGAGGAGGTATAGTTAGCCAAAATTTTAATATCTAGCTAAATTGTCATTGTGAGAGAAATGGAAATGCAAGAGTTCAAAAAAGAATATCACTTACATATACCTCCTAGATATAAAGAGATTCTAGATATTATTTGTATTCTATCTTGTTCTATTTACAATGAAACTGTCTATGTCCACTTGTGTCATAAGATTGCATGTTATTGTAGTAGCTACTATTCCATTGCAATGATAAATATAGTGGTATTATCTAATACTTTCCAAACATCAAATAATTCAGCAGCATTTTAAGATAAATTGACTTCTGAAAGCCAGCTCGAGGGAACTAACTGCCGTTTTAAAATCTTATTTCAATGAGAAATTTTTTCAGATTCCATGCATCTAATTTAACAAACAATTTTTTGTAGCATAATGTTGAAATGCCTGATGTAATTTGTCTTTTTATTATACAAACTATAGCTTGAATTTGAATGTTTGATATCCAAAATTCATATTCTTGATATTTAAAAAATACAAACATTTATGACAAACCTGTGCAATATTTTTCTGAAACAACAACAATAACAACAAAACAACAGTAGCAAAAAAAAATGTTCTTAGTATTCTATGTTATTTCTCTGGGCCAGAAAAAATATTTGGAAATTAGATTCTGAGACTGTTTCAAAGTATGACATCCAAGAATTGGCTTCAGTTTAACTTCAATCAGTATTTCTTTTTATTTTCAGGTTGCCTTGTGTCTGTTTTATAGCAAATGAAGGCCCTAAATCAGTAGGAGGAAGATAAGACTGTAACAACAACAACAACAAAATATATATGCATATATATATGTGTATTTTTTTTTACTATGTAATACTGTTTTTTATTGGTGCGTTGTAATTGTGCAAGACAATGAAATTCATAGTGATACATTCATATTATAACATTATTTGGTCTGTTGGAAAGTAATATTATTATTTTTTTGTGGCACTGGAGATTGAATCCAGGGGCATTGTACCTCCCAGCTTCACCCCGAGCCTTATTTTATTTTTATTTTGAGACAGGCTCTTGCTACATTGATGAGAGTCTCACTACTTGCTGAGACTGTCCTCTAACCTGCAATCCTTGTCTTAGCCTCTAAAGTACTAGGATTACCACCACACCCTGCTGAAAGTAATATTAATGTATCAACCTTTAATGAATTTAATTTGGAGTGGAAAATAGTGGGTGTGTATCGGTGACTTTTCCAGAATCACCTCAGTGTGTACAAGTAACTGCAGTGCTGTAGCCACTCTATTTAAGGGGGCTTTCAGCCACTTCAGGTTTGTTTTGAGGTTGTTATCACAGAAGTGGTTATGTTGAAGTGTGTGTATGTGTTCCTGGGTGACACAATTTTAACCTAAATTCTGTATCCAAAATGGTTATTTTAATCCAGAAATAATTTTTCAGGTAGCTTGGTAGCAAGTTTAATAGGCAAATGAAGGTAGGTATCAAATGAAGGTAGGTATCTTTATCCATATACCTCATGGTAAGAAGTGTTATGTGTAAATGGGTCATAGATTGGACTTTGCCTTTTACCTATATTTTTTTGTTTTAAAATTCTCTTCAACTGGGCATGGTGGTGCACACCTTAATCCCAGTACTTGAGAAGCTGATACAGGAGGATCAGATGTTCGCAGCCAGCCCCAGCAACTTAGCAAGACTCTCCATAACTTAGTGAGATCCTGTTTCAAAATTAAAAAAAAAAAAAAAAAAAAAAAAAAAAGCCAGGCATGGTAGCATACATCTGTAATCCCGGAACTCAGGAGCCTGAGATAGGAGGATCACAGGTTGCAGCCAGCCTCAGCAATTTAGTGAGGCCCTCTGCAACTTATAGTGAGACCTTGTTTCAAAATAAAAAATAAAATAGGGCTGGGAGTATAGCTAGCTCAGAGGTAGAATTTCCCCTGGGTTCAATCACTAGTATCCCCCCCCCCCAACTAACTAACTAAATATTACTGAGGGTGTAGGTGAGAGGTAGAGCTCTCCTGGGCTCAATCTCTAGTACTCCTCCCCCCACTAAATATAAATAAATAAATAAATAAATAAATAAATAAATAAATAAATAAATAAATAAATAAGGCTGAGAGTATAGATTAGAGGTAGAATTCTCCTGGGTTAAATCTCCAGTACCCACTGCCCCCCCCCCCAAATTCTCTTTGTAAACTGGGTGTGGTGGCGCACACCTGTGATCTTAGTAATTGAGAGGCTGAGACAGTAAGATCACAAGTTCCAGGGCAGTCTTGACAACTTAGTGAGATGCACTCAAAGTAAAAAAAAAAAAAAAAAAATTAAAATGACTGGGGGTGTAGCTCAGTGGTAGAGTACCCTTGGGTTCAATCCCCAGTAAAACACACATGTGCGCATGCATGTGCGTGCACGCATGCACACACACACACACACACACACACACAAATAATAAAGTCAACTTCATATGTCTGGGAGAAAGAGAAAAAATGAACTGTTTCTTACTGCAGATCGTATTAAGAAATCATGATAGGTTATAAAAGATATGGCCTGTTTTTCTAAGGACTTGAATGACTAGACTTGAGAAAGTCTATACATATATATGTATGTGTATATATATATATATATATATATATATATATATATATATATATAGAGAGAGAGAGAGAGAGAGAGAGAGAGAGAGCGAGCTTGCGTGCACGCGTGTGTGTGTGTGTGTGTGTGTGTGTGTGTGTGTGTATGTGTGTGTGTGTGTCTGGGCAAGGCAGGACAGATCATGCAAATAAAGGAAGATGTCATCCTGCAGCTGAATTTGGTTTCCACCCACCCTCTATAAAACCACAAACACTAATGTAACCTGAGATTTCTCAGACTTGGGGTCTGCTGGTCCCTAGTTCTATGGAACCTGGAGAAAGTCCTAAAGCTCTCAGATTGCTTTGTTCATTCCTCAATTGACTCCTTACTGTGCTATGACTAATTCAAATGTGAATATGGAAGTTTTCTGGGTTTGTCAGTGGCAGCCCATTTTCTGGTTTTCAGTCTTCTCATTAATCACTACTTTTTCAGCTCTGTTTAGATGTTCTACCACCTAGTTACACAGTGAGGATATTAACAGTCAGGTCATTTGAAGACTGTGAAGCTTGCAAAGTAGTTAAACCCGTCTCACTCCCTTAACCTCACCCTGTGATGTAAGCAAATAGTTTACTTTGTTGTTACTTATCTAAGCTTGCTACTCTCGCCAAATTTTAAGATTAATCTAATATCATCATCTTGGAGCTTTGGCCGAGATTATAGCTGTAACCTCGTAACACAATTAATTTCTGTAAATGCTGAATTTCTTGGATCCTAAAAGTTTACATGACTTATTAGGGAATCTCAAAAGCCTTCTTGACTATAGTATATTCCTTAAAAAATATTTAATGAAAAGCCAGGCACAGTACCACACACCTGTAATCACAGTATTTGGGAGGCTGAAACAGGAGGATGGAAGGTTTATGGCCAGCTTCAGCAAATTAGTAGGGTCCTCTGAAACTTAGTGAGACCTTGTTTCAAACTAAAAAATAAAATAGGCCTGGGAGTGTAGCTTAGAGGTAGAATTCCCTTGGCTTCAATCGTATTAAAAAAAAAGAAAGAAAGAAAGAAAGAAATTAAATGGATCAGGGGTATGATTAGATAAAAATTATGTGGTTGATATTTTATTGATATAGAATTCATAATTATCCAGAGAAATGTTGAGCAAATTTGTGTTTCATTGTCTGTACTTTAAATCAAAGACTTCACTGTAGCCTGCGGGCTGTAGCCTGACCTCTTTTCTGAACTGCAAGTAAATGGCTTTGTTTGACTGAAGCAACGTAGTCCAGTTGTAGGTAGTGGAACTGCAGGATCTAGACATAAGTTATCAGGGGTAGGAGGAAACTTGTATTTGCTCTATATGATGCTATAACCTATTACCACTTGTTTTCCTTATATAAAATGGTGACATTATCTTCAGTCAGAAAAGAGGATGCCAAGAGTGTCCTTGATCCAGACAAGGGTGGGGGAAGGTAGAGTCTCTGGCCCATCTATAGAGGGAGGGCAGCATCTGTCCTCCTCCATGTCCTCTGTGCCTGGCATTAGGAGATGTTCCTATCTCACCTCTAACATTCACCACAGACTAGGTATCACGAGTTCCATTTTATAGATCAGGAAGGGAATCCCTGGAAAGAGGCAAGGAAGAGGTCGAATCCCTAATGTGAAAAGTCATTTTTTTTCTTTTTGGTATTCCAAGGGCATTCTACCTTCAAGCAACACAGCTACCACCCCCCCCCATTTTAATTTTGAGTCAGGGTCTTGGTAAGTTGCTGAGACTCTTGCTTAAATTGCCAGCTGTGTAACCTTTAAGAATAAGTTTCTTCTTCTATAGAATAGTGAATATAACAGTAAGCATTCTCTTAAAAATGAGAGAATGTCTTTAGGGTACCCAGCACAGCGTTTGGGGATGATGGTAGTTTGAGATAAAAGGTTTTATCCTGTGCTTTTCTTTTCTACTTTGAGTGAGATTTAAGCTGTAATCTTTTGGCATGTCCATAGAATATTAAATAGTTTCAAAGTATTTTACATGTATCACATGGTAAATTATTCTTTTTCTGTTTATAAACCACCTGATGAGCAAGCAAACTAGGGACTCTTCCAGAGACAGGTCTTCTCTAAGAGCATTAGTACAAATGGCTGACCCCTAATCTCTGGCCACAGGCGTGTGACTTCATGTCATCGACTCTTAGCATCTTTACTCTAGGCTCTCCTTGGGCCTGGATTATCTTTGCACACAACCTCTACCCTTCTATATCCAAGCATTGTGCTTGGGAAACAGCTTTTGAGACCCAGGTTACATTGCATCTTTAAGCAGCCATTCATTCTTTCCCCTTTCAGATAGACACGCTCCTCTGTGCTCCCTCTGCACCCCATCCGTGTGTCCTCACACAGAACCTGCTATTAGCTTTAAGGTTCTTATTTGTTATTGTAATCTTTCTCTCCATTTGGTGCTCCAAGACTCAGCATTCAGCATATAGTAGTTGTATAAGAGATGTCTGCTGGAGGCATGCGTGCATTGCTGAATGGGGAAAGATGGAGAGTATATGATGGAAATCATTGCTATAGAAAATGTCCCACATGCTGTCTTCGGAGTGCCACAGGATGCCCAAGTGGCACCTCCAGACAGGGTTTGAATACTTGGTGCCTCAGTTTTCTGTAATCATTTGCTGAATAGAGTTGGGGACTGGCTGGGAAATCTGCTAGAGACCCAAAATGCTGTAGCCAAAATTTCTTCACTGGCCACGATCCCTCCTGTCTCAGCCTCCCAAGTGCTAGGATGACAGATGTGTGTCACCATGCCGAGCCTGCAGTCAAAATTTCTAACGGCTGCTTGTCTTCATAAACTGTTTGGGATAAATAAACCTAGTTTGTATAATACACATAGAGTCCTGATAGGGGCTAGTGAGTGAGTGACTGACCTTGTTTTCATGAGTAATAAATTTAGTGTATTGAAAAGGCCTTAGAGAGCCTGGCATGGTGGCATACGCTTGTAATCCCAGCATTCGGGAGGCTGAGACCGGAGGATCCGGATTCGCAGCCAGCCTCAGCTACCTAGTGAGGCCCCTCCACAGCTTAGGGAGACTCTGTTTCAAAATAAAAGATAAAAAAAAAAAAATAGGGCTGGGGGTATAGCTCGGAGGTAGAATGCCCCTGGGTTCAATTCCCAGTACCACACACACACAAAATAAAAGGCCTTAGAAACAATAATATCTCTTTGAAAAGTAAGACTTCCAATGTGTTTTTCTTACTGTTTTGTATACTTAGATATTCACCATTTCAATGATCTGCCTTATTTTAAAATCAAGGGAGGCAACTTATAAATTGGGAAGAAGAAGAAAGTCTTTTTTTTACAGTTTATTCCTAGAAACTTCCCTTTCCAAAGATTACAGGTAGATTTTCCTTTCTAGGAAGGTCTTGATCCTCACTCCTCTTGAGTATGGGCTGAATTTCATGACTCTCTTCCAAAGGATAAATAAAGGAAACAGGAAAAGAACAAGTTTAAAGTGGAGAACCTTGGCAAACCCGGCCTTAATTAACAATGAAGGCTAATGTCACCATCTAGATATCATGTAACTTCTGGTAGGAAGTGACCAAAAGGGCACTTCCCTCTGTCATTCATTCTAAAAACCCATTAGCCCAACCTCATCATGAAAAAAAACAGACAAACACACACTGGAGGGCATTCCTCAGTGCCCCTGACTAGCACTCAGGACAGTCAGGGCCACGGAGAGTGAGGCTGGGGGGATGGGGAGCATAATGCCAGGCTGAGCCTCAGTTCTGAACCCAGAACATAAAGCGATGCAGGAGCTGGTGGAATCCAAATAATGCCTGGAGCTTAATGAATAGCAACCTCTGGATGTCAGTTTCCTACTTCTGGCCACTGTACCATAGTATTGTAAGATGTAAAAAAATCAGGAGACCACACGAGGGTATATGAGAATTCTGTACTGCCCTGCAACTTTTCTGTCAACCTACAATTATTTAATTTAAAAATGAAAAAAAAGAGAGAAGATATCCTTTATTTATTTTTTAAACTCATAAGCAAATGATAGAAGAACCTTCAGAGGTAGGCAGAGAAAAACGAGCCTGTGCAAATTACTTTGTATTTGGGAACTCCAAGTGTTTTACAAATTAGCTTCTGTTGTACCAAAAATTATCCACGGGGAAAGCTCTTAATTAGGAAAGAGAAATAGAATATTCTGCAGGTTATATAATACTGAAGTTTTTATAAGATAAAGGTAAATTTCTTTTGCATAATAAATCTCAACAACGTAAAAATTGGTGGATCCTATTTCATTTTTTTATTCCATTTTGTTTTTTTGTGGTGCTGAAGACTGAACCCAGAGGCAGTCTACTACTGAGCTGTGTCCCTACCCCCCACCTTTTTTTTTTTTTTAACTTTGAGACAAGGTTTCACTAAATTGACCAGGCTGGACTTGAACTTGTGATTCTCCTGTTTCAGCCTCCCAAGTCACTAAAATTACAGGCCTGCACCGCCTCGCCCAGCTCCTTTTCACTTTTAAAAATACTGTTGCCTTGCTTTTTTTTGAAGCTTCAGTTATTTCTCTCCTGCATTTAACCAATAAGGCCTTGGTAATCTGTGAGGACAATGGGTTAATGAATCCCTTTGTTCACCAACAAATGTAATATTTTTTCAGCAAACATTAACTTTTTTATATTCAATGGGGGGGGGGAGAATGGTAGATAATTCTCTAGCAATCTACCAAGGCTGCAGAGAGACGTGAATTTTCTTGTGTACACACTAAAAATACTCTTGGCCCAAATCACCATTCTTGAGATGTGATTAGGCAGAGAATGAAAGTGCACAATGTTTACCTCTTAGATTTTTTCATTTCAGTCAGTCCAGCATCAGCTCAGCTTACGTATCAGTTTTCATCCTTAAACATGCGGGAAACCAAACCGGGAGTTGCGCAGGGCTCTAATTGCAGCATGATTTGATGTTACTGTGCAGTGAAGCTGTGCTTGTTAATTGTTTCCCTGACTGAATTTCCATCTCACCCCCAACCCCCATTCTGCCTGTAGGAGCCTATAAAGCAAAAACAAACAAACAAACATCTCTCAGAAGAGCATCTTTCATTTTCAGAAGCATCATTTGCAGTGGGCAGCAGCCTTGTCATAATATGGGCTATAATGATGAGGGATAATTGTAATCCTTAAGTGGCTTCAGCTTATGGTTATTAGAGGAGGGATATGGAAGAAAAACAGAGTTGACTCTGCCTTAACTGTCTTTTGTAGCACTTTGAACAACAGGATGAGGAAGACATTTCTTTGTATCTCTTGCCAGCTTCCATTCTGCTTTTGATGTGTGGATTTGGATCATGATCTGTGGGTACACTGTGTGATATACAACATGGTCATTAGAAGACAATACATGGAAACAGATTAGATATTTGATTAATCACTTGAAATATTGATCAATTTATATGGCTTCCTGTATGCTGATTTTTTTCATACTGATCAATATCTCAAACAATATATACATAGCAGCCTTCTGTAATAAATAATTGCATTATATAATGCTAGTTAAATTTAGAAATCGGTATTTTATTGCATTTCTCACTCATAAAATGTAGTGCCAAATAGTAATTGAGATTGAGTTAGAGTCTCATAATGCTTTGCTTCGAATCCAATTCAGGAATTGTTTCCTCTCTGAAGACCTATAGAAAGAGATCCCCTGGGTAATGATGGACGACTGAGGTAGACCCACATGGGGAGGTGGGGAAGGGGGAGAAGACAAAAGGGTCTAAATGAGATTGGAGGGGAGGGGGGGAGGAGCTCAGGGAAAATAAAAAGCTTGATGTGGCAGGTTGCCTCTTTCAGATCCCTGTAAACCATTTTAATGGAAATGGGCGGTAGACAAGGAAGAGCTCAGTTGGAAAGGGCTAAGAAGCAAGCCCCAAGTCCTCAGGAGAGCAAAGTGCCTCAGACAATAAGATGGGAGATTTATTATGAAGAAATAAAATGTGCTGTTTCCCTCTCCCTGGTGTTCCTAAAGCCCTTAGCTTGACAGGAGGACAGAGGCTCCAGTTAGTTCTGTTTGCTCCAGGAGCATGCCCAGCTGCTTCCAGACTAACTGTCTGCTGGCTGTGAATCAATTATCTCCCTGCCCCATCCCTAAGGATAGGCTGTATTGCCCCATTCCTTAGATAATTTTGTCATCATCTCCAAGAAATATGAAGGTTTCTTAAGTAGATAGAAGCATAAGGGGAGAAAGAGCTGTATCACATTACTTCTGTAATTAGGAAGAGTACCCTCTTCACAGTGCAGAAGATGATAAACAGTATTCTTTTCAGCACAGCTGTCTGGAAGGGCCACACATTGAAAAATATGTATTAGCTGTATTTAGAACAATCTTTGCAAACCCCAAAAGATGTTTTTTTCAAAATCATAGCACAAAATATAACCAGGAAAGCAAGACCCACTTGGAAGGGGAGGTAATCAAATGAAGTAATCAGTAAACACCGAAAGGAAATCTAGAGCTACTTGTGCAGAGTGGTTGAACCGTGTGGGGAGCGTTGTTCTTTCTTTCCTGGAGCATCTGCCAGTGTCTCTTAAGCCAACCTGAGTAATGAGAGAATGCCAATATCAGCTCAAAACCACAGTGCCTAGCTGTGTCTACAACTCACCTCTCCAGCCTGGAATAAGTTCTCTTTGTCTTCTCTTAATTAAGATTTACTTCTTCTCCTGCTTTAATAAAACCCATTTGCCATGATTTCCGCCTTCTTTGAATTTTTATTGCTAATGGCAAATATTTTGATTATATAGATGCTTAAATTTTAGTTTCCACTGGAGAGTAAGTTCTTTGGGGGCAACAGTCATGTTTTGTTTTGTTTTATGGTTTCACTTAGCTTAACACAGTGATGAACATGTGAATGATGACTACTAAATACTTGTTGGTTGGGTGATTCAGAAACCTAAAGGTCTTCCCCAGATATTTCCAGTGTGGCATAAGACATTTTCTTATGTCAGGTGCAATCATTTAGGAAAAGTGCTAAATGATTATGTGTCATAAAGCTTCAGATCTCTGCCTAGGCATGGGATAAAATGTTTATTAGTGTGCCAGTCAGGATCTAAGCAGGAGAACTGTGCATGCATGCAGAATTTAGAGTGGATTTGCTTTCCAGGTAAGCCCAAGCTGCTCTCAGATGACTCTCTTTCTCCTGGGGTCTCTTTCCTCTTTTGACCACTTGGAACAGAGGCTTTGCCATGTCTATGTTACTATAGCAACCTGGCTCTGGTAGGTCTCTGTTACTGAATCAACAACTAACGGGTTGAATGACCAGAACAAGGATATCTTGGGGAGCATTGAGAAGTGAAGTCACTTAATGATTTGTAGACATGGGAAAATACAAAAGCATATACATGGCTACACATTGTAAGCCAGTGAGGAAAAACAATGCAAAAACATAGCCCAATCTTGCAGGTAGATGATCATGACTTCTGGGGCAGAAAGATGCATTGGAGAAGATCTGGGTCATGTGGAGAGAAGCCTAAGTTTCAAGCCTTTACTGCATCATCAGTGAACACCTAGCCCTCCAAAGTTCTCTCGTCAGCCGGATGCTGGGTCTTGAGCACACTCTAAAATGGTCACTGATGTTCCTCTCTTTGTTAGGAGGTCATCACTTACCCTTTTGGATCATAGCATGGCTTTGGCATTTTTTTTTAAATTGATATTTCTTTTATTGATCCTAGAGTTCCTTCTGGTGCTACCTTGTTGACTGGATTTGGGTTTTCCTCTGATTGGAGCTCAGGGTCCTAAGTCTCTTCCAATCCATAAAAAAGACGACTTACCGTTTGAGTTGCTCATTTGGCAAGATATTGGAGGTCGTGTAATAAGTAAAGAATAAAATAAAAAGCTATGGGAATCAAGATTGAATCAGAATATGTGTAGGAAACAAAGAAAGGAGTGAGCATAGTATATCAAAAGGTACACTGCAGGCATATGGTCTCATAGAGTTTCTAGATGTGGGATTTGAATTTGGCTTAAAAATTCCTAGCTGTCATAATAACAGGTTCAGATTCACTATGTTAACATCTACAACGTACTTTTCAGGGAATTTTTTTTTTCTTAATATCAAGAGCAACAAAAACTGTTCCCTCATATGTCTTGGTAGGGACACTGTAGCATTTCTGTGTTAGGTGCCTTTTGTCCTTTGGTATTAGATTATAATATCCTCCAGTGTCAAGCTGATGGCTATACAGCCCTCTAGTGCTCTTGCTTGATCCAAGGCTTAAATTTGAAAGCTTGGGGGGGGTGCGGGGGGAATTGACAGACTGCACATTCTTTAGGCACCGTTCCATCAATATTATTTTGGGCAAGTGCTTCCTACTTGTTTTAACTCCCAAGAGACAGTACAGTGAGTGGTTTTGAATGCAAGCTTTAGAAGCAGAGTGCCTCAGGATAAGTCCCAGCTCTACCATTATGACCTTCAGTTTCTTTATCATGAAAAAAGGATAATGCATACATCAAAGAGATGTTATCAATATGGAATGTGATAATGTATGTAAAATTCTTAGCACTGGGGTTGCTCAATAAATATGAAGCATTAATTACTATTAGGCCACAAAGTGGCTTCACAGCTTAGTACCTTACCAGGAGGCATTGACACAATGTGTATTTTCAATTTACCTTTCTTCTTTTCTCTCAGAAGTAAAAGTATACTAATAATACTAACATAAAGGCATTGACTTGACATCCAAGCAGGGTTCCCAGATGTAGCTCATGGCTGTGACCTTTTCTCCCCTCAGAGTGGACCTTTTCCATTTGGTATCCACAGCAGGCCTTGTGGGGAGAGCCTTCTGCCCATCCTTGTTGGAGAATTTTCAGGCCTGAGGTTTTTTTTTTTTTTTTTTTTTTTTGTAGCGGGGATGGAACCTGGGGGCATTCTATCTCTGAGCTACAGACCCAGCCCTATTTTTTTTTTATTCTTTATTTTGAAACAGGGTCTCACTAAGTTGCAGAGAGCCTCACTAAGCAGCTCAGGCTGGCCACGAACCCGGATCCTCCAGTCTCAGCCTCCCAAATGCTGGGATTACAAGCGTGCACCACCACGCCCGGCAGGCCTGAGTTTTTCATACACTTCATTTTTGCACAGAAGACTCTCACAAGTCTACCTTGACCTCCTCATGCTCCTGAGAGAGGCTCTGAGAGGAGGCTTCTCTTGAGACAATTTATCGCTCCTTGTCCTGGCAGGCCATGCTATGGCTGGAGGTTGCACGCTGGGTCCCTGTGCTCAGCACAGTGCTGCAGAAAGAACATGAACGCTGTCAGGACACACACTCCTATTTCTCTTGTCCACTCTGTGGGTTGCATTTGTGTAGTCAGCACAGGCAAATTGACATAATCTTGATCCTGCCTTTCTCTAAAATTTGGATATTGTGTTCTGAATGGGTGGATATTTGCATTCATTTTGGTTTTCTAAAATGTTATTTATCCCAACTATTAAATTTTGGGCATCTCCCTGTGTCTCGCATCTGTGGTCAATACCTCACCTTGCCCTGAGTGTGGAGTCAATGATTGTGCTGACCTGCTATTGGAGGTGTTGGAAGTCTAGATCCTGGGGAGGCAGTTGTTCTTAAATGCACATCTGTGGCAATATTCTCATCCAACTGGGAAAATATAAGAAAACAAAGCACAGACATTGTTTTTCACTAAGTCAGTGAACACAAAAAAAAAAACATTTTTTTTTTTTTTTGGTGTGGTACTGAGGATTGAACCCAGAGGCATTCTACCTCTGAGCTACACCCTCAGCCAGATATGTGTAATATAGATATTAATTTCTTTTCTTTTCTTTTTTTTTGTGGTACTGGGGATTGAACTCAGGGGCATTCTACCTCCGAGCTACACCCCCAGCCCTATTTTTTATTCTTTATTTTGAAACCGAGTCTCACTAAGTTGCGGAGTGCCTCTCTAGGTAGCTGAGGCTGGCCTCGAACCCGGATCCTCCGGTCTCCGCCTCACGAATGCTGGGATTACAAGTGTGCACCACCACACCTGGCTTAGATATTAATTTCGAAACGCATTTTCACTAAGTTGTGGAGGGCCTCACTAAGATACTGAGGCTGGCCGCAAACCTGTGATCCTCCTGTCTCAGCCTCGCAAGTACAGATGTGTGCCACTATGCCTTGCTAAATAATAATTTTAACTATTTTTGTGTTAAATATAATTTAATAAAAAGAACTAGAAGCTGGGCGTGGTGGTGCACACTTGTAATCCCAGCATTTGGGAGGCTGAGACTGGAGGATCTGGGTTCGCGGCCAGCCTCAGTTACTTAGTGAGGCCTCCGCAACTTAGTGAGACCCTGTTTTAAAAATAAAGAATAAAAAATAGGGCTGGGGGTGTAGCTCGGAGGTAGAGTGTCCCTAGGTTCCATCCCCAGTACCTCGAAAAAAAAAAAAAAGAACTAGAACCTACAAAAATATCACTTATTAAAGTGATGATGCCAGTAGAGTTTGGCAGTTTTTTAAACATATTCTTGTTGGGCAAAATCAAAGTGCAGTTAAAAATAACTTCTCCGAGGAATCCTACACGTATAGTACCTCTTCTTTAGCAGGCTGGTCATCCCTCCCACTCCGGACAAGAAGAAGGAGCAGCAAAACAGTGATAGCTGGAGTCTGGGATCGAGCAAGGGGAGGCTGGCTGAGAGGAAGTGAGGCACACACCAGGGCTGACAGGTGAATGGGTGGTGACGGCCCTGGCATGGGTGTGTTCCATCCACCAGGGACAAGCTCTGATGGATGCAGAGGCTGGAAGCAGGTGTCTGGAAGGGAAAGCAGGTCAAACCCAGAGCAAATACTGAAGAGTAGTAGGAGGTGTGTATGTGGGCTGCTGCATCTGGGCTCGGGGAGCCCTGTGGAGGCCTGGTTGGTGGTTGTTTTCCAACTAGCTTTTGCTCCTGCTCTCTCCTCATTGTGCCTTAAATGTGCTAAGCTACAACCTCTGAGAGATTTTCTTTGCTTTTCTTTTTTGAGAAGAAATATATTTTCTGGTGAATCTAGTGAATTTATAAAGCCAAGAAAGATATGGACACACTGAATATGAAACAATTCCTGGAAAGTTAGAGCTATGGGATTCCATTATGTTCACTGAAAGAAGCATCAACAAGGCCATTAACATGGCCTGCTGGTAGCAGATAAATGGCATTTACCAGGGAGGGTGATAGCCTAGTAATATAAATTCAAGAAGACAAATCAAAGCCTAATATTTGTAAGAAATTGCAGATTTTTGTCTGAATGCTCCCTATCTTTGAAAAAAAAAAAGTAGAGATTTTATTTTTCTTATTGTTGCTCATTATCGATTCCTTAGAGTTTGAGATAGTTTGAAGTTAGACTCAGAGGAATTGAGCCTTAGTTTTTGCTTTTTCATTTACTTTGGTACTTACATATGAAAAAGAAGCAAAGAGTTGGGCTTGGTGGCACATCCCTGTAATCCCAGTGCTTGGGAGGCTGCGACAGTAGGATCACAGGTTCAAGGCCTGCCTCAGCAACTTAGCAAGACCCTATTTTTTTTTTTTTTTTGGAGGAAGGAGGATTTATTTGCTCATACTTTCTTTGAGATTTTGGGTCCAGTCCATGTGAGGCCAGGGTCTGCAGATCTCAAGGCATGATGGAGGGAGGCAGAGAGAGGGAGAGGGCAAGGGCTCGGCTCGCACATCGTGGAGGCTGGATGCAAGAAAGCAAGCAAAGGGAATCAGAGACAAAAACACAGTCCCTAAGCCTAGACCCCCAAGGACTTACCACACCCCACCAGCCTAGTTACCACTCAGTGAATCTTTACAATGGTTTATCTACTGATGAGATGACAGCCCTCATGACCTAACTATACCAACCCTGAAATTAATACAGGAGCTCTTCAGGAGACATTCTATACCTAACCATAACAGCTGGGGACCCAGTATCCCTTTCAAAGGCACCCTCCCCCCATGACCTAACTTCCTTCCACCAATCCCCACTCCAAATTATCCACTGCCACCTCCAAATAGTGGCATGGTCTGGGGACCAACCATGAGAGTTTGATGGATAATTATCCAAACCATAGCAAATATAGTTTTTTTTTTTTAATTTTAAAAAAGAAAAACTTGTTGCTACATACTTTGTTCATGACACATGGTATCTATATAGTCCATTCACTTTTCATACTTTGACATTTATAAACCACTTCTACAATATATTATTTTCTTTAACCTTGACAACTTCACGGTTATATAGACAGAACAAGAATTCCTATTTCCATTTGATAGTTGAGAAACTAAAGATTAGTGTAAACCAATCAATCATTCATTCCAGACCATATAGCTGATTCATGACAGGTCTTTAGTTTGGACCAAGTGCTCTGCTCCAAGTCCAGTGCTCTTTCTCATTAAATCACATTTCCAGATCCCTCTCAAGAAATTACTGATCTGGAAATTATATCACCTGAGAGGGAATCGATCTTTCTAATCAAGTATTTTTCACAAGATTTGTTAGCTGTCCCTTCAAGTTATCCAAAGGATTTGGATTTGGAATATCCACCAAAACTCATGTGTTAGGCATTGCAGGTAGGTGCTTGTGGGGCGCGGCTTGAGGAAGTGTGTTGCTGGGGGCGTGGCCAGCAAGACCCTATTTAAAAAAATAAGTAAGTAAAAAGGGCTGAGGGTATAGCTAGGAGGTTGAATAACCCAGGGTTCAATCCCCAGTACCACACACACACACACACACACACACACACACACACACACACACAAGATAAAGGAGGTGTCAAGTCTTATTTTCTTCATCTGTAAAAAGTTGAGCTTTATTTGAGTTTTCTTAAATTCCAAAATATTATACTTTGTATGATGATGCAAAGTGAGCTCATATGCTCTTCCTCAAAGCTTTTTTTTTTGTGGCCTCTTTTCAAGTTCAGAAAAAGATGTCCTGGATCAGAGCTACCCATAGAGAAGTGTCTGCCTTCATTCTGCAAATGTTTACTGTGTGATCTCTTATATTACTAAGTTCTTAAGGACTGTCAGGCCATTGGATATCTCTGGATCTTAATCTGCTAAATCTATAAGAAACTGTTTTTATACCTATATCACAGTCTTAATGTTTTCTGGAGGAAAGAATGAACTATTTGCTTTATTTGTTAACCTGAATGTGAGTGACAGGGCCTTTGTGAAGAAGAGTTCACCTAGCAGGCTACAGACGACAGTGTTCCGTCCCTCATCCTATCCTCTGTGAACACAGCTCTTCTACTTTCTGGACAGGTGCCTGTAACTCCATTACTCACTCCATTGCTTTAGGGATTTCCCTCTTTGGACTGCCCTTTAACCTGGATGTTTTTGTTTTGCTTCCTTTCCCAGTTGTGGAGGTCTGAACTTTTGGCTGAATCTAATCCTGTGTGCAGGGTTCCTTCCAGAGGGCTCTTTTTCTCTGCATATCTGACCAACACCATATTGAGCAGAGAGATAGTATCCAGCTGACCCTGAACTCCAGCTCTCAGATTATGGAAATTTTCTATTAAAGAGTCTTAAAAGTTCCAAGGGCCATAAAAGTTTCAAATGAAAACATTCACAAGAAAGGCCATTCAGAGAGCAGCAAATTCTTTCATTTGATTGAAAAGCAATCACTAAAACTGGACTAGGATTGGCCCTGTTGATTTGAGAAAAGCAATGAGACTTCAAATCCTGATTTGCCTACCTTGAGGTGACACCTTAGAAGAAGTAGAATTCTCAGCATAACTTTATGTCACTTTGCTGGTCTTATTTTTTTTAAAGCTATTTTAGGAACATTTTTTTTTTTCCTACTCAGTCCTTTTCTGTGATAAGATGGGTGTGGAAAAAAATAGTTACGCTTGAACATAATCTTATTTCTTGAGGCAGCCAAAGAAGGAATACTGTAAAACAGCAGGTGAATATTTACCCACAAACAACAGGAAACTGAAGAGGCAGAGAAAGGCACCTGGAAAAAAGTTGCTATTGTCAATTAAAAAAAAACTGATTAGCAACATAGATGTCTTCTTTCAATGACTTCATTCCCATATTTAGCTGAAAAGTCCTGCCCTGTCCTTTTCCAACACTCTTCCTATTTTTAAAGTGGAACTATTCACAGCTCTTCTGATACTTGCATTTACTCTTCATCCTGGGAATAGCCCATTTCTGATGTTTACAGCCTTTGTTGATCAAGGCACTTCTTTGACTCTCCACGTAGAGTTTATTACTTCCACTGTGTGCTCCCCACTCTGTGCTGATTTATGTCAGTGTGCTGATCTCAGTATGTGGTAATTGTTTGTTTATGTGTCTGTCTCCCTGACTGTAGATTTTTAGGGGCAGAGAACCTGGCAAATGGAAGGTCCTCAATAAATGTTTGTTGAATGAAAAAAAATCAATATGGGAATGAATGATGAAGAGTTAGTGGCTCTTTATTAGCAGCTCTAGTTGCCTTTTAAGCCACTTTCCGTCAGCCTGGGGACCCCCAAAATTTGGTGCTATGCTGTTTGCTCTGGCTCAGCATAGTCGACTGCCCTCCCCATATACAGTGAAGCTTCAGTTGTGGTTCATAAGTGATATGGCTATTTTTATTTTCATAATAAACTTTAATTTTTTGAGCAACAAATTTGAGAGGAAGGAATAGAGATTTCCCATATCCCTCTTCTCCCCATCCCTTTATAGTCTCCTCTGTTATGGATGGTTTACCAGAGTAGTACATTTTTTTTAGCTGAAGAACCTACATTGACAAATCATTACCACCCAAAGAACATGGTTTACACTGAGGTTCACCCTTGGTGCTGTACATTTTATGGGTTTCGACAAATGTGCAATGGCATGTATCCATAATTACAGTGCCATACAGAATACTTTCATTGCCCTAAAAGCCCTGTGGGCCCCACTTGGTCATCTTGTCTCCAGCCTAACCCCTGATAACCACAGATCTTCTCATCTCCATAGTTTTCCCTTTCCAGAATGTCATATAATTTGATATAGTTTCGTCATACACGATGTAGCCTTTTCAGGTTACTTTTCACTTAGCAAGAGGAGGTTTTTTTGTTTGTTTGTTTTTTGTTTTTTTAATAGGTATAGGCCTGATTACATTGTGTATTTCTTCTTGTCTACATTTTGGTAGATTGTATCTTTCAAGGAATTTGTATATATCATCTAACTATCAAGTTTTTGGATCTAAAGTTGCTCATAGTATTGCTTTATTATTCTTTCAGTGTTCATGGGAGCTATAGTCATGTTCCCTCTTTTATTTCTGATATTAATTGGTGTCCTCTCTCTCTTTTTTTTAAAGGTTTGTTTGACTAGGAGTTTATTGATTTTAGTGATCTTTTCAAAGAACCAGCTTTTTGTTTCATTGATTTCCTGCTTTCTATTTAATTATTTTCTGCTCTAATTTATAGTAGTTCTTTTCTTCTGCTCTTACATTTGCTCTTATTCTTCTAGTTTCCTTAGGTGATAGCTTAGATGACTGATTAGGTTTATGCATTCAAGTAACAAATTCCCTTTTAAAGCACTAC
>PVLC010000403.1:117512-203511 GCA_004027655.1 Graphiurus murinus
CTGGGGATTGAACTCAGGGGCATTCTACCTCCGAGCTATACCCCCAGCCCTATTTTTTATTCTTTATTTTGAAACCGAGTCTCACTAAGTTGCGGAGTGGCTCACTAGGTAGCTGAGGCTGGCCGCGAACCCGGATCCTCCGGTCTCAGCCTCCCGAATGCTGGGATTACAAGCATGCGCCACCATGCCCGGCTTAATACAATTTACAATTGTATTAAGTTGTGTTTCCATTTTCATTTAGTTCAAAATACTTTGTAATTTCTCTTGCAGTTTCTTTATTAACCTATTTGAAATTTAAAAGTGTGTTGTTTAATTTCTAAGTATTTTGAAATTTTCAAACTATCTTTCTGTTATTGCTCTCTACTTTAATTTCATCAACTGAGAGTAGACATTACGTGATTTCTATTCTCCTAAATTTGCAATCGTTTTATGGCCTAGGATACACTCTATATTGGAGATTTTTTCATTTTTTTAAAAAAGATATTTCTATTCTTTTTTTGTTTGTCTGGTTTCTGAGAAGTTAGATGTAACTCTTATCTCTGTTCCTCTACAGGTAAGGTATACTCTAAGCTCTGGTTTCTTTCAGGATTTTTTTCTTTGTCTTTGATTTTTATATAGTTTGACTATGATATGCCTAGATGTGCACACACATACACACATATAGTTTTTTTTTGCGGTACTGGGGATTGAACTCAGGGGCATTCTACCTCCGAGCTACACCCCCAGCCCTATTTTTTTTATTCTTTATTTTGAAACCGAGTCTCACTAAGTTGTGGAGTGCCTCACTAGGTAGCTGAGGCTGGCCGCGAACCCGGATCCTCCTGTCTCAGCCTCCTGAATGCTGGGATTACAAGCATGCGCCACCACGCCTGGCCACACATGTAGTTTTAGTCAACTTTTTCATTGTTGTTACCACAATACCTGACAATAACAACTTAGAGGAAGGAAAGTTTATTTGGGCTCATAATTTTAGAGGTTTAGTTCACAGTCAGCCAGCTTTAAGGCAGAAAGCACCGTGGCAAGGCTTCAGGAAGTGATGGTGGGGAGGAGAGAGCAAGAAGAAGAGACTCATGGATATATATGGTCCCCAAGGCCATGCCAACCTCTGAACCTTACTGCATTTGAGACATGCTTTCAACACATGAACTTTTGGAATCTATCTTAGGGAGACCTGGTTTCAAAATAAAGAATAAAAAATAGGGCTAGGGGTATAGCTCGAAGGTAGAACGCCCCTGAGTTCAATCCCCAGTATCGCAAAAAAAAAAAAAAAAAAAAAAAAGAATAAAAAATAGGGCTGGGGGTATAGCTCGGAGGTACAATGCCTCTGAGTTCAATCCCCAGTACCGCAAAAAAAAAAAAAAAAGATATCCTCAAGCTCAGAAATCGTTTCCTTAGTCATATTCAATCTACAAATAATTCCTTTAAAGGCATTTTTCATTTCTGTTACGGTGTTTGTTTGTTTTTTTGTTTTTTTCCTAGCATTTCTTTTTGGCTTGTTCTTAGGACTTCCATCTTTCTCTTATATTGTTTACATGTTTGTATGCTGTCTACTTTATCCATTAGATTCTTCATCATATTAATCATAGTTGTTTTAATTTCCTGGTCTGATAATTCTAACATCCGTGCCATATCTGAATCTGGGTACAATACTTGCTTTGTATCTTCAAACTATGTTTTTTTTTTTTCTCTCTTTGGTAGGTTTTGCAAGTTTTCTTGATAGGCAGACCTGATGTCCTGGAGTTGCTATAAATTGGCCTTTAGTAGTGTGGTGATAAGGAATAGGGGTAGAGAAAGTGGTCTGCAATCCTCTGATTAGGTCTCCATCTATTAGTGAGTGTGTGCCTCTGGACTGTGAATTTCACAAGTGCTTCTTTGTTGTATTGTTATTTCCCCTTTCTTTTAGGTGAAACAGGATGACTAGAAGGGCTGGAGTTGAGTTTTTCCCTTCCCCCAGGTGCATTAGACTCTGATAAAACTCCAGCAGGTAAGGCTCTTGTTAAATAGTTTTTTTTGAGGGGAGTTTTAAAGAAGAACAGAATTCTTTGGTATACTTCAAAATGGTTCTTTCTCCCTTCTGCCTTCTCGAAGCACGAGGGGATTTTTCTGTGATGTTCGCTGAGAGAACCAGGTTGAGCTCCAGGAGGTAAAACTCACTGAAGTGTGAGGCCTCCCCCTGCATGGGTGCACCTGGAGTTTTTATCTCTGACTTGTCCACATCAAGCCTCCAGGAATCTGCCAGTTACAGTTCAGGTTTCCTCATCCTAGCACTGGTTCCTGCAGAGGACTCCGCCCTTGGGTTTCTGCTTTTGTAAGTTGTAATTCTCTATTCACCTGCATGTTTCTCTAAATTTGGGAGAGTGGTTTGCTGTCTTACGTCACTTCTCTGACAAATCAAAGAAGGTTGTTGATTTTTCAGTGCTTTGTCCAGTATTTTACTTGTTTGATTGGAGTGGCAACTCCAAACTTCTAACACACTGGACAAGGAATCCAGTGGTAGGATTTTATGGCCTTTTTCACAAGGTGCCAGAGGGTAAAT
Organism: Graphiurus murinus; assembly: GCA_004027655.1. Classification (NCBI taxonomy): domain Eukaryota; kingdom Metazoa; phylum Chordata; class Mammalia; order Rodentia; family Gliridae; genus Graphiurus; species Graphiurus murinus. The sequence goes on from PVLC010000403.1 coordinate 120,049, forward strand.
CTCTTTCTTCTCATTTAGCAGTTCCCAGTGGATGGCCAGCCAGCTTGTCACACCATGGCTTGGTGAGACCTGGACGTATCCTCACTGTGACTTTGGGTGGAAGGTCCTCAATCTGTACTCCACATCTTGAGAGACCTGGTGCTGTCAGACTGTGAGTGAGGTGGATGGCTTTGGGAAAAGGGAGAGTTGGCTTTTTCTGCTGGCTCAAAAGAAGGTTGGAGCTCATTAGTAATATAGTTCCTAGCACCTGAGAGACACTTAATAAATATTTTAGAATGAGCGGTTGTATGAATCCCAATGCCGGACAACTTACCTCATCCTTCATCAAAGCAAGATTTCATTCCCCTTCTACCTGGCACCACGGCTCCGAGTTGTCAACGCTTTGCTGACCTCTTTGCTGTTGTTGTCAGTCCCCACTTTGTTCTGGGACTCACAGAACAATGTGGCTCCAGATGGCTCGCGATATTGAAGGGCAGAGAGGAGGTTGGGAGAGACCTCGCTTTACCATGGAATTTCCTGTAGGCCATATTCGCTCGAGGGTTTCTCTTGGACTCCACTTGGTACATAAACCCTAGAGCAGGTTAACTTCAGGCCTCTGACTATGTTTAGAGAGTGAGCGATGCTAAGAGATGACTGCTGTTTGGTCTGATGTCTCCATTTGATAAGGATAGTGTGCAGGTGAGTAGGGACACAGGCAATATCACCAATGCTGGGCAGGCTGGTCCTGGCTCCCAGTATGTTTCAGTCTTTGCATAGCGATTCTGCTCAGAGTTCTATTTGTGCAAAAAAGTCCTTCAAACCCGAGTGCCTGCTGATTGTTTCACGGTAAGTTTTAGGAGTTTTCATGAAACTTGATACTTTTTAAAAGGAAATTCTCTTCATTGTTTGATGAGAATGGCCTAGTCAGCTAACAAACCAAACTTGTCATGTGAAGACAAAAAGAGAAAAAATGGCGGCTTAGGACAAATGGCCATGCAGATTTTTCTCAAGAGGTTAGTTTGTTCATTGACTGACTGATTGGCTCATTTATTGAGTGCCTATGCATAAAGTAATAGTCAGGAAATGAGGATCTAGAGACAGCTGAACTTGGGCTTATTGTTTATCACAGCAGTTGAGGCATAGGTGTAAATGGCTATTTTACAAGATAGGTTATGGCAAGGGTCAAAGGCACAGGTAAAAGCACCATGGGATTATAGAGAAAGAGGAAAGGCTCTTTGCTGGGGACACTGGGATGAACCATGGAAGATATGGGTCTTGAAGGATGGGTAGGAAAGGCAGGAGCAGTGTTTCACAGAAAAAATGTGAAAACCAAGGATTCATGTTTTTATTTTGCTGGAGTATAGAATGACTGACAAAGAAGGAGGGAGAGGAAGGGGGAAACTGAATGTTTTTTAGTGAGATGAAGAACAAGAACCATTAAATTAAGTCACCTCAAAACCCATCTATTTGTGTCCTCCCAGTTATATAAGAACATAGGTTTCTTCCGGTTTGGGCCAGTTCAAATTGGGATTTCTGTTACTTGTTACAGAAATTACCCCATCTGAAGATAAAGTTCTATTGGCAAGAGAGGTTGGAGCTAGACTGTTGATAAATTGAGACAGTATTTCAAAAGCATGTGGCGCCACTTAAGATTTTTCAGCTGAGAAGTGAAGTGATTAAAACTTTAAAGAAATGCATCTGGCAGATGTACATAGGACTGTTTACAGGAGGGAAGAGAATACCCGTAAGCAGTGATACCTTCCCTGCAGCCAAAGTGTCCACATGTAGAATTATGGTGACGAGCAAATCTAGTCTTCATCTTAAATCAACCGAAAGTTTGTACGTTGAAATGCAAAATCAATGCTGGTATAGCTAAGGAGAAATCCTGGATTATCCAGTTCCCATTTGTTCTTGGACTGATTTGTGTGGTGCAGTTCTTATTGTAATTATGTAGCTATATAGTTTTTCCCCTCAGTTACCCTATTCAAGGTGGGGAGGGTGAGCCATTCCAGCAGCTCCTCTCTCACGTACAATTGGCATCCTTTCTTCAACTTGTGGTTTTAGATTTCCAGAAGTTTCTAGATTTCTAGTACCACTGATACTCATAAATGCATAGCTACAGAAGTTTTGATAATAGACAATACACCATAGAAAGCTTGGCCCCTGGGACCTGATTCTGTCACTTATTTCCATACCTTGAAAAACCTAGTGCATTTCCTCAAACCTCAGTGTTGTTATGTGTAGAATGGAGATGGTATAATACATACTTAGAAGGTTGCATGAGGATTAGTGAGATAATAGAAGTAAACACATAGTAAACACTAATAAATTTAGTTGTGTTTGTAGTTGTTGCATGTTTTAATCACCAAAAGCTTGTAATGAGACCCTGAACATGGAGGCATGAGGTCTCCTAGCCTGTCTAGGTTGATGATTTTCCTTCTGCATCAGACTCCAACTTAGTAGGCACTGAGGAAATGAACATTCCACATCTGATTTTGAAAGGGCAAATAAGAGAAAGGGGCAACAATAAAAATATTTTGGGGGATATTTAAAACTCAAAGTCCTTGATCTTCATTGTTAAATCAAAGATACAACATGAAAAAGAGAAATTCTTGAGATTTAAGAACAAATTGAATTAATGAACCAGAGTTGGAAAGCTATGAAGAGCGACAATTAAAAAGAAAAATGTTGAATTTTGACTGTATCTGTGAATATAATCTGGCTGAAAACAGAACCCCAGCAACTTAGACCTTGTATCAAAATAAAATAAAGGTAGGGGGCTGCTGGAGGTGTATCTCAAAGGTAGAATGTTCCTGGGTTCAATCACTAGTACAAAAGTAATGTTTTCTGTTAAAATATAAGAAGATATAGGACTATGATGTTTTCTGCCTGGGCCTTTTGGGTTATTTACCAATAATGTCTAGGGCCAAGGACCTAGGTTTGTCCAGTGTCCAGGCTTGCATTCTATTTAAATTTTTTTTTTGTTTTGAACAAGAACCATGCAGGAGGCAAAGTATACTACAAACTGACTTCAAACTGTACTACAAACCCACATTGATAAAAATAGCATGGTAATGGCACAAAAACAGACACATAGACCAATGGAACAGAATAGAAGACTCAGAAACAAACCCACACACTTACAGTCAATTGATTTTTGACAAAGGAGTGAAAAACATACACTGGAAAAAAGATAGCCTCTTCAACAATGGTGTTGGCAAAACTGGTTAATCATATGCAGGAAAATGGAAATAAACCCCACTTTCTCATCCTGCACAAGAGTCAATTCAAGATGGATCAAAGACCTGGAAGTCAGGCCAGAGACCTTGCAGTTACTTGAAGAGGGCATAGGCCCAACACTTCAACACATAGGCACAGGTAAAAACATTCTCAAGGCCTCAAAAGCATAAGCAACTCAAAGTAAGATCAATACATGGGATTGCATTAAACTGAATTCTTTCTGTGCAGCAAAGGAAATTATCAAGAACCTCAACAGAAAGCCCACAGAAAGGGAGAAAATTTTTGCCAGCTACTCCTCTGATAGAGGACTAATACCTAGAATATACAGAGAACTCAAGAAACTCACAGCTAAGAAACCCAATCAGAAAATGGGCAAAGGATCTAAATAGACACTTCACAAAAGAAGAAATACAAATGGCCAATAAATGTATAAGGAGATGTTCAATATCATTAGCAATCAGAGAGATGCAAATCAAAACTACCTTGAGATTTCACCTAACTCCAATTAGAATGGCAATCATCAAAAACACAAAACACAAACAACAACAAATGCTGGTGAGGGTGTGGAGAAGTGGGAACCCTAATACATTGTTGGTGGGATTGTAGATTAGTGCAACCACTTTAGAAAACAGCATGGAGGATCCTCAGTTAAATGGGAATGAACCTACCATATGATCCAGCAATACCACTTCTGGGTATCTACCCCAAATAATGGAAACCAAACTATCAGATCAATGTATGTGTATCTATGTTTATAGCTGCACAATTCACAATTGCCAAACTATGGAACCAGCCAAGATGTCCATCAACGGATGAATATATTACAAAACTATGGGATATGTACGCAATGGAATTTTACTGAGCCATAAAGAAGAACAAAATCATGTCATTTGCAGGGAAATGGATGGATCTGGAAAACATTATGCTAAGTGAGATTAGTCAGTCACAAAAGTTAAAAAATGGTATGCTCTCCCTAATATGCGGAAGGTAGGGAGAAAGTGGGTCATTAAGAGGGACTCCAGATGAAGAAGGAGAAAGCTTAGATGAGCAAAGAAAGTGAATTAACTGATGGTGATGGGGAGGGGGGAAAGGGAAACATCCTAATGCACATGATGTACTTTCACAAACATATCAAAGTCAATCACTAAACTGAACTTGAGAAGAAGGGAGGTTGAGGGAGTAGGATGAGAATTGGAGAAGGGTTAAATGAGAAATGTGTGCATGTATGCCTTTACCAGATTCTATCTAACAAAGATGTATGATTACAATGCACCAATAAGAAAAAAATGCAAAAATAGTGCAGATAGTTCCTATAATTCTTTCACCCAGCTTTTCATAATGGTAATATCTTCATAACCATGACAATCATAAGCTTGAAGAAATTATTAATATTAGAACAATTCTATTATAACAAACTATTGACTTTATTTGGATTTCCCCAGTTTCTCCACAAGAGGCCTTTTGTTGCTCTAGGGGGCAATCAAGGATCCCAGGGTTACACTCAGTTGTTATGGCTCCTAGTCTCTTCCCGTCTGCAACATTCCTTGTCTTTTTGGCCTTTCTACGCTGGAAGAGTACTGATCAGGTACTTAGAGACTTTGTCTCAGTTTGAGGTTGTCCAATGTCTTCTCATGCTGAGACTAAAGTTCTGCCTATTTGTCAAGAACACCATAGAGGTGACATGCGCTTCCTGTACCAGGCATCAGAGCAGGGGCTCCAGATGTTGGTGTGGCTTGGTGCTGGTAAACTTGCCTTGATCCCTGAATGAAGGTGCTGCCCACTCATCCTGTCCACTGTAAAGTTACTATGCAGCCCTTGGTCCTTAATAACCACCCTGGGAGGGAAACTCTGAGAATGAGCAAATATTCTACCTCTCCTTGGACTCTCACCCTTGAAATTGAGCATCTAATGGTGGTGATTATTGCTGAGGTGTGCTCATGGTGATTTTTTACTTTTCTCATCCCTTCTGCATTATTTATTTATTTGGTGCTGGAAATTGAGCCCAGTGCTGCATGCATGCTAAGTATGTACTCTACCACTGAGCTTACACCCCCAGGCCCCACTTTATTAATTGGAATTCTTCTATAAGGGACAGTCCTGAGTTTCAACAATAATTACCTGAGATAATTTATTTTTGACTCCCCAGGAGGCATTTTCACTTTACAAATGACATTTTTATGAATTTTTGTTTATTGCAGATGCAATACATATTCAATAACAAAAAGCCAAAGATAATAGAGGTTTAAAAAATTATAATCTCACCTTCACAACAGCCATCTTAATATCTTCATCTATCTGTATATTTTTCTTTTTATTTATATGCACATATAAACAAAAAGCAGATCATGGTATGCATGCTAGTTTGCTAGTTTGTAAATCTCGTCTTTCACTTAACAATATATTGATTGGATTTTTTGGTTATATTTCAGCCTTTTTTTTTTTTTTTTTTTTTTTTTACAAATAATGGTGTTATGATCTTATTTGTACCATCATCTTTATGTATAGAAAACAATATGGACCAAGAGTAGCAGCAGGATTTATCAAACTTTTATATCTTGCTGGCCTGGTGCTGAGCATTTACATGCTTAAACCCATTTTATCCTCATGGCAACATGATCATCACCCCCATATTATACACCAGTGCATCCAGTGCATTAAACTTCATATTCAGTGACTTATTCAAAATTTCATCCAGACTTGAACCCAGATTCTGTTGATGTCAAGGACTGGCTCTTAAACGTTATGCTCTATTGATCTTTCTAATTACTGCCTCAAGTAAATTCCTGAAACTGGAATTTCTGGGAAGATGTCTTAGTGTATTTTGTGTTGGTATAACAAAATGCCTGTGGTTGTGTGCTTTATAAAGTAAAACGATTTATTCAGTTCACAGTTTTGTAGGCTGGAAGTTCAAGATCAGACTGCCCCACCTGGTTGGTCTCTGTCAGGCAACTTTTGACTGCCTCATAATGTGGTGGATGAGATCACATGGTGGTGCATGCATGGAAGGGACTGATTGGTGAGAGAAGAGGCAAGAGAGTAGGGAGGGATGAAACTTGCTCTTTTATAACAGCTCACTCTTGAGGGAAATAATCTGCTCCTGTGAGGCCTAACCCACTGAGGGACCAGCATTAATCCCTTCACTAGCGGTTAGATGGCCCCACCTCTCAAAGGCCTTATACCTTTTAATACCCTGGGGCCCAACTATCCAGCCAGTGAAGTTTTGGGGACAAACTGTATCAAAAGGTGTGCTTATTTTAAGACTTTTTTGAAACATCCAAATGCCTTTTAGAAAAGCCTATCTAGTTTACATTATACTCCCAATGTGGGGAATGTGCTAATTTTCCTGAACTAGTGCCAGTCCTGAGTAGTCTAAATTTTAAAAAGTCCCCTCTGTTAATGAAGGTCTTTGAAAGGGGCTTTTTACATAGAGAAGAATCTGGTGTGGCTCTTCTTGGCTTCCCAAAGTTCCCCTTGGCTTCCAGATACAGACTTCCAAGGCTCTAGGGAGTGAAACACAAAGAAAACAGTTGTTGAAGAAGTGAGTGGCTGAATGAACACACAGCCCAGCCCTGCTGCTGGTGCTCTGTGCCTTCCAAGGCGGTTGCTCTGGGAAAGATCTCAGGGAGCAGCCTGTTGCCCATCCTACCCGCTGGAGGAGGAGAGCAGAGCAAAGGCCTAAGGATGACTTCTTCATCTTCTTTTATTTATTTATTTTTTTTATTACATTTAGATGTGCAAAGCTATTGATCTTAATTTTCTTATAGTAAATGCAGAAAACTTTGAATTTAGCCATTTCCAGGTAAACTTAATTTGATTTCGAATTTTATCAGCAAATTCGGGTTTATAATTCAGTCACATTCACAATAAAATTCTCCCTGAGATTTTGCTCTTCCTCACTCTGCTCCTTCCTGGGTGCTTTCTAATCTCTGAGGTGTTTATGCTGTCTCCTTGTCCTCAGAGGACACTGTCATCTCTTCCTTTTGACCTTCCCTTGGCTCTCCACACACACCCTTGGATGGTGTCCTGGAAGTCTGCAAGGGCAGCAATGGGCTTCCCAGGGCTCCTGGCAGGACACTGGTGCCTCAGTGCCTGTGAGCTGAGCCAGTGCCTGTGAGCTGAGCGGGGCTCCCCAGGCAGGCCCCGCCTCCAGCCCTAGCAAGCTGTGTGTGTCAGCACTGCTCCTTTGTCTTCCTGGGAGCACAAGGCAATACTTCTTTATAAATACATTTTTACAACTAAGGGAAAAAATATACTTTTTTTTCCCAATCACATGCTCTGATTTGGAGACAGAAAAATCTGCTTATTATACCTACAACTGACTTTGAAACATGCAGAGGGAGTTGTAGAGATATTGTTTTAAAGATTCAACGAATAGATTCTTATCTATCGCCTTTACCCATAAATGCAACGGCACATTTCTCTCGCCTGGACTCACGTTGTCTGTATAAATGGTTTGTTCTGATATATGAATACACCCTTGGCATTCACAGATTTAGCATTCCTGGTTTCAACTATTTGCAGATGATCTAGAAGATTTATGACATGTAGCAATTTGTTCTGCTCAGCCACGGATTTGAATTGCATGCTGTCTGGCCATGGGGCCTGGGAGTCTCAGAGCTTGTGTCTTCACTGAGCTGACTGCCCCAAATCTCTGCTATGTGGGTGCACTGTCTCTGTTCTCCTTTGCATATTCTATTTTTTTTTATCAAGCATCTGATTAAAAAGTTTTAGTTCGTTTCACTACATTTAATGGGAAAGATTCTTATATGCACCATGGTAGAATTCGTTAAGGAGGGATTTGACACGTACTCACATGTATCTTTTAGGGATGTATCTAGGGTCTGTGTGCTATGGCTTATGGCTTTCCCCTACTACCAGCAGCTCCCCCAGGAATGAAGGGAGCTGTGTAAATGTCCACGGGAATGCAGAGTGGCAGCTTGAGCAGAGGGGTATGGCCTGAGATCATGCAGCCCTCTTTGTGCCAAGTGAGTGCCCACCTGGGTACTCTGTTGACTGGGCTGCTTCCCTCTGAAGGGACCCAGTGACTGCAGGCCTGGGCAGGAAGGTGCCCGGTGGAGAGCTCCAGCCCACTCCAGCTGAGCCAGCAGGATCCACAAAGCCAGTGGCCCATTTACTGAGACTCCAAATGTGGTTCTTAGTCCTGCTTCCTGGAATCACAAGGGAACTTGTTAAAAACAAATAGAGATGCCTGAGTCTCAATAAATAAGAATCTCAGGGGAGTAGAAGGTGTGTGGAGGGGGGAGGCTATCTTTGGACTTTGTTATCTAAAATATTCCAAAGGCTTTTAATCTGTGCTGGGACCAAGAAGCTCTAGGCCAGGTCTCTTGGTCAGCATTCTCCTGCTGTGATCCAAACAAATGACACACATGGGAGGAAGAAGAATTTCATTGCTCACAGTTGTGGAGATCTCGAAGGTCAAGGCCTTGTGTGGACTTCAGCTCATCATGGCAGGGAGCAGAGAGAGAGGGTGGGGGATTGTCCTTGTCAGCTCATGGTGGTAGGGGGAAGGAGGGAAGGAGGGAAGAAGGGAAAGAGGCAGCAGGAGGGAGGGAGGGAGAGAGAGAGAGGGCGCTGCAGTAGCCATCAGGGGAGAACACTGCCCTCGCCATGCCCCCAGGGACCCTTCCACAGTGTCCAAGTCCCATCTCTGAACATGGCTACCTTGTCTAACACATGAGGGTTGGGGGATGTTTCAAGCCCCCCTTAACACCAGGATAATGGGTTTTCTTGGCCCTGAGGGACTGGTGGCACGGCCTGTGTGATCTTCCAGGCTGGGGCACTGCACAACTGCATTCCACCACATAGATTCCAGCTATCTCAGGTGTGGATGTGCCTTTGCAATTGTGCCCACATAGCTGCTGAGTCTTTCTCTGCAAGGCCGATTCCTATCTATCCTTTTATCCTTAGCCTTAAGGATCTCCTTCTCAGAGAAGACTTCCTAATGAGCTTCTCTTCTCATCTACCACTTTCACCCTAAGTCCTGCCTGGTCAGGCACTACTGTGTCCCAAAGTCCCTTGAACACACGAAATGTTAGCATTTTCACATTGTTGTTTGTCTATGGACTTTACTGGACTGTGTTTTTCATCTCCTCTCTTCCAGCTCTTACATGTGCCTGTTGCATGTTTACAAATGTACACACACGTATACATACACATATGTCTGCATACACACGTGCAGTAACTGTTGTATGAATGGATCAAGTTCAGATTATTATAAAGTCCAAGGCCTTGAAGGATATAGTAGGAAAAAAGGAAAACATGGGCTACTTAAAAGTTAAATGAAAGCTAGGCTTGATGGTACACATTTACAATCCAGGGACTCAGGAAGCTGAAGCAAAAGGACTTGGGTTTGAGGCAGTCTGAGCAACTTAGTGAGACCCTGTCTCAAAAAGCACTGGGAATGCAGCTGAGTGGTAGAGTGCTTGCTTAGTAGGAGTGAAGCTTTAGGGTTGATCCCTAGTAGTAGCAAAAGAAAAAGCTAAATGAAGATGCATCAATGATAGTAGCATGAATGCATATCAACTTCTAAAATTCTCAGTTAATGTTATGTGTTGAAGTGTTGGACCTATGCCTTCTTCAAGTAGTTGCAAAATCTCAGGTCTCATTTCCAGGTCTTTTATACATTTTGAATTGACTCTTGTGCAGGGTGAGAAAGTGGAATTTATTTCCATTTTCCTGTATATGGTTAACCAGTTTTGCCAACACCATTTGTTGAAGAGGCTATCTTTTTTTCCAGTGGCCCCTTTGTCAAAAATCAATTGGTTGTAAGTGTGGGGATTTGTTTCTGAGCCTTCTATTCTGCTCCATTGGTCTATGTGTCTGTTTTTGTGCCAATACCATGCTGCTTTTATTACTGTGGCTTTGTAGTAGAGTTTGGAGTCAGGTATTGTGATGTCTCCTGCATGGTACTTGTTGCTGAGAACTACTTTGGTTAATTTGTTTTTTGTTTTTTTGTTCCAAATGAATTCAAGGACTGATTTTTCTATGTCTATGAGGAATGACATTGGTAATTGGTATTACATTGAATCTGTAGATTACTTTTGGAAGAATGGCCATTTTAATGATATTTATTCTGCCTATCCAAGACCATGGAATGTCTTTCCATCTTCTAAGGTGTTCTTTGATTTCTTTTTTCAATGTTTTCTAATTTTCCTTATAGAGGTCTTTTACCTCCTTGGTTAGGTTTATTCCTAAGTATTTTATTTTGGGGGGATATCATGTGTGGAAGTGTTTTCTGGATTTCTTTCTCAGCGGATTTATGGGTAACATACAGGAAAGCTGATTTTTTAAGATTGATTTTGTATCCAGACACTGCTGAATTTGTTGATAAGTTCTATAAGCCTTTTAGTTGGTTTTTTTGGGTCTTCTTAGTATCATGTCATCTACAAATAGGGACAGTTTTAGTTCTTCCCTTCCTATTTGTACTCCTTTAATTTCCTTCTCTTGCCTTGTTGCTCTGGCTAGAGTAGGGAGAAAGTGGGCCATAGGAGGGACTCTAGATGAAGAAGGAGAAACCTTAGATGAGCAAAGAAGGTGACCTAACTGAAGGTGATGGGAGGGGGGAGAAGGAAACACCCTAATGCACATGATAAACATTCATAAACATATCAAAGTCAATCACTAAGCTGAACACAAGAAGGAGGGAGGGGAAGGGAATGGGGTGGGAATTGGGGAAGGGTTGAATGAGTGCTGTGTGCATGTATGCCTCTACCAGCTTGTACCTCATTAAGATGTATAACTACAATGCACCGATAAAAAAATAAAAGGGGGAAACCTTAAAAAAATGTTTTGAAACAGTTCCTTGAGGCATATGTTTTAATTGCCGAATCATTTTCTTTCTTCCCTCCTCCTAAATATTTAAATTCGTTGCTCTCTGGAGACTATAATTACCGAGGAACATCAAGGAGCTCAGGACACAGGCTCTGGAGGCAGGTTTGATTAGAACTTTTCTCTGTTGTCTCCTGTCTGCTCTGGAGAGCATGCTCAGAACCTGTGGCTCTCCCTGGTGTCATCCTCCCTAGTTTATCATTCAGGGTATTATTTTGGCCTTCTGAACCTGTCTCCCCTCTTCACCCAGTCTGAGCTTGGTCCCTTTCCCTCTGAGTTCTATTCTTTAGATATACAGTTACAGTGTGAAAAAGGTAGGGCTGTAGGCCTCAGAACTGTTTCGCTTCTTCATATACCTTTACTCTTTCTTCTACTGTCTCCCTATTTCCAGGTACTTACATGGGGACAGAAGCTCTCTAGCCAGGAAAATTTGGGGGGCTCTGTCCCTCTGCCCCACTTAACACAAATAGAGTGGAGGCTTGAGGCTGGACTTCAGTTGCCCCTCAGCTGGGCACTAGGTTTACTAATAAAGACTGTGACACTGCTTCCTAAGTACTGCAAGCCACTGCTTTCTCCACATGTGTGAAAGGGTCAGGTAACAAATGCTTTGGCTATTGTGGACCCTGTGGTCTGCATTGTGTGACTCACCTCTGCATTGCAGCAAAAGCAACCTAAATAGTACATAAGCAAATGGCCATGGGCGAGCCAATAAAACTTTACTCATGGACACTAGACATTTGAACTTCATATAATTTTCATGTGTCACAAAATATAATTCTTTTGATTTTTCAGCCATTTAAGCCAGCTTAAAGGCCAAATAAAAACAGGTAGCTGACTGGATTTAGCCTATAATCTATCTATAGTCTAGGAATTCTTTTTTTTTTTTTTGCGGTACTGGGGATTGAACTCAGGGGCATTCTATCTCTGAGCTACACCCCCAGCCCTATTTTTTATTCTTTATTTTGAAACCGAGTCTCACTAAGTTGCGGAGTGCCTCACTAGGTAGCTGAGTCTGGCGGCGAACCCGGATCCTCCGGTCTCAGCCTCCCGAATGCTGGGATTACAAGCGTGCGCCACCACGCCCGGCTTATAGTCTAGGAATTCTTTAATGATGCCATTAAAAGAAGAAAGAATGGTGAAACATTTTTTTCTATAACGTGCAGTAAAGCATTGTCTACAGACTCAAGAATATGGTGCTTCACATGGAAAGGGATCTGGAGGAATCTGGAAACACAGCGACTAGAGCATTTGTTCCAGAAACAGCTCCTGACCTATGTTAGTATCTAAAGGTTGTACAGTATAATGTAGGGTACACTTCTTTGTATCTGTAAGTCAAATATAAATGTCTGAGCCCCCACCTATCTGACTGGCGATGGCTCAACCTCTGAGGGCTTTTTGGGATCAAAAAGAAGAAACTGGGCTTCTTGATACTGCTGGGACACTGTGAAGGAGATGTCCATGCTGGCACTGGGCTGATTGCCTGGCTCCAACAGGAGTTCAGGCAGGTGTTTGTTCCCAGCTGACAGCTCTTGACCCCACCATCTGCTAAGGCCTCAGCATCCCCTCAGTGGGCACACTGTGGTATCCAAAGTGACACATGAGAGAGGGGCCTGTCTCTACATCACTGAAAAATTCCAAAGATAAACAAAGTCCTTCCCATCCTGAGGCTTCTCAACTCATTTCCATTGTTAGATCTTGTTGCCTTGGCCTAATGAATCCCAAGCATTTCTTTCTCAAAATCTCAGTATCTCTTTGTATTCAGGGGTGATCCAGAGCTTTTGTTCTTCTTGAGTGATATATATTGAAACCTGAGACACACAGGACTACACCACTCTCCTCTTTTGGGGGCTGGCACTGGAGAGCAAGAGGTTAGGAAAAGGAGTTGCAATTCGCTAGTGAACTTTTGTTGCTGTGAACAGATTCCTAAGAAAATCAACTTAAAGGAGTAAAAGTGTACTTTGGCTCATGGTTTCGGTCAATGATTGGCTGGCTCCAAGGTGAAAACATCATGGTGGAGGAAATCTGCTCACTTCGTGAGAGCCACAGAGCAGAGAAGGAGCAGGGACAAGATGTGTCCTTGCAGGGCATGTCTCCATTGACCTGCTTCTTCCAACTAGGCCCCACCTTCTACAGTTTTCACCACCTTGAAGTAATGCCATCAAATTACTAATTCATCAATGACTTAATTCACAGATGATGTCAAAACCCTTAAGATCCAGTTACTTCCAAAGAGTTCCACCTCTGAATATTGCTGTAATGAGGACCAAGCCTTCAGCACATGAGTTTTTGGGGGACATTTCATATCTAAACCATAATACCAATATAAGTTAATTTTTTCATAATAACACACATATATTTCCCCCTGTACCAGTCCCCACAAGGAAGTCCTTGCTTTCTTCCTGGTTGCCATGAGTCCCTCATTTCTTAGAAGTTTATTCTAGTTGGAGGAAAAATTAAGAAGAGATGAGTTCTACAGAAATGATGGATATCCATACATTATTTGAGGAACCATACTTGAATCCTTAGACTTTTCAAGTGGAATTGGTTTCTTCTTTATCCACTCTTCTTCAGAGTGTTATTTGAATAGAAAAAGGTAGAATTATACTAAACGTGGAAGGGTCTGGTACTAAGGAATCTAGAGTGTATTTTGTGAGCAATGGAGAGCTTTATGGAGGAAAGCATCACAGCTGGATTTTTATTTTGGTTAAAACTCGGGCAGCAATGAGTAGAGGAAATAGTCTGGAGATGGAAGTCTGTTACTTGGATATTACACAGTCTCCACAATCCTGGTTCAGACTCTTCATGCACATAACTGACTATGTGTTTTTCTCTAGTTTGTATCTTCTCAAGAGTTGGATGGTAACTTTCAACTTTATTTTCCTCCACCTCCAGTTTCCAGTGCCTCTAATATATTAGTTTTCACATTTTTGACACTTTATAAATATTGACTGAATTAGATTAGTCGCAAATGAGCTCTTAGAATAAAAACACTAAAAAAATAGAGGATCTCCATTTTCATAAGGTTTTCACTGAGGTGTACTATTGGAGTGAATCACCTTAGTCAAGACAGGGCTCTTTATTTTATCAGTAAAACTGATGACAGACTTGGGTAAACTCATCTTCCCCTCCCCCCTCATATCAAGAACAGAAACTAATTCTCTACTCTGCTTTATAATATATGCCCATGACAATAGAGTATTAAAACCACATTCTTGAGTCGTAAATATTTTAAACCACATTCTTACGTGCTATTACATAGCCACTCTTTTTTGCAACAATTTGGCATGGAATTACAAGTAGCGTGTGTTAAATTTCATATGCCCTTTAATTTTTTATCTCTTCATTTGTATGCATATATTTTATAATCATTCATTCTGGTAATAAAACCCACAGGATTTCAAATTGAAGTGAAGTCTCAGATGCCTTAAAAGAATTTATGTTGTATAATTGTACTGGTTTTACTGAAAACAAGCAATAATGTATGACTTAAATATTATGCTCAGGAAAGGAGTCAAACTCTTCCTTAAACTTTTCTGGTGTATTTTTTTAATAACTTATTGTGAGGATTATGAGGAAGATTCAGAAAACTAAAGGAAATATTAAAATGACTAAGCAAAGGGTGCATAATAGTAACTTTCTAAAGACCTCACTATCAAGAATGACATGCATGTTTCAAGTGAAAATATTTGTGAGATAGCTACAGAGTTTATTCCTCAGCTGGAGAGGGGGAATCAGTGTATTGACACCAATGACGTGTTTACGAGAGCAAAGGAGAAAAATTGCTCTTCTCTCAACAGAATAATCCGAGTGGGACAAAGTAGGAGAAATGTTTTGTGCCTGGGGAATAGGCTCAGGACTTGAATTTGATACCTATTTCTCCATAACAAATCATACCCCAATTAGCAGCTTAAGACAACAAAGATTTTCTTTTTTGTGTACCAGGATCTGGAAGCAGTTTAGGCAGGTGGTTCTGGCTTAAGGTCTCTCAAGTGGTTACACTGAAGCTTTTTGCCAGGGCTGCAGTCTCATTTGAATGCTCAACTGGGGAATGATTCTTTTCTAAGCTCACTCATGTGGTTGTTGGCAGATTTTAGTTCCTTGGTATCTGTTGGCTGGACACTTTAGTTCCTCTTCAGGTGAGTCCTTTGTTGGTGGCCCAAGCATCCTCATGACATGCTCCCCCTAGAGTGGTAATCCAAGACAGAGACAGAGAAAGAAAACACCCAAGACATAAGGTGTCCTCTTTTAATAATTCCCCTTCCCAGAGTATCACTTCTGTCATATGCTATTGGTTATTCAGTGCAACCCAGGTACAGTGAGGGAGTGTGCAACACATGGATGTGATGCCAGCAGGTGGAGATCCTTGGCAGCCTAATTGGAGGCTGAATACTCCAGGGCTGAGCTGCCTAGGGTCAGTGACTCAGGACCATAACCTGAACATGGTAGGTGAAATACATCCTTGTTTGGTGAAGGTCAGAGAATAAGGAGGAGAGACAAATGAGGGCTCTCAGCTGCCATTCCTCCAATCCTTGGCCAGTGCCACCTCTCTAAATCTCTTTTCTGAGCTATACCTAGAGAACTCCAGAACAAGCCTTTGTTTGGGGATCAGGAATCATAAGATCTGGGCTTAAGTGTGGCCTGATTCACTAAAATTTGGAGGCAGGTAGAATCATGCTTTATTAAAGGACTAGTATGGACTATAGTGTTTTGATCTGTTTCACTCAAAGCCAGGCCCCGGCTCTTACTGAATGCATGATTTTAGGTAAGTCATGGGCCAGCCTCCTGAGGCTGTTTCTTTACATAGAAATATGAATGATATTTTCCATTTGTGGGGGGTTGAAAAGATTAAATAAAATGCCATTCTCTTTGCCCTTTTACTGTATGACATTAAGTGGTCACCTCACCTCTCTGGGTTTCATCTCAATGGAAAAGTGACAGTGATGGGTTTTTTACTCAATGGAGTACTTGATGTGTGCTCCTGGGACCCAGACACTGCAGGTCTGGGCTGTGCCTTACCTAAAGGTTATATAATTTGAAGAAGGGACCAGTATGGCTCTGGACACTAGCTCAAACCTGGATTTTGAAGAAGGTGAGGACTAGCAGATACAGGGTAAGGAGAAAGACTAACACCTAGGCTTTTCTTTTTGCCTAGAAAACATTTTTGTACAGTGCCTAAAGAAAATATAAGAAGGAAGATGATTGATGGTGTGTATATTTTTGATACTACAAATAAAGAAGAGAAATATGTCTACTTAAAAAAATTTAGACAAGAAAGTGTGTTAAATCTCTTTTCTCAGCTAAAGTACTGCATGAACTACAGCTTGTGTGTTCAATTCTAGACAATATTCTTACTTGACAAGGAACAGATAACTACTAGTTCAAGGACAAAAAGGAAGGTGGCAGAGGAGAGGGTTAAATAAGGAACTTGTAGAATCCAATTGGAGCCTGCAATTGGATATCAAGGATGAGGACACTTTCACTGTGTCTGGGGAATTTTTTTCTCTCTTTAAACCCTTTCTGGTGTTTTTCTTGACCATCTTTTCCTGATTGCTTATCATTCGCATATCTCAATGATTCTACTAGCTCTAACTTTGCATCATTGCCTCCAAGGCTCAGTACCCACACTATCTTTATATCTTGATGGCTCAGATTTGGAAAGAGAGAAAGAGAGAGGAGAGAGAGAGAGAGAAAGAGAGAGAGAGAGAGAGAGAGAGAGAGAGAGAGAGAGAGAGAGAGAGAGAGAGAAGGAGAAGAAGAAGAAGGAGGAGGAGGAGGAGGAGGAGGAGGAAGAAGAAATAGAGAGAAAGAGAAAGAGAGATCTTATTGGCATGATTAGAAAGTAAACTGGCTGACCTGATGATAGATGTCCATCCTAGAGTTGGTTCCATGATAATTTTCTAGAAGGGACTCTGAGGGAGATAGTCAATGAAACTGAATGTAGTATGTGATTTCACCCTATAATAAATGGTAAGTGTGTGGATAGTTATCTGATAACCTCTGCATTTAGGAGGATAATAGTGTGGGATGGAAGAGCTTCAGGTTACTGCAGAGGAACTAATGAACTGTTCTCCCAAGAGAACACAGTCTGAGGGTGGGGATTTTCTTCAACTTGAAATGATGTACATTCTCTAAGTTAGTAGTTTCTAGACTTTGAGAGTTCACAAAGTAGTAAAGTTAGAAAAAAATTGGGGACTGACATAGGCTGTGGATTTTATTTCTTGTTAAGAACCAAAGACTTCCAACAGTTACTACTTTCTTTTGTCATTTCATAAAATAAATTTCCAAAGAAATACAAAGTCCTCTCTCAGATGTAGAATAGTTTCTCAAATTGAATAAATTTAGCCACTGATAAATCAACTCTATTGTCCTTATTTATTCCCTCTCACTCCATACAAGCTCTTAAAACTTTCAACACAGATTGACACTAGTTGCTAGGTTGGCATGCTATTGGCTGATTTGTGCTTGGGAAATGTTGACGTAGAATAGAAGGAGGGACACATAAGTCATAGAAGGCCAGAGCAAGTTGTCTAGTGAAGAATGAGGACACTGAGCTTCATTTGACCATTCATTCAGTCACTCTTTGAACAAATATTTGGTCAGCACTGCTCTATGGCTCATAAATATTAAATAACTAACCTGAGTTACTAATTAATTTTTATTAGTTAATTTGTAGAATTGGGTAAAAAAATCAGTAATCCTTCTGCTTATGCCTTTCAAATTGAACAGATTTTGGAAGATTAAATCCAATTACTGAACATGCTGAAGCAAGAATTTTTCCAATAGGGGTGATCTCTAAATTAAACCTTCAAGGGGGAAAAATGTAAGAAAAGAAAAGAAAGGTTGAATTATCCATGACTATTCAAATTTAAGGACTTGCATTTGCTGGTGTACTAAAATGTAAAAACCAGAGTCATTATGATTAAATAAAATCTTTAATTTAAATTTTGATTTGTTCCTCCTTGTTAGATACTAGTTATATAAATGCAAGTGTGTGTGTGTGTGTGTGTGTGTGTGTGTGTGTGTGTGTAAACTCTTTATATTTCCAGGAAGATTGCTTATATAGCTATGTTTTTATTGAGAATAGTTTACTCCTCATTCTCCAAGGCATTGAATCATTTGTCTGAGTATCTGGAAATCTTCTAGTTCTTAAGATTTCTGATCATGACCACACTTCATAGAGGTGCTGCTCCTCTTCAGATTAAAAGGTTTGAATAAAACTTTTATCTTCATTTGACAGAGAGAAAAAGTAAAGGCAGAGATGTCCCAATTCTCTCATTTTCCATTAACTTTAAGCAGGAGCTTTGCCTGTCGAGAAGGAGATATTCTGATTGAAAACTGACCGAGGAGATTAAGTGGCTTTCATGCCACCATGTAGGATGTCATTCCCTGAATATCTAGATAACCTGATTTCCAGATCCACAGGAGCTATGGGTGCCACTACATGCAGTTAGTGATGGAGCGATTTGCTCTGGTACCCTTCCCTACATTGCATTTGAGTTACAGGACAAGTGATTTGCACTTAGATGGAGTTGCTAAGTTGGTGAACTTTGTTCCTGTGCATTCCATTCCCACTATCTGCCGGGGTCTATATTGTTTCTGGGTCATTTCCCCCTCTTCTGTGTATTTACAGGATTGAAGAATTTACATGAAATTGTGTTTGACTTTAAATGATTTAAAAATTAGTAAATGCAGAAAGTAATATTAAAATTACCAATAATTCATTTCCCAAAATAACTACTGTTTTCATTTTGGCATATAGCCTCCCCCCCCCCCTTAAACAATAGAAAGAAGAAGATGCTTTTTAGAATGGCAGTGACTACAATAGCATCTGAATTCTAGAGGAGTGGCTTAATTCATCTTGGAAACAAGTCTAAATCTGGACAACACAATCCAAATAAGCCCCTTATTTGAAAAAAAAAACAACAACAAATTTAAGAGTTGATACATACATCAAACTGTAGGTGTTAGTCCACCCACAACTTGCAAGAAAATTAGTACTCCATACAACAGACAAAGAAAAGAAATAATAGTTCATTCAAGTTGCACTATTGTATCTAAACAGGTACAATATTCTATAATGACTGCCTGTTTATTGTCATGCCCATTCAGGCTGTACCAGTGTTACTGTTTTCTGGCTTTACATATTGAAATGCTGTGTTTTTCATTGTGATCAAGAAGTGAGGGAGAAAAAAGGAGAGAGATTTAGTGAGCTATGACACAATTAAGATTCTACATTGTACTGTCTCTGGTTTGTTGTATTTTGTCAAAGATGTGTCCAGTATCTGTTGTTTTTATTATTTCCAGCTGTCCTAGTTATTTCTCTTATTTGATTTTAGTTCAGCTTTCAGAGAGGAGCTGGCTTGTCAGGTGATTATTATTTTTTCTAAACTCTTCCAGCTCTTATTGAAATAGATGTCCAAAGAAAGTCATTATTTCATCTCTACTTGTAATATATTTATGACTCCATAGAAGAGGAGAGACATGTATTCTTAATGCTGATTTCTATTGTTTTCCCTGCCACCCATGCCCAAGAAGATAAGAAATAGGCACAGTTTTTCAGAGATTGTGTGAAGAAAAAAAAAAAAAAAGCTGTTTTCTTCACTGGGGGAAATAAAATGGTAAAGCAAGACAAATGTTGCATGCAAATAAACTAAAAAAGTAATCTAAATTAACATCTACTGCTTGCTTAAACTTTTAATTTTCATGAGTTAGGCTTTATTTGGGTTATATTTTAATAACTGAAATGTTAAAGTGAGTGAAGAAGAAATAAAAGGCTATCTGGAGGCCCATGGGAATATGACACCAGGTTCAACTCCATGGTGTCTGATTGGTCAGATCTTTTCTTACCTTTGGGAAGTGAAGTGAATAAATAACTATTTTCTTCTTTTTAAGTAAGAGGATAATTAAAATTCATTGTGTAGTTTTCCTTGGAGATGCAGAGTCTTGCATTTAGAGGTGCTTTTGCATCTTGACTCCATCAACCTTCTCCCCAAACCAGCCTCATTGTAGAAGAGGCTTGGGTGACCTTGGTGCCATGTGGAGCCATGCTTACTCTTCACCTGTTGCCACCGTCCGAGGTACCCTTCACTGACTTCCTTCCACGGCTGACCTGTCCTAGCTGGGCCTCCTCCTCGCTCCTCCAAGGGTTTGCCAAGCTGGTTACAGAACAGCAAATAGGTCACACCAAGAGAAGACATGGATGTTACTACTTTGAAAGACTTATGGGTTCTCCCAGAAGGTCTCTGTGTACACAAACACTTCCCAGTATTACAGTCAACAGCCTGTGCTGCCCTACGCAGATGCGTAGACACATCTGCATCACCTCGTTACCCTCGTTAGATGTTTCTACCAATTTGTGCTGAGCACGTGTAAGAGCTGGTGAAATTCCTTAATGCTTTCTGCCTGCCTTTCTTAATGCATAAGTATTAAAATTACTTGCAAGAGGGAATCATGCCAAGCGGGACCACTGAGCCTTGGTGTCCTTCTTTGTAAATGGGAGCTCCTGGAGGTCTATGTGAAAGTGCTGGTTACAAAGTTGGCTTCAGTAGACACAGTGCCTTTTTCTTCCTTCTCCAGGAGGGATTTCACCCCGGATTGTATCTCTAGAGTAGGCCAGTGGAAGAGACACGTAGAGTCCTTTTATGTGACATGCGGATATGTGAGGCCACACTGGTTCCTGCTAGATCCACCATTGGAAATGGAAGTCATGATTTAAAAATAACGTGCAGAAGTTTTCTAGGAGGGCATGGGCTAAGATGACCATTTTATCCTTTTCCAAAAGAAACCTAAGTCTAGAATTATGGATATTCTCTTCTAGTACAAGGGGGCATAATTTCAGGAAAAACAGAATAAAGCATGAAAACTGCCTCTGACATAGAGTGTCACCGTTGTCCCTTCTCTTCACACACAAGCCACCCAGACATCCCAGATTCAGGCTCAGCACAGCTAGGTAATTCCACATACATCTTTGCTTCTTCCAGTCATAGTCAGCTGCGGGCTGTTCATCTGGGAGCCCTAGCCACAGCAGTCACCTCACCTGCTAACTTTGTTCCACCTGATTCATGGAGCTTTTCCTTAACCCAAGAGCAGGAGTCCTGCCTGCCTCCCTCAGGGAGCACCTGGCTCAGGTCAGAGGAAGGTGGTTTCCAGTTTTTCACTTACAGAAGGACCTGGATCCTCCTTATATCAGGCAACCAAGCCCCTCATAATCCCTATTTCCCAGGCTCCCTGGCTCTTGTCTTTTGGAAGTGAAGGTTTCATGATCAGAATCTTCAGGTTTCTGGGACTGCCATCTAGGAATGATCCTCAGAGAATATTTCTGTAGCATAGCCTAAGTAGAAATGGTTGTCTAATCTTAAATTTGCATGAAAAGATAATTCTGCACTCTATTGGGATTACTAAAATAATTTTTGAAAATTGCGCACTTAAATCTATTTAGACATGTGCATGTAATAATGGATAAGGTGGTCTTTACTTTAAGCTACTTTAAGCATATGTGTGTGATAATGCTCTGATTGCCTTTGTGAACAAAAGTATGGTATAGCTATTTGATAATCCTCAGTGCAGCTTCCCACCTCAGGCTTCTCTCCTTGGTGACAGGTTAATTCCTGCTCAACTCCTGGTCTCTTTCTCAGGGAGGCCTTCCCTCACCTGCTGGAGTAGGTGCCTTTGTGCACTTTCCTTTCCTCTCCTTCTTCTCCTCCTCCTCCTCCCCTCCCTGCCTCCTTCTCCTTTGAATGGTATTAGGGGTTGAACCCAGGGACATTCTCCTACTGAGCTACATCCCCAGCCCTTTTTCAAATTTTATTTTGAGACAAGATCTCACTAAATTGCCAAGGTTGGCCTCAAACTTGTGATCCACCTGCCTCAGCCTCCCAAGTAGCTGAGATTATAGACATCTGTCACCATGCTTGGCTGTCATTTATCTTAATTATTAATAAACTTATTTGTGTCAAAGAAGCCAACAAAAATCCTGCAGAATCATGTGGCTCATGTCTGAATTTTGGCTCCATTTTTTATATGCTTTGCGACATTGGGCAATTTATTCTACTTTTCTGTGTCTCACTTGCATACATGTAATGTAAAGTAATAACAGAATATCCCCGAAGAATTGTTGTAAAACCTGAATGAGAAAATACACTTAAGGATTTGCGTAGAGTCTGGCACTTGGAGGAATTTACTAAATGCAAACTATAAAATGTCTCTCTTCTCCACCCAACTGAACTGTAAGTTCCATGGAAAAACCTTTTGTGATACTCTGCAATGTTGAGAACTTACTGGTTGTTTATTTTATTTTTTTGTGGTACTGAGGATTGAGCCCAGGGGCGTTATGCTTCTGAGCCACACTTCTAGCCATATTTTATTATTTACTTTGAAACAGAGTCTCTCTAAGTTTCTGAGGGCCTCGCTAAGTTGCTGAGGCTAGCAAATCTGTGCTCCTCCTATCTCAGCCTTCCAAGTACTGGAATTACAGGTGTGCACCACTACACCCAGCTCACTAGTTGTTTGTTGATTGACAAAATGCCCACTACGAGAAACACCTACCTCCCTAGACTTCTAGAAGTCATAGAATCAAATTTTCTGAGTTGATCTCAACAGAAGACCGTCTAAGGTTGTACTTATTTAATATTAGCATTAGCCTTACTCTTTCATTAATTTTTTTGACATGAATGCATCTTTAATATCTTTAAAGATAACACCTTTTGCTTTAACATACTTTCCCCCTTTTAGATTGATGTACAGTATAAAGGGAATAGTATGCAAATCTATGGCTTGTACCATTCCATATGTTAAAATTAAAAAAAAAATAGACTGACAACACTGAAGCCAACACTGAGAGATCATTATAAACCAACATCCATAGTTTACATTAGGATTCACACTTGGGGTTTAAACACATGTATACTGACATGTATCTACCATAATTGTATTACACAGAGTAGTCTGACTGCCCTAAAATTATATATATTTCATTACATGTTCTTAGAATGCTTTACAATATTAACTCATTGTTCTCTAAATGCTTTTATTGAAGAAACCAAATACCATTTCCCCACTTAACAATCAAGACATGCAGACTCAGATTCTATTCAAGATCACACAGGAGAAATCGAACCTAGAGACCTTTGTCAAGAATAGTCTCGCTTCTTCCCAAGTCACCCATTATCAATTTCCTGAGGACTCTCCGTGGTATCACAATTTCTTGGCCTGAAGGTTCAAGCCTTGGACTTGTATGTTCTACACATGTCATCGAGGTCAACAGTTCTTTCTTTGATCTCAGAGTTTGCTGTTTCTTTTTGTTTCCAGAACTGGCTCCAAATTCTAGCCTGTTTCACCCCATGCCAGGATAACTGAGAACCCTGGGAACCCAGCTGTTCTTTCCAAGCTTCCCCTTTCCTCTCCTTTCTCACACTTCTGTTCAGATAATGTTTTTCCAAGGCAATGTTTTAGCGTGTTGCTTTGTTATATAGTGGTGATTCCCTAGTTTGTAAAAATCAAGCTCTCCAGCCTGGCTGAAAGCACAGACAAGTAGACAAATAAAGGATGGTATGAATTTACATTTCTAAAACTGCATTTACTCTGAGCATAGATTTTCTTTTTAAAGAATGTGGAAGTATGAATGTGTGATGGCCTGAATTCTCACTGGAATCCCCTTTCTTTTTTCCACTTATACTAATAACTGATATTTTAGTTTTCTTCTATGTTCTTTTTCTCACATTCCTTTGTCTCATTTGCCAATTTTACTTTCAGTACTTTTGGAAATGTACTGTCATTACCCATCACCATCTTCAGATACCTTCCCAAGTCTTCTCAAAATTTTAATTATTTTTTATGGAATTGTATGTGACTAAGGAAAGTTGCTGCCTTTTCTTTACTTCTTGGCTCATTACTCTGAAGAAGTAGTCAGAGCTCTTCCCGGACAGAGCATGTGAGCCCAGTGTTCCATCTGCCTCCTCCTTTTTTAGCCATCTCAAAATCTTCTATGGACAAATAGCTTCAACATGTTAGAGTTGAATGGGACCTTAGGAAACAAGGCCAGCACCATCAAGCCTCAGAAAGGGAAGTGATTTGCCCAAAATCCTGGAGCTCTTCAGTGGAGGGGCTCTAACTCCAGCTCTTCACTTGTATGCCATGACCCTGCTACTTGGCATTGATATCATTCACTTTCTTACTTTCTTTAACACATTATATATCCTCTTTGACTAGAGAACACTAACATTACCTTGAAGGAATGTTAAGCTAGCCAGGCGTTCTTTCCCTTCGTTTCCCTTACTTGGGGAGTCTATTTAAGTTGCTCTTTGGATCTGAATTGGGTCCTTCGACCCAAATTGTTTGGTGAAGTTAGGCAAATATTCCACCAGAAAATAATCAAAGAAAATAGTGCAGTGTTCTGCTCAAATATTTAGCAATGATATACCAAATTCCCAGAGCAGAGGAATGATGTTCTCTCTGGTCATGACTCAGGAAGTCCCTGTTTTAGAATGAGCCCAAGGTGCATTTTTCTGTGGGTTGGCTTCTTGTCTTCATATATCTCTCAGGAGGGCAAACACAAGTCTTTTCAACCCCCAAGAAGGTCTGATACAATGGGGAACATGACCAGGGGTAGGTCAGGGGCTATATCTCAGGTCAATCAGGAGCTGAGAATAACATTTACCCTTTCTGAAATGAATTTTAGAGAGTATTATCCTGAGCCATGATCTCAAGGATTGCTTTGACAGTCATATGGGGAGGGGGTTTACAATGCTATTTATTTTAAATAGATTAAAAACTAAAAGCATCATCATATCACCAACTCACAAATGGAATATGTTTGGAAATAGAATTAAGTGACTGAAATGGGTGAGAACATTCATAATCTTTGTATCAGAGAATGGAGGATATAAAAGGCTGGTTTACCTTTTAGGGAAGTAGTATATTTCAACTTTGAGCAGGGCTATCTGTCCTCTTCTGAGACCACAGAGTAGCTGACTTGGAAGGGACAGGTTATCCTCAGCTCAATCACATAATGTACTATATATTACATTTATCAACCAACAAAAATACTCACTAATAATATGTCATTTAAAAAATACGAACAAAACCCCAATAAGGATAAAGAGAACTTTTTGTTAAGACCAAAAGAAATTTGTGTGTGTGTGTGTGTGTGTGTGTGTGTGTGTGTGTGTGTGTGTGTGTGGTACTGGGGATGGAACCCTGGGGCCTTCTACCTCCAAGCTATACCTCCAGATCTATTTTTTATTCTTTATTTGGAAACAGGGTCTTACTAAGTTGTGGAAGGCCTCACTAAGTAGCTGAGGCTGGCCATAAACCTAGACCCTTCTATCTCAGCCTCCCAAGTACTGGGATTATAAGCGTTCGCCACCAAGTTCAGCCCAAAAGAAATTTAAAAGTCATAGATTGCTTGATTTATGTAGCTAGCCATTTTTTAAAAAATCATCTAAATGTCACAGCAGAAACTAATCTTTCCCCATGTAAAATGTGACATCATCTCTAAAGGCCCTGGCTATTAGAATCACTTGCCAATGCTGTGGGTGTGTCCTTAAAGCCTAATTAGAAACCTTTGGTCTTTAGATTACAACACTATAGTTTTGCTACAGTAAATTAAGTGGGGAAACTTAAGTCTGACATACTATGTCAGATGCCAAAGGGGCAAAATTCCAAGCTCTCTTATAATCCCACTGACATAATATTTATTACAAAGCAGTGGAAGCTCATTATTTCATCAATAGGTTGAGAGATTGGATGATTTTTTCCAATTAAGTAACTGGTTTACAATAATGGAATTCTATATCAGATGTGGAGCAATCCGGTGCTCTTTTCTCTTTTATCTCTCCAATTAGTGCAGTAAACAAGGTGCCAGAATTATGTGATGAACAGGGTGGAGAGAGCATGCCCTTTAAATGCCTTCCGATCATGGTTTAGCTAGTTACTTGAGAGTCTAAAACAAATGTTAAAAAAGCTACCTGGTCAGATTTTCTGTGCTAAGGTAAGCAGAATTTTGTTTTGTAATGGCAAAACAAAAATAAAGCAGCTATAAGGGAGTGGCTTTCTGCAGAGAATTTAAACATTTCTTCCATATTACCTGAAAAATTTGCTCTTAACAAGCAGCACATATTGCCTCCTGTAAACTCAACTGAAGTCAAAACTATGTGTAAATTCAGTAATGCACAGATGCCTTCAGGGTCCCCCAACAAGCAGAGGTGATACTCAAAAGATTTAACAGTAATAACATACAGGTTCTGACCAATCGAACTGGACCCTGTCTGAATATAAGCATGTCAGAAGTGTTGAGATATCTTGGGATTCCTGAGGGACTATCCTCAGGAATGTTGAGGGTCTTCCTTTTTTTGTTGTACTGGGGATTGAACCCAGGGACAGTCTGACTCTGAGCTACACCCCAAGTCCTATTTTATTTTTATTTTGAAACGGTCTCACTAAGTTGCAGAAGGCCTCACTAAATTGTTGGGGTTGGTCACAAACTTGTGATCCTCCTGTTTCAGCCTCCCAAGTACTGGTATTACAGGCGTGTGCCACCATGCCCAGCTGGTTTGAGGTCTTAATCTTTGAGTCCAGCAACTCTGTGAGGATGCTAAGATGATTGTGAATCTGGGGATTGCTCTATATTCATTCATGCATAATATTCATTCATGCATATTCATGCATATTTTTGTGTCTTGTGTTTTAAAAAGCATGGGAAATATGGCATGTTAGTAAGAACTCTGAATTAAATGAGCTAAATTATCTGCATTCATGTCCCAACCCTGCTCCTTACCAATTGCATGACCATGGATAATACACATGATCTCCCACTTAACTACAGAATGAAGATATTGGACTAAAATTCTCTTCTGCTCCATGCTTCATTCAGAGCTAACACTCATGCCTGTTTGCAGAACGGTAATAAAACCTTCCAGTATTCTGAATTGTGAAAGTGCATAGTCTCCTTTCAGAGAAAATTTGTGATTGTTATGCAATGTCACCTCAGAGATGTGGCTTGCTCTTACTTTTGCTTGATCCACATTTTGATGGTAGAGTACCATTAACTAAAACATGGTCATCATCACACACACACACACACACACACACACACACACACACATATATGATGTATATATATATATATATGTATGTATATATATGTATGTATATATATACGTGTATATATACATATACATGTATATATATATAAGATTAAAAATTAAAAATATATTCTTTGTGGTGCTGGGATTGAACTCAGAGATGTTCTGCCTCTGAGTTATACCCCCAGCCCTATATTATTTTTTTATTTTGAAACAAGGTCTCACTAAGTTACCATGCACTGGCCTTGAATTTGCAACCTCCCTGTCTCAGTCTCCCAAGTACTGGGATTGCAGATGGGTTGATAGATAAATACGTAGTGTTCTCTTTCATCTCATAGTCCTCAGTATCATGTTACACGGAATTGTTAGTTCTTAAATGGGAAACCCTGCATGTCTGGAATTCAGATTGAAGGAGAAATGCCACATGGGCAGAGGGTTTGGAAGCAAGTGTTCTGGAATGCGTTGTTTACCTACTTCCTGTGCTGCTAGTCTTATTCTGCAGATTGTGAAAGAAGAATTAGACTAAGTATGTCACTCTTCTTGTGTCTCTTGAAAATCATTTAGCCTGAGAGAGTTGACCTTTCCTGTAAGGAGTGGTAAACAGAAACTTATATTAATGTTTCTAACCTACCTGCCCTGATGGCTAAAACCCACCAGCCCTACCTCTTCCTGCCACTGCATTTTACTGAGAGTTCAAAGTGTCCATTGCCAAAAATTGTGGTGAGGAGGAAACATTGTCCCTGACTTCCTCACATGTGGGTAGGTGGACAGGGGCTTTCTTGCCAAGTCTAAATCTTTGTGTGGGATAAATTACTCCTTACGCTGATCATAAAATAAGCATCTGACATTTCCTGCAAATGCTCCATTTCTTAATACAGAGTTAACCTGCCAAAAACATTGTGTTTATAATCTAAATATTTGGATCATAAGCCAAAAGGGTGGGGGTGTCTGTCTTCTTCCATATTTTGCATAGTGATGTGTCCAATAAATGTTAATTATGATAATAAATAATCAAAAAGGAACATGTTGAGGGGGAAAGTGTGAGGAGCCAGGAATGGAAAATTGCATGAGTTATGAGAATTAACTAAAAAAATGAAGAGCTGCCTCTGGGATGGGCATCCCACAGCAGGCACTTTCCTCTTGTATAAGGCCCTGCTTCATTCCGAGATGGGTGCAAGTGTTAGAAAGACTGAAGGGGCTGGAAGCCCCTCAGAAGGTGAGAAGCTTTCTAAAGATCTTAGGGGATCATGTTTTGTCTAGACACAGATTCAAATTCGAGAAAAGTGCCTCTGGAATCAGGCAGACTTGGGTTTGGATCCAGACACTAAACGGCTCTTTGTGACCCTGCCAAACTCATTTCCTTATCTATGAAACAAGGCTAACGAAGCCTTCTGTGTCACAGGGCTTTTATGAGTATTGAGTGAGACTGTGCATAGAAGGTACTTGACATGAAACTTGCACATAGTAGGCTCTTAATAGAGGGAATCTGGATGGTGATGATAACTGGAATCCCTCTTTTAACTGGCAGCTGTACAGCACCTCCCTGATATTCAGAACTCAGTGCCCTGGGCATGCCTCTGCAAGGCACACCTGCTTCTCATCGACCATCTGTCCCCTTTCCCGAGACAGCCTCAGCTTCAAATCATCTGACTCATCATCTCCACAAATAAGTGAAATATCTGAGAAGTCCCAGTATTTGATAAATAGTACCCAAACGCTCAGTGGTATAATACAGGCATGTGCCACAAAAATTGAATCACAGGCTGAAGAATTTGGCATGGCAGCCCACATTTGATACAGGTACATACGTATATGTACTGCTGTTTTAATTGTAAAATCAGAGAATATTGTACTAATTAAGTCCTGCCAAGTTGGGAGTAATGCAGAGGTAATGAATGGCAATAGGAGGTAAGAGACAGTGACTCTTCCCAGGTGCTACAGAACATACTCGGGTCATTTAAAAGTGTTTGAAGTTGTTTCAGAGGCCCAGAATGATTATCTTTATTTTTTTATTATTTTAATATCACCATAAATGCAGAGGGATGGCTAAAATTTGATTGCATGACATTTTGTAAGAAACCACAAAATTGTACCAAATGTGATCTTGAAATAGTATCTAGACTTTTTATTTGGAAAGTACAGTCAACATGGTGTGAATCAAAATTCCTGAAACAGAGGACTTTGCTGTACTAAAGATAAACAAAAGAGGATGAAATGTGTTTATTCTCAAGATGATGACTGCAAAGCAATTGTGTTTGATTGAATGATAAAGCAATAGCTTTCTTAAGCCTGTGATTAATCCTACAAGCCTTGGGAATCTCCTTGAAACACTGTGCTTTATGTACAGCATGTATTTCTTTGATTTAAAATTGTTTCAATTGTAAAAGTCTCCTAGGGCACATATTCAAATTATTAATACATAATTTGTATGAAAAGTAACATAGAATAACAATTGAAATAATACTAAAAACAAAATAGTTGCTTTAATATCAACCCACTGTCCCAGACCAGCTAGAATAAAGACAAAATGCTGAACTAGGGAATCTTTTTCTTGGCCTCATATTTGTACATGGTGATAAAGGTAAAGTATTCTCAGAACTTTATATTATAGTACTTCTCTGGAGGTAGGAAGTCCCCTGGCGATGCAGACTAATCATCTTTAGTAGTAGTGGAAGGGACTGGGCATTCTCTACATGTATAATCATGCAACCATGATTTAGAAACTTGTGAGGACAAAGTGGTTTGGAGGTGGTGTCAATATAGCAGAATGAAATCTGGTAGCTTAAATAAAGCTGCCTATGTTTAGCCATCTGAAGAGCTCAGGTGTCAGTGGGAGTGTGGAGAGCTGAGGAGATCAGAATGAGGAGAGGGTCTGGACCTCAACATGAGAATTTGGGTTTTTTGGCAGCATGAGGCTGTGACTTCTTGGAGAATCAATGGATAAAGCCTTCCAAAATTTCTTACTCTGATTTCATGTTCTGCAAGCACCTGTGGATGAATTTTTTGGATTGGGACAATCTGTACCTACCGACATTTGTAATGTCCAAGGACCTGGGCAGTTGTAGTTCGAAGCAAATTAATCCACTGCCTGGGTGAGGGAGAATAAAGTGACTAATTCTGTGCCAAAGGGAAGCAGAGTGTAAAGCATAATCCCAGCTGACTCTGCCAGACATGCTTCCATTGACCAGTAGAGACTGGACACATCTTGTTTCTTGGTAAGAAATAAATATTTCTCCTCATCAGCAAAAAATGTATTAAAGAATACAGCTAAAATCTATAACCAATTGCCTGAGAGGTGAAAGGTCTGCTGGGAAATAGATTATAGAGTAAAATGAACACAGTGATTACTTACGTGGGTATATGAGCTCACACGTGTGCATGCTGGGAGAGAGTTCCATGTCTCCTCTGCCCCCAGGGTTTCTCCTCCTCTCTTTAGGTCTTTATTCCAATAGAGGGAATACTGGGCACAGAAGTGGGCTGCTGAGCTCTGGCGATAGTTATAGAGTTCCTGGCACACTTCAAGCACCAATCACTGTGTTCATTTTACTCTATAACCTATTTTCCAGCAGACCTTTCACCTCTCAGGTAATTGGTTGTAGATTTTAGCTATATTCTTTAATACATTTTTTGCTGATGAGGAGAAATATTTGTTTATTTCTTATTGGAAAAAAAATGGACCAACCCAATAAAAAAACAAAGCATTAGTAACTACTGCCATTTTGGTTCCCAGTTCTACAGATTTTAGAGAATTGCTGAATCACCATTATGGGCTTTCTAGTTAAAAGGGACCTTAAAGGCCTTCTAGTCCAAATGAGCACAAGAGAAAATCATTGTCTCTTGCAGCTCAGTTTATACACACAGACACAGGTAGCTATGCATACAGACACAGACTGAAATGAAAGAATAATGAAATAATACTTTCAATACTTTGTTTACTGCATGAGGTTTATAGTGATGTTTTCATTCTATTTCATGAAAAATAGTGCAGGTCACTAACCCATTAAATTCGTTTTATAATCAACTAATGGTGTGTGTGGCTTGCTGAGGTCACCCCTCAGAATATACTTGAGTCCTATCTCTTAATCCCTCTCTTCTCCTAATTGTGAGAGCAGGGACTTGGTAGGAATTACTCAACTTTTCTGTCATTGAACTGGGGTGTTATAATAACTAATGCGGGAGGGACACAGAGCAAGTCAGGAAGGCTTCTATGCCAACAGAGAAATGGGGTAAGTGCCTGCGAGCAGAAACCAGTGTGGCAGGCAGTCACAGCCTCAGGCAGGGCCAGGAAGAGTGTTTGGAGCATTGTTAGTGGTCTTCAATGCTGTTCCTTTTCTCTGCATCTTTGAACTCTGATTTTCCTGGACACAGCAGAACCAGTTGAGGAAAACTGTGACTGTAGATCATGGCTGAAACCCAGTGTGCTCACACCTCTCGTGTTACACTATTTCCGAGTTAGTACTAATAATAACAGAAATAGCAATGATAAAAATAATAATAGCCACTACCATTTCTTGGTGATTATGTGCCGCCATATTATATACCTTACAAAGATTAAATGATTTCCTGAGGTCACATGGCTAATAAGTGACGTGAGGGTTTACTCCAGTCGGCTTGCTTCACAGTGTCTATGCAACCACAGTGCATTAGTCTATGGAAGTCAGTGTGGTAGCTCACACCTGGAATCCCAGTACTTGGGAGGCTGAGACAGGAGGATTGGCCAGCCTCAGCAACTTAGCAAGGTCCTCTGCAACTTAGTGAGACCCTGTTTCAAAATAAAAAAAATAAAACAAAATAAGGCTTGGGGTGTAGCTCAGAGGTAGAATGTCCCTGGGTTCAGTCCCCAGTAAAACACACACGCACACACACACACACACACACACACACACACTGAATAAATTAAACAAACAAATAAGTAAATAAATAAAGCCTATGGAACTGGACCTTGAGATGGGAGGGATTGCTTTCTTCTCCTTCATGGCAAAAATGCGTATGTTTTCTTGAGAATTGCTTCTGGAAGTTTTATGTCCTGCTCTCTCAGACATGAGCAGAGAAATCAGACTTGAGATAACCTTTCTTTCAAAGAATATTTTCTGAAGATATAGAGAAGTTTCCTATTCTCTAAGTTGAAAGCACCACTATTTCTATGGACAACAGGCCACCAGCACAGACCAAATGCAAGCTAATGTTTATTAGGAGCAAAAATCTATATATTATCTGTATGTTTGCACTTCTATTTTCAGAAAATACTGCACTATATCAAAGAAAAATCTTTTTATTTTTTTTCTTGCAGTACTGGAGATGGAACCCAGGGGCATGCCCCCTCCAAGCTACACCCCCAGCCCTATTTTTTATTCTTTATTTTGAAACAGAGTCTCATGAAGTTGCAGAGAGCCTCACTAGGTAGCTGAGGCTAGTTTCGCGAACCTGCGATCCTCCTGTCTCAACCTCCCAACTACTGGGATTACAAGTGTGTGCCACCATGCCCAGCTAGAAAAATCTTTAGCAAATTGAATCAAAGGGTAAACAAAACTTAGCTGTCATGTTGGAAAATGCAAAGTGGGAAATTAAAACATAATTGTGAAAGACAGGCTTACTTTTATTTACTTAATACCATATTATAATCACTGTGATTTAGGCCACAGGCTTTACTTAAATGAAAATAAAACCTCAGCGATACAAGTGTAAATGTGAGTCCAACTCTTTAATTTGCTAATTATGCTTCCCAGTGATGGAGCGAGGTTTATCATGTGTGTGGGTGGTGTTTTATTATGTTACTTTATTAACATGAGGAGAAGAAGCTACAAAAATGGTGCAATATTCCTCCTTAATACACAGATTTTTTTAAAGCCAGAAGTTAGTAATTATGAATAAAATTAAAGTCCACTGCATATTAGTTGTAGAAAATAATGTCTAAACTTAATTATATCGTCTAGGTATCTATTGTTTATTCTATACTCTTCATTATTAGAGAAAGGAAACACATGACAGAGAGGTACACATTTGAAAAGGAAGGATAGTAATAGAATCATAAACTTTTGGAGCTGGGATATGGCATCTTAAAGGTACCCTGGTGCTGGTGTTGTGTTGTTTATTTATGGATAGGGAGCCAGGCTGAGAGAGCAGTTCACACAGACAGGTGGTGGTGAAAGCAGGTGCCAGGAGTCAATGTCTCCTTGTGCCCAGCCTGTGCCCCTTGTGCAAGCTATATGGTGAACTGAGAAGTAGAAATAGCCTAAGCAGGCTCTGGACCACAAAGCAAAAAGAGGCCTTTCCACTAACACACAAGACCGAAAAGAAAAACCACAAGTCCTTCCTAAAGGAATAACAAAAGCAGTTTCTTCAGCATTTTTGTGTGCCTGTCCTGTGGCACTATGCAAATATAATTTATTTAGGGAACTGTGAGGGTTTTCCTATGCTGCTTATTAACATAATGCTCCCCCCTCCATCTTAGAATTAAGCATGAAAGGATGGCTGGCCTCAGGACAGCTCTGCAGTAAGCACCAGTGAGCACCTGAACTCTTTGTAGTTATGCACACCAGCCTAGAGAAAAAATAAGGTTCTCTCCATGTTGATGACCTTTTTGTGAATAAACAGAATCTCTGACAGCGATCCGCGGCACATGATTTTCCAGACATGTGAGCCACTTGTTTTTGAAATACGGTGACATGCTGAAAGCCTCAGGGAAAAATAACACTTAAAATATAAAAACACAGCAATTCCTATTGAGCAATCCATCCCCGCTCACACAGCAGAATCAGAACTGTATGTGTTAATGGCCTACAACGTGGGCATGGGGTTATGATGGATGAGATGCTGTGCACAAGGCCCTCTGACAAAAAATAAGAAGAAAAGACCAAGCCAATCTCGCGCCTTCCAGGAAACCCAAACCTGACAACCCTTGCTGCCTTATTTTCTCTTTTCCATCAACACCGTCTAATAATAGCTATCATGCACCATAGAATAGTCACCACCGTGTGCCAGGCATCGTGCCAATATGGTACCTTGAGTGACTCTTGCAAAGACCCCCGTGGAGAGTATTTATTATCCCCATTTTATAGATGAAGCTTGTAGAGGTTAAGTTATGAGCTACTATGTTATAGTGTTGACATATAAACTCAGGTTAGTTGCAAAACGAAATCACTCTCTTAACTACTAAACAAATAAAAAGTAGCATTACTGCTATTATTCCTATCCTTTAGGAGTAACCATTTTTTTCTGGAGATGGGGTCTTGCTGTATTGCCCAGGCTGGCAGGAATAATCAATTTTAAAATTGAGTAAGCAAGTGTTTTCTCTGACATTAGGTCCCCAGCTTAGTTGGTAGCAGAGGAATTGATGGACTCTGGAAACTCGATATTCATTCCAGACCTCATACTGAGTGAAAAATATCATGAGCCAGGCAGCAGCCTTTATTTAGCCATTTGGATGAATGTATTTTTATTTTATAATAAACTTTTTATGTATCTTTTTATATAAAAAATGTGCTTAATTATTTGGTGGCTTTTTGACTACCAGGTGTCATAGTGGCTCTTAGGCTATTGAAGACTGATGTCTCCAGTTTGTAGCTCTAGAGCTTAATTAATTTGCACATTCCATATGGAATTTGGAGAAGAAAATTCTTAAAAGTTAATGGGCTAGTTTTATATTTAGTCAATATATCATTAGTACAACACTGGGCAACAGCATTTCATGGTATATAGCTTCATGCACTGGTAATAGTAAAAGAGAGGTTGTTGACAGTCATAACTAAGGCTTACATTTAGGCTGAAAGCTTTTTCCTGATCTTTGTAGATGGATAGATGAGGGGGCATGGACGAGGGGGTAAGGTTCTAATAAAGTAAGTGAGTAGAATCTGATGATGTTCGACATTGGAGTCAGTCCTGAGTTCTAATTCCTGTTTTGCCACTTTGTAAAGCTATTTAACCTTGAGCACTTTAACCTGCGTGTACTACAGTTTCCACATCTGTAAAGTGGGGACCATGATAGATACTTAGTTCATTATGTTCTCACAAGTATTAAATGTGTTTACCTTAGCCCAAAGTAAGAGGTTGGTAAAGAGTAGCTACTATTTGGAGGTGCATATGTAAAAGATTTGAAAACTGACTCTTCAAAGTGAGAACCTGCCCTGGTGTGCTCCAGCCCCAGATAGGTGGAAGAGCCTGGCAAAGAGCAAACCATTATTCTTAGAGTCCCCTCCCCCACTTTCCACTGAACAGCACTTGCCGAGGTCCCAAGGAAATATGATGTAGATAGATTGTAAGTTCCATGAATCAGGGATAAGTGTCTCCCCTCCCCCATTTTTCATAGCAACTTGTATTATATTGGTGTGCGTTGGGTTGCATGGTAAATGTTTATTGATTTTATTATAACATGCAGGCAGAGCTTCTTTCCCCAGGCTATAAGTTGGGGATGGTAATAGGCCAGTTTGCATGGCAGAGAAGATGGATATATGGAAAGGATTAAAAAAAAAAAAAAAAAAAAAAAGCACAAGTCTTCCCGACAATGAGCATGAGAAATAAGACGTTCCTACAAATCTGATGCTGTTATAAAAGAACATAAGTAAATGCAGTAAACATATTATTAGTTCAATTAAAACTAATTTGAAACTTGTGAAAATTTGATGTGGGTTGAACTCTGCTAACATTTAGCTTCTTCACAAGAACTAAGAATTTCCTGATATTTTCCAAACACTCATTTCCCTAGCAGAGCTGGGTTAATTGCACATGATTTTATTCATTTCTTTCTATTTGACAACATGCAGCTAACCTAATTTGAGTTAGTGGATGCATGATCTTAGAAACTTATAAAGCTAGATTTCTTCAAAAACTTAAAAATATTTAGGTTCACATAGCTTGAAGCCTCTGTGTCAAAAATGGACAGAGCCTAGAGCATGTTATTTTATGAAGCTGATGGGCAAAAAAGCTATAGACACTTACAGTGTAAAGCCAATTAATTGAGTTGAGACCAGTCTATTTGTCAAGTTTTTGTAAAGATTACTCAGGTGACAAACTATAGTAGCGATACAATTTTTTTCTTTTCTCTGATTAACAGTAGTGATAGGTTTGTAGATAAACTGTAGTTCAGATGCTTATTCATACTTTGATAAAACCCCGTGGTTATGATTGATTCCTAACTGAGATACAGAACATTTCCTGTTTTAAGTCAAATGGTAACTGTCTTGCAGTGTTCATCTTCTAGTATCAGGAACACAGAGATATGCATGTGACTGGTGGAGGAGAGGGAGAGAGTAGATAAAGAACTTGATGATCTCCTGTTAAATTTTTGAAGTATAAGGAAATGACATTCTAGATTTGAATGTAGCTTTGTCTGAGCTCAAAGATTTCACTTATTTCTGATGATGCGTTACAGCATCATT
This sequence comes from Graphiurus murinus, assembly GCA_004027655.1. Lineage (NCBI taxonomy): Eukaryota > Metazoa > Chordata > Mammalia > Rodentia > Gliridae > Graphiurus > Graphiurus murinus. The sequence continues at coordinate 156,569 of PVLC010000403.1, forward strand.
AGTTTGGGCTCTATGCTGAGCTCATTTCTGCATGAACAGCTCAGGGCTCATGGAAAGAAATCATAGGGATTTCCAGAAAAGGTGATCTCACCCAGAAGGAAGGAGACTGAGAAAGGCTTCAGGCCGTTAAGCTTACTTAGCTCATGGGGTAAGTTCCCGTACAGATGCAAGGCATGCTATAAGCAGGCTTAGACTTGCAGCAGGACAGAAGCAATGAGCAGAGACAGATGAGATGGGGAACTGCACTGGAACCCTGTTCACCACAAATTTGGGCAAATCACTTTACTTCTAAAGGTCTTGGTTTCCTTTAAATACCATGTGGATCTTGGACTTTGCTGATATCTAAGTTTTTTCTTCCAATGCTGTAGTTTTGGGTGACTAGGCCAATAGCAGAACCCATTTTTATTATGCAAAAAATCCAAGTCAGGGTCCTGCACCATGGCTTGCTGTGTAAGGCCTTTAGCTATGAACCCCATGCCTGAAAAGACTTGGGTGGGGAAGCTGCATAACAATGGACAAATCACAGGTTGAGTATCATCCATCTAAGTAAATTGGAGGATTTTTCTTATATCTTCTTGTATAATTCTGTCAGCTGAACAGTGAATTCATTATTATAAATAAAAAGAACAGTTAACATCTATTGGGTGGCCGTTTTGAGCCAGGCATGACACTAAGGGATTTTCTTGCATGGTCTTATTTAGTTCTCACAATAACCCTTGAAAGAAGATGCTAGCATGGTTTCTATCTTTACAGACAGAATGGGAGGCTTAGAGACAGAGGGTAACCAGCCTAAAGCTCCTGGACCAGTAACGGCAGAACCCAGAGTCAGGCCCTGTTATGTTGCATCGGTTACTTACCACTTCTTTATGCTGTTCTCTCTGTCTCTCTCTCTGTCTCTCTCTCTCTGTCTCTCTCTGTCTCTGTCTCTCTCTCTCTTTCTGTCTGTCTCTCTCTCTCTCTCGATTGAATCCGGTGGCATTCTATTGCTGAGCTACACCCCAATAATTAAATTATTTTTTAATTTTTATTTTGAAACAGGATCTTACTAGGTAGATGAGTCTCATCGAAGATGAGAGTCCTTGAACCTGTGATCCTCCTGTTTCAGCTTCCCAAGTACTAGGATTACAGGTATGCACCACCATGCCTGACCTTTATGCTATGCTGTCTTTTAAAGACTCATGGCCCAGGAGGATATAAGTTAAACAAGTATTGGTACTACCAACTGATGAAATTTCATCCCTTAAAAGTGGCACAAATGAAGATTATGTGGGCAAGAAAGAAAATGCTTTTGTGAAGCAAAATGAGAGTGATGGAAAATTGTACTTCTGCTTCGGAGGTCCGTTGGAGAAATAATGCATGCTCAAATGGAAATATTCATTGGACATCAAGATGATGGGAGATAACATTTGTGTGTGTGTGTGTGTGTGTGTGTGTGTGTGTATGTGTGTGTGTTCCACTTGATATTCCTTTAATTCTATTTGTAATAAAAACAATCTTAAAAAACCTCAAGGAAATGGATTTGTTCATTAATGTATTCCTTGTAAGAATTTGGTTTTCAGCTGGCCAAGTTCTTCTAGGGAAGGGCAGAGAACTTGGGGTAACCTGTAACAAAAACTCACAGTGCTCAGGGGCTTCATATCTGAGATGAGCTAATTCATGTTTCTTAACAATTCCTGTGCGCCATGCTTTGTGTGTATAAGGGGAACTGCAGTGTTTGGATTGCTCTGCCTCGGTTACTCCTTGTGTAAGCAGTATGGATATTTCTGACTGTCCTTTTGATTCTAGTGGAAGCTGCTTGCCATAGGCGTCTCGTAGTAGATTGCTTTGTGATTTATGCAGGTCTAAAGGAGACCAAGGATCATTTATCTTCAAACCAGGAAAGAGATGAAAGTGGCTCGGTAGTAAAATTTCCTGTGGAGTTTGATGAGAGCATCAGAAGGGAAAAAAGTCATTGTTTCATGAAAAACTAGGAAACGTGAGTCAGTTTCTAATGTCACCGATATTTTCCTTTGAAGAGTTCACATTTTTAAAAAAATCTCTACTAAAAGATAAAAACAACTCAAGCAGTGAATTAGTGTGATGCAAAAACTACTACCACAGAACATTGCCTTTTCCAGAAGGTTAAAATGAAAATAAAGAATAAAGTGGTGAAAATCTTAAGCCAACTTAAGCCACTGCAATTATTTTTCCCCATGATGAAATCTAATTTTCTGTCCTTGCTTAAAAAAAATAAGTGGTGGCCTGTGCTGATTTGTACCATGGTGACTGTGTTTGGTATGTTGAAGTCCTATTCCCTTCAAATGCATTCTGCAGATTCAGAGATATTTAAAATACTATGATGCCTGGAGAAAAAAAAAAATTGTTGTGATCAGGCCATTTGTCATTGTGCAAAGGAATATAAGATTCCCACTAGACAGAAAAGATATTATGAGTTTCTCTCTGGCTACTGTACATGCCATAAGTAAAACAATGATGCATGAAGTTGAACTGACTGCCAAAAATAGATCAGGAAGAGAAATTTCTCCCAAGACAATCGGCTGTGATGCTGGGGATTTTCCTTTTTACTCTGAAACCTTGAATAGGAATATATCTTTTCCTTCTCCTTCCTTCTTCCCTGCCTCCCTCCCTCCCTTCTTTCTTTCCCTACTCTCCCTCCCTCCTTCCTTTCTTCCCTTCTTTCCTTCCTTCAATGTGACTTTTGCCTTGAAATCCTCAGCAAACTAGATAGCAGGAGTGGAAACACCGACAGATCTAATCAAGTTTGTCTGAAGTCACAGCCATGTGATGATTTTCCAGGGGAACCATGTTTTCTTCACTCCTGATTCCTAGTTTAAAAGGTTAAAAATTATATTTACAATATAAGCCATACTGCAATGTCTGTCAAAGATTTAAAAATGTAGTTTTTCAAAATACAGATAAAAATCTATAAATCCAGACCAGTCCTATTTACAGATGAGGAAACTGAGACTCAGAGAAAGATTTGTTTTTTTACAATTTTATTATTTGATTATATTAACTGTAGAAAAATGTGAAGATACAAAAAGATTCAAAGAAAATAAGAATTATCCAGTATCTCTTCCCCAAATACAGCGATGAAAGATTATGTATATTTCCTTCTAGTCTTTTTGTACATGTACATAGCATTTTAAAATGATCACTGTAAAATGCTTTAAATCTCATATAGCAACCATTTCTTTATTTATTTTTCTTTTTTTATGTATACTTTTATTGGTGCATTATAGTCTCCCGTCATAATGTGGTTCATGGTGATGGTGACATACATGCACACAGCACTTGGTGAGCTTTCCTCTGGCTCCCTCCCCACTCCCCACTCCCCACTCCCTACAGGATATTGAGATTAGCGTTGGTATTCTCACATATGTAGATATTGTCCTGGGAAGTGAGGCAGCATCTTTTCAATTCTGAAGGCAGATATGGCTCTAACCTTTGCCCCCTGAGACCCAGTGCACTGAGAAAGCTTAATGAATCTTGGTAATGACAACAACCTCATAAGAGCCCAGCATCTTCATTGTATTCATTCTTGGTTTAGCCATTCTTATCCTATTTTATGGCTAAATCAACTTGCCCTTAGACTAAAAATAAGTCTTTCTTCCTTGATTGAAAGAGTATTAAGTCTTTAATTATTTTTAAGCAATTTGTGCCTATTAGCATATTTATTTTTTTATTTACTTATTTTTTATTGTAATAATTTGTGCATTGTAAGCATACATCTTTGTTAGGTACAAATTGATAACGACATATGTGCACACATTTCTCATTTGACCCCTTCCCCCAATTCCCACCCGGCTCCCTCACCCTCCCTCCCTCCCTCCCTCTCAAGTTCAGTTTAGTGAGTGACCTTGATATAATTGTGTAAGTACATCATGTGCCTTAGGGTGCCCCACCCCCCTCTGTCCCCTTCAGTTAAATCAACTCAACCATTTCTTTAAAGCATTGAGTATTATATAGCATGATCTTCAGTTGGCTGCTTAACAACTGAATTATAACTAATCCACAATTTACCTCCAATGGTTGGATATTCAGATTGCTTTTAATACTTGCAATTATAACTGTTACCATTAAACATCCTTCTTTATACATAATTATTTGTATGTGTCTCTAACTTTTTTTTTTTTTTTTTTTTTGCGGTACAGGGGATTGAACTCAGAGTCGTTCTACCTTTGAGCTATACCCCCAGCCTTTTTTTTTTTTTTCTTTATTTTGAAACCAGGTCTCACTAAGTTGCAGAGTGCCTCACTAGGTAGCTGAATCTGGCCGTGAATCCAGATCCTCCGGTCTCAGCCTCCCAAATGCTGGGATTACAAGCGTGCACCACCACGCCCGGTGTCTCTGACATTTGTTTTTAGAGAAATTCCTAGGAATACCCAACAAAGTGCGTTAAATTTTTCTAAGCCTTCTGATGCATTTTACCAAACTGCCTTCCAGAAAGATTGTACCAATTTACAATCACATCAATAAATAGCCAGAGCCTTTCCCATTTCTTTCTCATATTCCTTGACAATTTAAGAAGTAGATATTACCTCCTAACCTTTATTGTTGCAAATTTAATATGGAGAGGTGAGAGTTATCTTCTTGGATTTTGCTCCCAAATGTAAGATTTTCCCCAGGTTTACTGTCCATTTGCTTTTCTTCTGTGTTCTGAAGCAATCCAAGTCTTGGAGACGAAGTGTCTAACCTGTGCAGTATCTTGTCTTTCTTAACACCTGCTCTCTTCCAGGCAAGAAGGGCATGAAAGCTGTATGTCTTTTCCTTTTTTCCCTTTAAGTTAAGCAAAATTGCCAAAATGATTAGAATTAGAAAGTCTTCTTTTCTTCTGGGTAGCCATGCTACTTCAGTGTCTTGGTAATAAAATAGAAAACTGGGGCATATTCTTCAGGTTATGGAGGGTTTCTGACCATTCCATGGACCTTATCTGAGGTATGGTGGTGAGGAGTAAACTTTTGGCTTTATTGGCATTTTCTTTCAGGGTCTTTAAAACTTGGTCCACTGAAACTGCCCCCTCATGCTCCTTCCAGCAATCGCAATCTATTGCTATAGTGATGCCTGCATAGCAAATTCCAGCCCCTTAGCAAGAACCACCTCTGGAACTGTGGTCATATTGATAACAGCTTCATGTTCCCCAGGTATGGAACATGAAGCTTTCTTCCCGGGAGCTAAAACGAGGTCCCTCGATGGAGACTGTTGTCAAGTTGGAGTGGCACCAGAGTCCCAGCTTCTTAGCAGTCTCTATGAGGACCTCTCTTGCTTTGGGGCAAAATGGCTCAGCCATTGGAATATGGCACACTCCTCGGGCACAGGAATGACTTCCCTCATAGAAGGTCTGTGGCCTCATGGTGGTCCTATCTATGAACTGATTGATAATGACGATGTTGCCAGGCTGAATCTCCTCCCTCAAGGAGCTGCAGGCTGTGGTCACTATGACATGCGTACAGCCCTCTTCAAAGCCCAGATGTTTGCCTGGTAGTTGACTTTTGAAGGCATGATAGTGTGTTGCCTGCCATGTCTTGCAAGGAGGATGCAATCAACATTTCTTATCTTTCCCCAAATTAAGGCATCAGACAGCTTGTCAGATGGATTATCCACATGTTTTTCAGTTCTTCCTTCTAGAATTTCTGGATCATCTAGGCCCGCTCCACCAGTTATTGTAATCTTCATGGCCCTGGTGGAGGCATCTGCTGCCATGTCTGCACTGGGAGGAGGCCGGGATAGGCAAACACATGGGGCTGAGAGGCAGAGCCAGGAGCAGAGCAGAGACTTTTTAAAAAGGGTTTTGATTGATTAACTGTAGAAGGCTTGGAGGGGTGTTGCTCAGACGTGTTGCTCAGAGAAGGACTTCTGGCTCAGTGTGTGTGTGTGTGTGTGTGTGTGTGTGTGTGTGTGTGTGTGTGTGTAAGGAAGGAACTATTTCTATTTCTATTTCTTCTTCACTGGAAGGGTAAATTTGCCTGAACTGGGAGGAGGATTTTCTGTAGGAATCTTGAACAATATTTATCCCCTAGATTCTGCTAATCTCTTGTCAGACCTGCATGGCAGCAATCCTCCTTCTGCCTCTTTCCTTCTTTTCCTTCTTTGATGACATTTTTGCATTCACAATTCTGTCCTGGAGTCTACTTCCAGGGAATGTAATTTGTGCCACTAATTGAAATTACACTCTATACTGACATTTCAGGAAAGAAACTATGGATAGAATTTTCTTTAACACATTATAAATATGAATAAAAGTCTTTATATAATCCATTATACAAGGTTGGAAAAAGAAGATAACTATAAGAATTAATCCAAGAATATTTTTTTAAAAACCCATTAAATTCTAAGTTTTGTTTCCTACTGCTCTGAGACTTTGCCCTTCTCCTAATTAAAAAATAAAAAAAGAAAAGAAAAAAGCAAATGTTGGAGAGGTTAAGATATACTAACAAACAGCTGTGCATGGTGGCACATGCCTGTAGTTCCAGTACTTGGGAGGCTGAGACAGGATGTTGCAGGTTCAAGTCCAGCCTCAGCAACTTAGCGAGGCCCACAGCAACCTAGAGAGAGACCCTGTTTCAAAATAAAAAATAAATAAGGTTGGGGGTGTAGCTTGGAGGTAGAATACCTGTGGGTTCAATCCCCAGTACCACAAACAAACAAACATTAGCAACCACCAAGACTATCATCTTGAAATAATCAGAGGATCAAAAGAAAATGAAAATTAAAAGAGAATAATGTCATTCAGGTTTTTTTTTGTGTGTGTGTGTGTGGTACTGGGGATTGAACTCGGGGTGTTCTACCTCCGAGCTACACCCCCAGCCCTATTTTTTATTCTTTATTTTGAAACCGGGTCTCACTAAGTTGTGGAGTGCCTCACTAGGTAGCTGAGGCTGGCTGCGAACCCGGATCCTCTGGTCTCAGCCTCCCGAATGCTGGGATTACAAGCGTGCGCCACCATGCCCGGCTTTGTCATTCAGTTTTATTTAATGCTATTTGAGAATTTCTTCAATTCATATCTGTGTTCCACAGTCCTGGGCCATCTTGTGGCAGACACCAAACAAAATAACTGATCCATTGGGGGTTTAATCATCAGTTCCTGGATACAGTTTAAATCTGTTATAACATACAAAGTAGAAATGCATGTGATACCTTCTTCTCAGTCCAAAATATTCTGCCAATCCCCATTCTAATATAAAGGTAACCTAAATTATCTTTTGTTTTATGTTTGAAAGAGATTCCAAGATTCCTACAGATAATCTTCCTCCCAGTTCAGGCAAATTTATCCTTTCAATTAAGAAGAAATAGGAAAGGCATGGATCTATCAGCAATGGAGGATACTGGTGATGGTTCTGTAGTTAGTACTCAGCTTGGGAGCAGGTACCTCTGGGTAGAGCTGGTCAACAGCTGAGAATGCACATGGGGGCGGGGAGGGGGAAAAGGGAGAGGGGAGAGAGAGATTATTTCAGAATCTTGTTATGAGCGGTGGGTTGAAGCTATGGAATTAGGTGAGCTTACCCGGGGAGACAGTAGTGAAAAGAGGGCAGGGGAAGAACATGGGCCAGGAGGAGGGAAAAGAGAGAGGAGGAGGATTTGTGTGCTTAGTTTTGTTTTGTTTTTGTATAACTCCTGAGAGAGATTTTTCTGTCTCTCTGGAACGAAACTGAATAAATCTTTGGAGAAATGATTTCTTTAAATGGCTCTGTACCTTACTTCTATGCATGTATGTAAGTATTTGCCAAAAAGAGGATAATTTTACAGGATGCAAATGCCCAAATGGAGAGATTGTAAAAGACTGAGTGATTAACTTGTGGAAGAAAAGACAGCACTGGGTATAAATGTGAGAAACAATAAAGGACAGAGTCGACCACTACAATAGTAAAAGTTATTTTATATTAATAAAAGAAGAACCAATTGGAAGGCTTACTGATGATTGAAAGGGCAAGGGCCACTTTTTTCAATGATTTGCTTTTCTTGTGTTATTACCTCCACTCACTCTTGTACTGATGACATCAGCAAAATGCTGAGCACATAGTAGGCACTCTGTAAATACTCAATGAAGTATTATTATGCTTTAACTGGATACTATGGTTTTGGGCAGGATTTGCTATCCATTGTTCTTGAGTGGAAATTTCAGTTGTCTTAGGGTAGGAGGAGGTGAAGGAAGAAGGTAGCTTCCTTTACGTTTGCAGCAGAGGCTACTGGGAAGAGGGAAACACTTATTTCCCTGGTGGACTGGCCATTCATTTAGCTGCAGCAGCTGCTAATGGAAAATAATAAAACCCATTTTCGTCAGGCAGTATCTGGAACACTTACAGGTCAACTCAGTGTTCACAACAAATTGCTACAGAACACATTAGTTTGTCATCAACATCCACTTTAGTCAGGGGATTTTTACCATTGGAAATTGAATTTATAGGTCACAGTCTGTTATGATTCTTGAAAATCATCAAATTTCGATGAGTGGAAGCATATAGCTAATTATTATACATGAGCATACGTCTTTCTATTTGTTAAAATCACAAACGTAGCAAATTAAGCTGTAGAGGAACTGAGAAATAGAGCAGCTGCAAAAACATGACTTCACTAATTTTAAACCTACATATGCCTATTAATTGTTCCAAACTGAAGAATTTTGTCCCTATCCGTAATAATTCTCGTTCTATGGTACAATGCCAAGAAGTAATGTTAGCATGAGTTTTTAAAAGTACCAGTGCATGAGATGAAATTCAAGGGTGTTATTTCTGTTTACTACAGCTCATATATAAGACTGTGCTTATTTTGGGATGGTCCTTTTCAAATGTAGAGTTAAATGAAGATAGCTTGAATTTTTAAACCCAATGTTAGTGGTGGTTGAATGGTCTGGTGGAAGAAACCCTGCCATGGGCATAGGGTGCTAATTTTGTCATCTGCTCACTTTAGGACCTTGGGCAAGCTGCATAGCTTCTCTGGGCCTCAGTTCACTCCTCTGCAATATGAGGAATTTGAATTAAATGTTCTCTAGCAATGCTTTCCTATAATTTAAAAAAATAATTCTTATTTCCTTCTAAGAACATAAAAATAATATGCATATGCATGATGAGAACTCCCAAAATAAAAATGAGAAAGTAAAATTCACTTAATATTACAAGCCAGAGATACATATTGTTAATAAATATTTTGATATATATTCGTATTTTTCACACAGACATATATATATATATGTATTATGTGTGTATATGTACATATATACACATATACATTTAACTATTCACACACAAAATGGGACCATTGTATATACATACCATTTTGCTACCCATTTTTTCTCACTTAACAATCATGTGAACAACTTTCTCTGTAATATGATTTTTATAAATGGAATTCCATTGTATGAATAGGTCAATTTTTCTAATCAGTTCTGTATAAATGGCTTATTTGTTGTTTCTTAATCTCTTGCAATTTTGTGCAACTGAGAACTCACATGTCAAAATCTCTGTAATATTTCCAAATTCTTGTCTAAAGGTAAATGACCAGAAGTACACACTTGCTGGTTTGAAAAGTACACATGGTTGTTTCGGGTCTAATATAAAGTTTAAATTACATGATATTGTTGGTGTCTTTGAAGACAATTATAGTTGGATTCAGGAATCACTTACATGAATACTCCTTTATGATGAGATATGGCTGGGTGCATTTATACACATGCACATTTTTACATGAGCAGTTTTGACATTATGCTGTTTTGTTATTATTCAGGAAGAATTGCAGTGTGCATTTAGATGGCCATTTTCCCACTTTCTTGGGGAATATTATTGCAGAAAGAAAACAAACAAACCAACAAAACAAAGCAAAACAAGAAAAAACACTATATACTTCTGAGTTTAGAGAAATTTTCAAACTAATCCACTGAGATGTTTTATAGCTCTACCAGTTTGATAATATTCAATTTATCTCAACATGTTTATTGAGATTCTACTACGTGCTTTGTAGGGAAGACTTTGGCATCAAGAAGCACAACATGAGGGAAAAGAAAAGAGTCACACAATGATGGTAAATGCACATTGTCAAGGCAAGTTGTGCAGAATAGGCAATGGTGTCATGGACACTGAAAGTCTGGATGGCTTGTGGAACAAGGAGAAAGGAAATCCAATGAGGTCACTGTAGATACGATGTTGTCCAAATCCCTTTCATTAGCGCCTGAGAAAAAAGTATCTCAAATGAACTTGGTTAATGGGGTTTCTTTTTTTAAATTTATTTATTAATTGGCATTGTAATCATACATCTTTGTTAGGTACAAGCTGATAAAGGCATATATGCACACATTTCTCATTTAACCCCTTCCCCAATTCCCTCCCCACTCCCTTTCCCTCCTTCCTTCTCAAGTTCAGTTTAGTGATTGACTTTGATATATTTGTGAAACTACATCATGTGCATTAGGGTGTCCCTCCCCCCACCCCACCCCCCGTCCATCACCTTCAGTTAAGTCAACTTCTTTGCTTATCGAGGGTTTCTCCTTTTTCATTTGGAGTCCCTCTTATGCCCCATCTTCTCCCTAGCATCTGCGTATTAGGAAGAACATATGCTTTTTTATCCTTTGTGACTGACTAATCTCACTTAATATAATGTTTTCCAGTTGCATCCATTTCCCTGCAAATAACATGATTTTGTTCTTCTTTATGGCTGAGTAAAATTCCATTGTGTACATTTCCCATAGTTTTGTAATCCATTCATCTGTTGATGGACATCTTGTCTGTTTCCATAGTTTGGCAATTGTGAATTGTGCAGCTATAAACATAGATACACATATGTTGGTCTGATAGTTTGGTTTCCATTCTTAGAGATGCAAATCAAAACTACCTTGAGATTTCACCTAACGCCAATCAGAATGGCAATCATAAAAAACACAAACAATAACAAATGCTGGCGAGGGTGTGGAGAAGTGGGAACCCTAATACACTGTTGGTGGGATTGCAAATTAGTGCAAGCACTTTGGAAAATAGTATGGAGGATCCTCAGACAAATGGGAATGAACCTAACATATGATCCAGCAATACCATTTCTGGGTAAATGGGGTTTGTTTACTCACATAATCTGACCTTAGGAAGGGCAGGAAGGGAACAAGGGCATGGCTCAGGCAGAAGCTTGCTCTGCTCTCTCTCCTCTCCCCTTTCCTCCTCCTCCTCCTCCTCCTCCTCCTCCTCCTCTTCTTCTTCATTTTCTTCTTCTTTTCTCCCCCCTCCCCCGCCCCGGTCCCCAGTGGGATGGCCTCATTCCTTCAGAATATTCTAAACTAGGGGCTGGAACTAGGGCTGCTAGCTTCTCATGCTCACATCTTTAATGCTCTAAGACCAGAGGGAAAAAGTCTCTCTTCCAGCTCCAGGTTGAGAAATCCAAAGGACGCCTCCAGCTTGTCCTGGCTGGGATGAGGGACCAGCCATAAGGAGCAGTTGCTGGCCAATGAGAGAAACCATGACCCTCAGTGTTGCCCCACCCTGGCAGTAGCCAGGAGCTGGGGACATTTTTTTAGAATACTTTTATTGGTGCATTGCAATTATACATTTTTAAGAAGAGGTAAAAGGTGCTATACAGACCAGACAATAAATCTGAGGGGTGCTTAAGTTGGGCATGATTTTTATACACAAAAAGGTGTTTAGCAGAGGGTGGACCAGTAGTAGCAAGTGATTAAAATATGTGAATTGGATGAATAAGCAATTGAATGAAAGGGCATGAATAGAAGTAGAGAAGAAGGCACCCTCCTTGACTTTCAGGATTCTCTATTAACCAATTAATTTCCATCAGACTTCTTAGATGTCTATTTTGCAGATAAGAAAAATGGAGAGGTTCTGTTAAAGTCCTTCGTCACGCTGCCCAAGTGATGTAGGCCAGGTGGTCCAGTTTCAGGCTTTGTTTTGGGTAAAAATCAAAACAGAAAAAAATAACAAAAACTCATTCATCTATCATAAAAAAATAAATTTCAGGATAATTGAATTTCTTTGCTTGGGTTCCTTTCCATGTCTCTTCGCTGTCTTCTCTTGGGCATCACAGGATTCCGAGAAGGTATCTTTGGTGTCAATTTATCATCATGTGTTATAATTATGGTGCATCTGTACCATTTTGGGGACCTCAAACAGTTCTGTCTCATCCTGCATCAGTGTCGTGCCTCATTCATCTCAGAGTCCACCCCTGGCTCGGGGCCTATCAGCTATTTTCCCTGCCCCCATCCTGATTCTTCATCCCAAAGTCCAAATTAACCGGTCATGAAGAGACTTTTCTTGGATACACAGGGAAACAAAAGAAGCTGCAATCTGCTTTAATGGGTGGGTTGGGGAAAGGCTGTGAAAATTCTTGCATTATTTAGTTGTGACCTAGTTTCTTTTTACTGGAGCTTCTGACTCAAATCTCTCTCTCTGAAATCTACTCTCCAAATTGTCTCGAGGGGGAGCAGTGGCAAGGCTTGAGGCTCTTTTTTTGACTGTCCCTGGTTCTGCCTTCCTGATCTCTACTATCCTAAAGCTTATATAAATCTTTACTACATAATCAGGTCCTGATAGTTATGTCATAATATTTTGCAATCCTCCTTACTTCCTGTTTGACTCAGGTCACACAGCCTGTGCCCTGCCCTCAGCCTGGAGGACTCTCCCCACCAGTCTTCCAGCAAATGGCCACATCTCCCTCCGAGCCCAGAGAATGTATTTATTCTCTTCGCTGTCTTCTCTTGGTCATCACAGGATTCTGAGAACCTATCTTTGGTGTCAATTTATCATCATGTGTTATAATTATTGTGCATCCACTTGCTAATTCCAGGAAACATGGAGCTTCTTTAGGGCAGGGGCCAGGCCCTGATCATCTCTATATCTCCTCTGTGCCCGACATGGCTCTGCCACTCAGGTTAGTAGTCAGTAAATATTTTGAACAAACAAGAAATGAATGACTGTGATCCCTGAATGTAGGCGTGGGTTGTGCCCTAGAGGGGATGCTCAGTGGCATTAACTAATTGATTTGTCTCCAGGCAGGAGGAAGATTCTGTAAGGCCTTGAACAGGGATGACACAATGAAGTTCATGTTTCAAGTGAATGGATATGGCAGCAAGATCTGTTATTTGAGACTCTTGGGCCTTGGAATAATTGCTGGTGTTTTGATGCTCTTCTGAAGCTTTGGGGAAATAAATGGAACTAATGGGAAAGAAACTCTTCTGGGACAGTCTCAGAAATAACAAACACTAATTCATCAAAACAGGCTTCAGAAAGGATCCTAGCATATTGCCTTCTCCCTCAGGCCTGAGACTGACTTCCTCTTGCTGGGTCTCCCTTCTGATCCTGACTGTCAGTATGCTCCGCAACTCACAGAACATTTAGGATAGGATCTGATCTTTCTTGTGTTTACCACTCTAATTTTTCCTGAGTAAATTTATTCTTCTACGACAGGCTCACATTGGACATACAATATTTCCAACCATCCCATAAGGACTTAATTTGTTATTCAAGAATGAAATAATCTCTAATCTATAGGAACTGTATTTGGAAACTCCAAAGCTAGATTGCTGTTACCTAGGTCATCTAAGCACCAGTCCTGCTGGCCTCTGTCCTGGCATGCTCTTGAGTTCTATGTGTTTCTACAGGAAACCACAAGGGCAGAGTGGGTAGATGTTCAAAGAGACAAAGCTGAGAGTCAGTGTTGCTAAACGATTGCATGAGGTCATACAACTCTAGAAGAAAGCCCCGAATCTTAAAAACACATTTCAGGAATCTGAGAAAAGGGAGACCATTAGGAAAGGGCAAGGTTAGAATTATTTAGGACCATTTAGAACTAAGAAAAGATAACCGGGAAGGGTGGTGTGGTATATGCCTGTAATTGGGAGGCTGAGACAGAAGAATTTCCGGTTCAAGATCAGTCTCTGCAATTTAGTGAGATCCTCAGCAATTTAGTGAGATCCTGTTTCAAAATTTAAAAAATCAATTTGGGCGTGGTGGCGCACGCTGGTAATCCCAGTACTTAGGAGGTTGAAACAGGAGAATCACCGGTTCACTGACAGCCTCAGTGAGGCCCTCTGCATCTTAGTGAGACCCGGTTTCAAAATAAAGAATAAAACAATAGGGCTGGGGGTGTAGCTCAGAGGTAGAATGTCCCTGGGTTCAATCCCCAGTACCAAAAACAAAAACTAAGAAGAGTCCATATGTTTTCTGCTTGGCATATGTGTAGTGACACCACACCTCTGAAATAATTTGGGAAGCTTCTAGGATTTAGGAACTTTTGTTTGCTGACACGCAGAAAGGAAACTTTTGTTTGGCAGTATAGAATTAACTCTCTTGGGCAGGCAGGGATTTGAGGTATAGTTGGTTCAATAAAAATGGCCTTACATACACAATTTTTGGTTGAGTCTTTCTGGTGTTTTGTAGCTAGAGGTAGAATTAGCTTAACCTAGAAATCTGGGAGGTGATAGGTTATGTCTTTTTTTTTTTTTCGGTACTGGGGATTGAACCCAGGGGCATTCTACCTCTGAGCTATACCCCCAGCCCTATTTTTTATTCTTTATTTTGAAATAGGGTCTCACTAAGTTGCAGAGGGCCTCACTAGGTAGCTGAGGCTGGCTGCGAACCCAGGTCCTCCAGTCTCAGTCTCCCAAATGCTGGGATTACAAGTGTGCGCTATCACGCCCAGCGATGGGTTATGTCTTAAAGGATGTGCAAGAGTTAGTTGGGAGAAGGAAGGTAGAAAGATACTTCATGGACAAGAACACTGAGCTGTAAACAGATGTTATTTTGACAGGAGTTTTCAGCCAAATTAATATTAGCAGAGATATTTTATCTTTATTTTTTTATTTTTTTGTGGTACATTCTTCCTCTGAGCTACAGCCCCAGCCCTTTTTATTTTTTATTTTGAGAAAGGGTCTCACTAAGTTGCCGAGGGCCTTGCTAAATTGCTGGGGCTGGCCTTGAACCTGTGATCTTCCTGTCTCAGCCTCTTGAGTACTGGTATTACAGGCGTGCACCATCACAACTAGCTGTTTTATCTATCTTGAACTAGAATTTTTCATTCATCTCTGATATGTTTCGCATCTTCATGGAGATTAGTTTTCCCATGTTCAAATCTATTGATCTTGCTATTGCCCTCCCTGTTTCTCTTCTTCATTCCTGCTGCTCATACTGAGATGTGTAGCATCCATTTTCATCAATAACAAGGACAAAATTTCCACCAGAAACAACAAAGATAACATTGATTACAATTTCCTCCTGAAAAAGACACTGAAGTGAGTGGTTTTGTTCATAGACTTACATGCATACAATGAATGGAAACTATGTACCACAATCTTTAATGTGAAAAGTCAACTGGAAAATGATTAAGGTCAGGTTTGCCTCAGGTACTTAGTTGTTTTTATTTTGTGGCTTGCCCACTTCCCCATATTTCATGTTCCACAGCCTCATCCTGATTATTTCAATATTAGCAGCTACAATTTTAGGAAGTCTCAAAGATTTGGGATGCAGACAGGTATGAGTTTTAATCACTTTTAATTCATGGATGTTTCAACTTTGATTTATTTATTTATTTATTTTTTAATTTAATTAATTAATTAATTAATTAATTTATTATTCATACATTGTAAGCAGACATTTTTGTTAGGTACAAATTGAAAATGACATATGTGCCCACATTTCTCATTTGACCCCTTCCCCCAATTCCCACCCCGTTCCCTCACCCTCCCTCCCTCTCAAGTTCAATTTAGTGAGTAACTTTGATGTACATTAGGGTGTCCCCCCTCCCCCGTCAATACCTTTTGGTTAAATCAACTTCTTTGTTTATCGAGGGTCTCTCATTTTCCATCTGAAGACCCTCTTATGCCCCATCTTCTCCCTAGCATCCGCATATTAGGGAGAACATATGTTTCTTTACTCTTTGTGACTGACTAATCTCACTTAATGTTTTCCAGTTGCCTCCATTTCCCTGCAAATAACATAATTTTGTTCTTCTTTATGGCTGAGTAAAATTCCATTGTGTACATATCCCATAGTTTTGTAATCCATTCATCTGTCGATGGACATCTTGGCTGCTTCCATAGTTTGGCTATTGTGAATTGTGCGGCTATAAACATAGATACACATGCGTTGGTCTGATAGTTTGGTTTCTGTTCTTTTGAGTAGATACCCAGAAGTGGTTCAACTTTGATTTAGTAATTGTACTTTTCTGAGCATCTGTTTCCCAAATTCATAGAACGGGACAGAAACACAAGCTATTTTGGAATTAAATAACATTTAGCATTTAGTGATGCTAAAGAACAGTATCTAGAATGTAGTAGATGCTGCGTAAACAATAATAATAGTTATTATTATTTTGCTACCTGTATTCCCTCAACAGTATCGGTTGCTTGGGGGTCAAATACCTCATACCCAGAATGTCCAAGCTCATGGTTTGAAGTGAAAATTAGTCCCCAGAGTGACTAAGAGGGCAAAAGCTCAAATCTCCCTCTTTGTTAGTAAGAGCAGGAAGTCTACAGTCTAATATGTTTTCTCCAATGATTCATTTCCTTCCCTGTGGCATCTCCAGATGTTTTCTGGTTTCCCGGGGGGGGGGGGGGGGGGGGGGGGGGGGAAGGTGGTCCAGCTTGCCCTGCTGTAACACATTTGTCCTGGTGGTTGTGAACACTGGTGAAAGCTGTCTTGAGGAAGTTGAAGGTGAAGTGCAGAGGAAAAATGACCTTCCTGACTCACAGGGGCCTGGCTGTAGTGATTGGTTGGGGGAGGGGAGGCGGCCAATTTCTCAGTGTTCCTGGCACTTCTCCCACAAAAGGAAAGAGAAGACCAGCCAACCAAACACACCTAAATTTTCTCCTCACTAAATGTACTGTAAATTTTTAGAACATTTTGGGGAGGCCAGGGAAAATGGTGAGGTGGTACCCAGCTGGGTGCCATAGCAGGTGCTTGGCCCCCTGCCTGTGGCATTCCAGGGCAGAACACTTCCATGTAGTTGAACTTGGAATCCATGTCTGGGAGCAAAGCCAGATCCTGGGATTGTGGGGATTTTAAGCTACATAAGTAGGAAGTAGCATCCCTTCTCCTGAAATGATCAAAAGTTGGGGTTAGATAGCAAAATGATGAGTAGGACCTTGGCCCTATCCCTATCCCACTGCCCATGGGTGCACGGGTGGGAAAGCACCAGTGCCTCCCTGGCAGGCCTAGGAGGCTGGGCCCTGGAGCTGTGGCTGGTAGGATAAGGAACTTGTGATAGGACTTGCCACCGCAATGCTCCTGGTAGGGGAGGCCTTTGCCCCTCCCCTGGTGTCATCGGTGTAGGGAAACTGGGGTCCAAGCCTGGTCACCTCGAGTACTCAGCAGTGGCTGATTTCCATGGCTATGTGCAGGAGGCCTGTTCCCTTTCTGGAAACCAGAAAGTAGGGGATGACCACAGCTGGAGTAACCCCTACTACTCACATTATACTTAAAATATTGACAGATTGTTTATATTAACATTTTATATTAAAACTAGAATTTCTTCTATTTTGGCTAGCATTAAAGATGAAATTTACTTATTTTTCCCTCTTTCGGCAAAAGTATAATCGGGGGCTGTAGGAATTTGCTTGCATCCTGGTCTTGTTCCCTGGGCTTGCACCTGGGTGTTGTAATTGGTCTCACCTTAATCCATAATACATTTGATAATAGAGCCCAGTCCCTGTGGACTTCTAGTCATTGGTTCATTCATTAAACCTATGCTTGCCCGAGATCTGCAGATCACATGGAGCAGGTTTATGGACAAATGCTAGAGGAATGAAGTCTGCTCAGTGAGAGAGAGAGGAAGGGAGCTACTGCTGTTAACTATGATAACAACTGCTGCCGCAGGTGACCTCAGAGTCCTCTTGAAACTTGGCCCTGAGTAGTTAGGGGAAATTTCACAGTGCATACTTTTTTAAATTGGGTCTTGAAATGTGAACGAGAGCTTTCCTGGTGGGGGAGGGGTGGAGAACTCTGGCAGGTTGTATAGCTGGTACCTAGGCCTGGAGGTGAGAGGAGCACAGCAAAGGCCAGTGGGGCTGGAAACAAGGTCGAGGCCGGGGTCAGGGGTGTGTGAGAAGACAAGAGAAAAGGTCCCTGTCTTTGACTGTGAATGTGGGAAAAATCTGTAGAGTGAAGAAAATGTTTAGGGACTATGGGAGAAGATGTCCAACCTCAAGGAAGTCAGGAGTCTGTTTTTCTAAGGCAGGATTTCCCAAAGTATGTTCCACAAAGTGCTAGCCCTTGAGATGTTCCTGGACTAAGAGAAATTTGTAGACAAGTGAGGCAGGAATCATCATACCTTCCCTATCACACACACACAGTATGAGTGTGGAAACTCTGACGAATCAGAAGGAAGAAAGTCAGTCTAATTCTGTTTAATCGAACATATTTCTTTTCTCTCTCTCTCTCTCTCTCTCTCTCTCTCTCTCTCTCTCTCTCTCCCTCTCTCTCTCTCTCTCTCTCTCTCTCTCTCTCCCTCTCTCTCTCTCTCTCTCTCTCTCTTTGTACTGGGAATTGAACCCAGGGGCATTCTACCTCCAAGCTACACTCCCGGGCCATTTTATTTTTTATTTTGAAACAGGGTCTCACTAAGATGCTGAGAGCCTTGCTAATTTGCTGAGGCTGACCTTGAACTTGTGTTCCTCCTGTCTCAGCTTCCCAAGTACTGGGATTACAGACATGTGCCATCATGCTTGACTTAATGCATCCTCTTTAAAAAATTTTTTTTTTAGTACTGGGGATTGAACCCAGGGGCATTCCCCTTCAAGCTTCACCCCAGCCCCCCCCCTTTTTTTTAAATTTTGAGACAGGGTCTTGTCAAGTTGCTGAGGGTCTTGTTAAATTGCTGACCTTGAACCTATGATCCTCCTGTCTAAGTCTCCCAAGTACTGTGATTACAGTTATGTGCTTCCATTCCAACTAACCTAAAGTTTTTTTCTGACTTATTTGAGCGTGAAATGATTTTGCCCTATGAGGTACTTATTAATATCTTAGGGAATGAGTATCCTACATTATACATCTGGGAAGTGTTATTCTAAGAGTATGTCAACTCAGAAAGTAGGTCTAGAAGGGGAGAAGATAGGTCAGGCCCATATTCTATTAGACAAAGTCTCAAAGGTCTGGGAGGGCTTAAGTTGGTGATTAGTGAGGGCACAGAAGGCAGACACCTAGAAGGAAAGAAATGTCTTTAGCACCAGGGACAATATCAAGGACCCTGACACACAGGAAGTGGATTTTAGGAAGATATGCCCAGCCTCTGTGACACAAGACAATGAAATCAGAGACTGATACATTAAGGTAAGAGGGAGGCCTTTTTCAGGTTCAGTCTCAATGATACCACTAAAGACCCCAGGCTCTAGCTTCCCACTCTCTCTCCCTTGGCCTCCCACTGATTGTCCAATGTTTAAGTCTCACGGTTGAAAAGTGGACGCTGTAACTCCAAACATCAAATTGATATTTCACTTTATCTAGAGAGCAAAGCCCTCAGATGTTTCTACTCTGTCTTACTGGCAAGAGCTGTGACTCACAACTTTTCCAACTGGAGAGGAGCTGGAGAAAGGAGGATTTAGCTTTCCAGCCTTCAGAGTTGAGAAAGGCAAGGATGAAATGGGTTGGATGATCTGCCATGGTAGGTGTTATTTCCACTTAGATGACAGAGCAGCTCAGGAGGCTAAGTTAAATTGCTTGGGCTTTCTAGCTGAGCATCTACAATAACCAAGGCACTGTATTGGGGTCACAAATGGAAATACAGATGAACAAAACATTATTTATATTCTCAAGCAATGAATCACCTTGATGGAAGGAGAGACATGCACACATGTGTAGCCAGTTTGAGGCAGAAGTTGATGGCTAACATTGTTGGGGAATAAAAAATAAATTGTGGGGAGAAAGATAAAGGAATTGTGTCTGGGGAATTCTGAGAAGGTTCTCTGGAGAATGAAAGATTTATCTGGGCTACCTGTATACAGATGTTTCTTTTATAAATACTATGGTGTTTTGTTTTGTTTTGTTTTATTAAACCCAAGTTAAGTTTAACATATTCAGTTCTAGGTCATCTGAGGCAAACTTTATGTCTAAAATTAATGCAGAGATGCAATCTTCAAAAGTAAATCAACTGACCATATTTTCTTATTTTAATATCCCCATAAAAGGCATAATTTTGTATGTTAGCCCCAAATGACATCTAGTCTATCAAATTAAAATTCATGAAGTAAAACATTCCAAAACAGTAATAAACACAGGCAATTTAAAATAAGCACAACCCATTATATATTTTCCTAAATAAGTTAAAGTGTCAGGTTGCATTCCATAAGAAAAGTTTTTATATTCTAATTACTTGAGAACAAAATGACAGAGGAACATTTTTTTACTCTGACACAAAAGGTAATATAATTTACAGTTCTTGTAGTGGGAGAAAAATTAGTTATAATGAACTCCAGTGGAAATGAAATGAGAATACTTTTAATTATAGATTTTAGCAAAAAAAGTCAGAAGACTAAAGGACAAATGACATGGTCAGAATGTTCACAGAAGAGGAAAAACAAATGGTTAAAGGTTCAAAAATGAAAGCAATAGAGAAATGCTGAGAAAAAGAAAACATTTTATTTTTGACTGTTAAATTAACAAAGAATTAAAAAATGATAAATCCATTGGCAAAAAATTTTGTGAGATGGCAATTTCATAGGCCTATTGTAAGGCCATGCAATGATAAAATCTTTCTGAGAAGCAATTTTAACAGTATATATCAAGAAACCAAGAACATTTATGCTATTTAACTCAGTAATTAATCTAGAAACTCCTCTAAGCAAGCAGTTTGAAATGTGGGTAAAGATACATGTACAAAGCTATCTATTACAGTATTAGTTATAATAATAAAAATATAAAAAATGTATATATGCAATAATAGGACATTAGTTAAGCACAGTATGATATATCTCTATGATGCAATGATCTAGTCATTATAAAAGTGTTTTGAAATCCCAATGATATGAGGAAATCGTAATATAATGGACATGTAAATAGCACAACTGCAACTGTAAGAAAAGATTCCATAGGAAAAGTTTGGAAGGAAATGCCAAAATGGTAATAGTTTTTGTTAGGTTGTGACATTTTGTTGCTTTTATGTGTTTTTCTACCTTCTAAATGTTCTGCTTTGAGCACATATGGTGTTTGTGCTAAGAAAAGAAGATGTAAGAAGCATGGTCCCTGGATCCTAGGTGAGACTGGGGGTTCTTTGTTTCATCTCCCAGAGTGACCAGCCTTGAAGCTGAGCCTTGTGAGTAAAAGACAGCCCTGAACTTGATGTTGCCTGTTAAGAAACTTTCTTGTGGGAAGGCAAGACTGCTGGCCTATTCAATTCCCTAGTTCTCTTCCAGCACAGGTTGTTGAAGAACCCTTCCCAGGACCGCAGTATTTGAAAGAAAGACAAGATGGCCTATGGCAGCCACTATTAAGACTTCTCGAGTTCCCATTGTGTTCGGAGGCAGGCTGTTCCCATACTGGCCTAGCAGTGAGCAGAGATGTCAGCTGTGTGCTTAGGATACGAATGTGCTATTAGGTCTCATACTGTTTAGGAAAACAGCTTTGCAGAATGTCCACACCCACACCTAGAGGACATCAGCCTCTATGTGACAGTCATGGTGCCCACCAGCTGACAAACTCCAGGGCAGCTGTGAGAAGCTATAACCCCAGGGAGGTGGGTGAGGGTCCTAGAGCTATGGCAGGATAACAAGCCCACCCTAGACTGAGTTCAAGTGGCATAAACTAAGTGCACTTGATAGGTCTGATTTTGTTTCATTTATTGCTTCCAGGAAGTTAGAGTAATGGCCACATCACTTATGCTAGGCCCTTCACTTACAGTATCTCACTTAATTGAATCTTTGCAACTGTCCTTTGAATTCAGTATTATAAACCTCATTTATAGATGAGGAAATGGACAAATCTCAAGACAGTAGATTCAGGAACTGAAATTCCTCTAATTCCAAAGCCCATCATGCCTGTAACTAGTATGCTCTTGTTTTCCAGTGTTTAGTTGTTTTAGTACTACCTCACATTTTTCCAAGGACACACACCTTCTATATTTCAGTCAATATTTTTCTTTAAGTCAACTATTTTTTCCTATTAAACAAATTACCCTCAGCCAGGAGTGGTGGTGCAGGCTTGTAATCCTAGTACTTGGGAGGCTGAGACAGGAGGATCGCAAGTTTGAAGCCAGCCACAGCAACTTAGCAAGGCCTTCTGCAACTTAGTGAGATCCTGTTTCCAAATAAGAAGTAAAATCGGGTTGGGGTTGCAACTTGGAGGTAGAATGCCTCTGGGTTCAATCCCTAATACAAACAAACAAATTACCCTCATCCTAAGGAATAATGGGAAGGAAATCATGGGCTTGATGTGCTGGTTATGTTTTTTCTAATGTGTGCATTTAAAAAACCTGTATATTAGAACAATGTTTGTCCTTGTACTTTCTAAAATACTTGCCACACTAGAGGATGTATGTCACATTTGAGGAAACTACATTGTGTTTCCCCAAATTGTGTTGCTTTCTTCAGGTTGTGCCCAAAGGGATTTGTTCTTTGACTATTATCTCTTGGTAGAGATACTGTTATGACAATTGCTATATTTGGGAAGGAATTTCCCTCATGATACTTAAAGATAACAAAAATGTTAACTGTATACTGATGGTATATTCTCTGCAGTGCTGAGATCCTTCTCTGATTCCATGGGCTCCATGAACAAGAGATTTCAGGGGTTTACTACTCCTGTATGCTCTTACTATTGTGTCAATGACTTCTGTAGAGAATTCATATATTTTCGTTTTTCTGTAACATCTTCCTTTGTGGTGGGACTACCAGGCAGCTAACCAGTATCTATCCACTAGTTCACTAGTGGTCTTGTATTTCTGCTTTTGGTAGAATCTGACTGGCTCTAATTACTTCTTATTCCTCATCGCCTTCTCCTTCCTCTTTTTCTTTCTTTCCCCCTCACTTTCTCCTTTTTTCTCCTTTGGTACTGGGCATTGTACCCAGGCATGCTCTACTACTGAACTATAGCCCCAGTACTTTTTTTGAAATTTTATTTGAAGATAGAGTCTTGTTGCCCAGGCTGGCCTGGAACTTGCGATCCTTCTGCCTTTCCAATTTCACGGGGATTATAGGTGTGTGCCACCATGCCTGGCTCTATTTACTTTTTGATGCATCTATCCCAAGGCAAATGGTTGCTCACAGGAACACCATCTTTTCCTCCTGTCTTTAATTCTGACTGGGATGTCCCACAGGTATTGCATCTAGGCATGTGCAGCACTGCACAGAGTGCTCCAGTTTATGGACCAAAGGCCTTCTGCTTGTAGAGATCATGAAGTGGGATAGACATTCCCACCAGCAGCTCACAGAATTCCTCTGGAGCATAACTTGTAGTGCTAGTATTCTGGAGATCTGGGAACCTCTTAGGACTTTATTTTGCTTTGCAGTATGGAACCTGCTGGACTGCCAAATGCTGTCAGTCATGCATTTGACCATAAAAGATTGATCTAGTAGAGTCTTTCAGGGAAAAATTAATACTGCTTTCCTCTGCGCTAGAAATGAGTGACACTCTCACTATAGTGGCACTATATACAGATGTCTGAGAAATACCTGGAAAGCAGCAACCCTGCCCTGTGAACAGAACACTGAACCAAGAAACAGCTGGCCTTAGTTTTCCTCCCAGCTGTGTGATCACAGGAAGTTTCCCTTCTTTTTGGGCCTCTGTTTTCTTATGTGTAACAAGGCCTTCTGTACAAGGCTGCTCAGATACACCTTCAGTGTTCCAAAGCATATTGTCAATTACGATCTTTCTGCTGAAGTAGTTACTATGATAAATCTATACATGAGATAAGATGATCTGAGCAATAAATTTCCAGCTATTTCAAGCTCTCAGATACTATGACTCAGCAAGTAGGGAGAGGGACTGAAGGTTCTGAGGACATCACACTATCTTGTTTAGTTAGCTGAACAAATACTATAATGGCAATCTCCTCTGTTTTTAAGTTTCAGCAATTTGCACTTGAGGAATGAATTTGCAAACTACATGGAGGCAGAAATAGGAGAGACAGAAGTGAAAGAATATCAAAATTTGTCTGGTTGTTTCCACCCTGGAAAAAAACTGAAGAAAATCAACATGGCCCAGAGGGCCATTGCACCAGCAATAACCACCAAATATCTTGTCCAGTGTCCAAAAAAAACCTCAAAAATGAACTGGAAAATAGGGTGGTTAGGCCCAATTATTGCCAGCCTCAGTGTGAGTCTGATGAAATGGCAGGAATGAGGAGTGACTTGATCTTTATACCTGACAACCTCTCAGAGTGATTAAATTCTGGTGTTATGTCAATCCTGACCCCCCCACCCCCCACCAATTTAAGCAATGATTTCAATAATAGTTACTATAATTTTTCTAGTAAAAACTGTGTGCAAAGCATTTTAATAGGGAGATTACTTATCTCAAAGCCTCATAACAACCCTGGGAGAAACAACATGATCTCCATTTTGCTGATGAAAATAAGGGCAGGGTTTCCTGTTCATGCACCTAGGATGGGCTGCTTAATAAGTGGCTGAAGAAGGGACTCAGATTCTGGTTTGACTCCAAACCCAAGCTTATTGTTGAATACTACTTTAACTATCACCAAAGTGTTATTTTTCAGAGGCAAATCAACATCATTGAGGCTTAAAAACTTGATTTTTATTTACTTATTGTCACACATTGACAGGCCAGAAAAGGAAAGATGGTAGTACATGTCACTGAGTAAGAAGTTGGAAGTTTACTGCATTAATTATCATTCCAATATGTTCTGGAAATCACTTATCTAATTGCCATTATGATTATTAGTTAGTTGTTTCTATGGATATAATTCTATCTTATTACTCAAAATAGATATTAATTTATGTGGACACTCATTTACTGACATCTGACAGTTTTGATAAGAAGAGGAATTTCTGTTATTGTTGGCTATTTACTGGTTATATTCCTGTTATAGTTGGCTATTTACTGTTTACACATAGTCCTGAACTTTAAATACAGTTGTCCCTCTACACATCGGGGATTGGGTCCAGGAGTCCCTGTGGATACTAAAATTTGCAGATGCTCAATCCCTTATATAAAATGTCATAGTATTTGCATATAACTGTGCATATCCTCCTGTATGCTTTAAGTAATCTCTAGGTTACTTATAACAATGTAAGCGCAATGTAAGTAGTTGATATACCATATTTTTAAGAGAAGGACATAAAGCTTGTACATATTTAGTACAGATGTAATTTCTTTTGCACATATGTGAGTATTTTTGATCTAAGGTTGGCTGATTCTGAAGGTGTGAAATCCATGGATATGGAGGGTCAACTATACTCATAATGGTCTTCCTCAGGCTTTGAGGTAAGTGAGAAAATACAGCCCTATCTTAAAGTAGTGGTTCTCAAACTTGGTTGTACTCTGGAACCACCTGGCAGTGATTGTTCACTCACAGGTAAATCAGAATTCCATAGTGGTGAGACACAGGTATTGTCTGTTATAAAATACCCCAGGTGTCTCTAATGGACACCCAAGTTTATGCACCACTTGCTCTAGGTGTGTTTGCAAGGATTTCTAGGCCAAAACAAAATGCTCTCTCCTCATAGGCACTCCAGAACATGAAACTGGCTTAAAACCAGGCTGATGTTTGGCACTACCTGCTCCTGATTTTTTATTAAATGGTCCCTGGAGGGGGCTGCTCAACATCAGCATTTTTTTAAAAGCCCCTTGGGTCACTCTAATATGCAACAAGGTTTTGAACCAGTGATTCATACCTACGAATCTTGGGAAGAGGCCTAAGGCTCAAGTTTATTGTGTGTATGCCTCATTAATTTCCAGTAGGACCTCATGCTTTTCACCAGACACCTTCCTGGTTTTGAAATTAAGAATTGGATAATGAAAAATTCAATTTATATAATATTTTCCAGTGGCACAGTGTTGGGGAGGCAGCCTGAGTTATTGAATACCGATGCTAGCAATTATTGACAAAGTAGCAGGGGTATCTGTGAGAGATGGGAAGGTCTAGTTTAGTTGATCTATCAGGTTTTGTGTCCTAGAATTTGAAGTCTCCTTTCCCTCACAGAAATGAAGGGTTTGAAACAACAGCAAATCAATGACCAAATCACATTTTATTGGAACATTGAAAATACTCAAGCTGCTTGAGTATGTAAAACAGTCGTGCTTGTATGAATTACTCAATAGTAAGCAGCTATCTTTTGAGTTTCTTCCTATTATTTTGGCCCAGTGGTCATTTTTTTTTCTACTTTTCATACAGGTAGCTTGCCTGTGAGTTTCTTTCCCTTTTCAGACTGTGGTAGTGCTGAATTCACAGTTGCCCTTCATTACAATGAGAAAGAACTTTTCTAATGACTCAGAAATTTCTAAATTAAACCTAAAATGTTTGTGTCAAAGATGCCGGGTGGGCACATATTATGTGTCACCATTACAATACAATAATATAATTCAGAGAGAAATTATCTTTGCAAGTGCAATCAATTTTTTGCTATTACTTTTTGCTTTCTTGACAATCTGGTCAGTGGGCTGTGGAAAAATGTTTTTACTTGATTACTTATACTGTTAATAATTGTTGTGATTTTTGGCAGAGCTAAGGCATTAGTTCACAGACCTACACTGCAATGGGGAATGGGTGTAACTTTAAAATACTGCCAAAGTTCCTGTGGCTTTAGCCGACACCAAGGAATGTACAGACTCAAGCACAATTCTTAGGAGACTTCATTCTTTTATAGTGGTTTGCCACAAGCCACTCCACACACTGGAATAGGCTAAGAAAACATGGTTCCTGGCTGACTTGGGGTACCCACAGGTCAAGGACTCTACCACTGTGGGGGTCTTTGGGACTAGTCTGGGTGTCCCACCTAATGCTCAGGACACATAGCCTCCCACTTGGAACTTTGGGTTTAAAAGGAAGGATGCATTTAAAAATATAAAAATATATTTCAAAAACCTATGTTTTTCCAAAGGGAGTGTTATTTTCCAATGGGAGAGAGATCCACTACTTCAGGCTGAATGTTTTCTTTAGATCCAGATGTTGATGAAGGAACAGAAATAGAGGAACAGTGATCTAAAATGTGGCGGATCACTTATGGAAGCAGAAAAGTTGTACTAAATGGTTGCCTTAGCACTCTTAGTCAATGCCTACTAAGCATATAAGTCAATGCCTATAAGATTTTTAAAAATCTTCAACATTTTAAACAAATCAGCTGTGCCATAGTTGAATGATCTTGGGGAAAAAAAATCACTCTAATTAGTTAAAAATACCTCAGCAGGCAAGGACTGGGACTGGTTTAATTTCTTGAAAAAACAAAAAAACCAACTCTCCTCCATCAACAAAGGTGTCAGTTATAAAGAGGAACACCTGTTTTGCTAAAATCTAAACTAAGACCTCTAATTCCTCTCACAGAAGTCATTGAGCAGCTGTCAGACATGGGAAGAAGTTTTAGCCACTTGAGAACTATGACTTTGAACCAGTGGCCTGGAGGTCCTCTGTCCCTATTATCACTCCCTGAGCCACCCACCATGGCAGACAACACGGTCCTTAAAAGAAATAGCATCACTCAGTATTGTTTGCCACTATAATCAGCATGTGTTCGGCATTAGGAATATTTTTCTAAGTCAAGTAGCACTTATTCCTCATTGCTTTTGATCTTATCTCTGCCCTATTTAGTGACATCATTATCCTAAAGTCACTAAAATCAGAAGTTGTCATCTTTTATTTCCTAAGCCTGGCTGATTTCTCTCTGTCCTGCCTTGTGAATCCTTCTTTTCTTGTCCATTGCCATCATTTGAACTCAGGATCCCTTGAAGGGCCATTTTAGTTCATCCCCCATGCATACATTCTTTGCTTTGCTGCCAGATTCTTCTTATATCAAAGACACTGCTACATTCAGGTTCTTCCATGATTCCCCAGTTGTGTTCACTTCCTTATTGTGTTAGTTCTCACAGTGGTCTCCTAACCCCACTCCGTCTGGTTCCACCACCTCTAATTGTACCCTTGACTATTTCCTCCACTCCGACTCTGCTGAGCTTCTTTTCCTTACTAATAGTGTAGGTAGGATCCATTACAGGTAGAGGCTTCTGCTGGTTTTTTTTTTCTGTCTGCAATTTCATCCCTCTCTTTTTCCAGCCACCATGATTCACTGAGTCACTCCTCTTGCAAGGCCCACATCAAATGTACTTTTGAGAAGTCTTTCCTGCCTTTCTTTGTCCCTTTAACACTTAGTTTGTCATTATTGTCATACTCACTCTCAGAGTCACTCATTGCACAAATAGTTGTGCACTTTTGTCATTCTAAGTTCCCTGGGGACCAGAACTGCATTTTCTTCCCCTTTCTATTCCCAGCATGGAGCACTACGTCTGTGCATGGTAGGTGTTCAGTTCATGGTATATCGATTACAGAGTGTGGCTGTCTGCATGGTTGTCCATGGGGATCTTCTAGCCTAGTTCTCTATCACATGTACCATCCCACCATACAGGGTTCGATATGCCTGCCTTTTGAGTTCTTTGTGAACTTAAAAACTTGGGGAATGAACCTGAAAATGGACAAGTATTTTCCTCTTGTACTGTCTGCTCAGGCTGGCCCCATCTTTGACCCCCATACCTTCTAATCTCTTCCATCCTGTGGTCTTTGCCTTTGTTCCTCTCTATACTGTCAGAGCCAGTTGAAAGTCCACCCACACAACACCTTTGCCTGCAAGCCTTCCCTGGGCCTTCCGCTTGGGCTTTGACTTTTGCTGCACCTCTCTAGGACTTATGAATCTCCTTTTCACTATTTGGCATTTTATTATATACAACTTTGAACCATTTACTAATTTTTTCTTCTTTTTTTTTTTTGCAGTACTGGGGATTGAACTCAGGGGCATTCTACCTCCAAGCTACACCTCCAGCCCTATTTTTTATTCTTTATTTTGAAACAGGGTCTCACTAAGTTGCGGAGTGCCTCACTAAGTAGCTGAGGCTGGCTGCGAACCCAGATCCTCCGGTCTTAGCCTCCCAAATGCTGGGATTACAAGCGTGCGCCACGCCCAGCTTCCATTTACTAATTTTTTTTTTTTTTGCGGTACTGGGGATTGAACTCAGGGGCATTCTACCTCCGAGCTACACCCCCAGCCCCTTTTTATTCTTTATTTTGAAACAGAGTCTCACTGAGTTGCGGAGTGCCTCACTAGGTAGCTGAGGCTGGCCGCGAACCCGGATCCTCCGGTCTCAGCCTCCCGAATGCTGGGATTACAAGCCTGCACCACCACGCCCGGCTCCATTTACTAATTTTTTAACTTGGTAAATTTTTCTTGCTCCATTCAACAGAGAACTATGAAAATATAATGTTTTCAACAAAGGTACCTCCACTGAAGGCCCCCAACTCTGTCATACCAGATATATAATTCTAGGCAAATTTTAAAAACTACCTAAACATAAAATATAAAATGGGAAAAATAATAGAGTCTATCTTAAAGTATTTAGGAGAGTAAAATACATTGAAACATTTTGTGCCTGATAAATGTCTCAGTATGTTTTAGTTTATAGTAATAATGATGATGATGTGTTTTAATCACAGCCTGTTGAAATTGAGTTGCCTTCTACCCAAGGTGTACCTAGGAATGGCTGGTACTTTGAGGTCTTTGTCTTAGTGAGGTGGTTGTGATTATTAGTTTGGTGGGCAGTAATGCCTGGCATAGTTTTTGGAATGCTTCTCCACCTTGATGGAGGAATGGCTAGGGAAAGCACTGAAATCATGGTTCATTCAGTCAGTGGCATCTTGTCCTGTGGCCTGAATGAACCACAAGAGCTTATAAATTGTCCTAAAACATACAAATAAAATGTGATTCATTAGTTATTAGCTAATAAACTCTGTATGTTTTGGGGCCATCATACCCAGACAGTAAGATCATTGAAGCAAACCAAGGCTTTTCTCTTGAAAGATGTCGCGGGCTACTTGTCTGCCAGAAGAAAAAGAAATACAACCCCAGCTCAACACAATAGCCTAGGAAATATTTATTTTTAAACCATTTTAGTTTGCTGTCTTAATTTCTCATATCTTATCCCAGGAAATCTGAATTAATGTGGCAAAAGTCCACTGTTTAGGAAAAACAGTATCATTCTCCTTTCTGTCTTCCACAGACTTTGCTCACTGGGCCAGAAGCCCGGTGTGTTTGGACACAGCTGTACTCTGATCTTATGTCACTAGTTAACATTTCTACTTCTAGGCATTCATTTGGCTTATTCGTTCCAGAAAGTTTTCTGTTCTCTGATTAAATGTTTCACTGTGCTGTACCCACAGATCCATAAACGAATTCAGTGGCTAATTTTTTGAGACTGTGATTTAAAGAGCCAGTGACCTATTGAAAATACATCATCTCTTTACCACTGCGTTGGAGGCCTGCCCTGCACACAATTTCAATACACATTGAGTTTTGTCCTTGGCTCTGCTATTGCCCCTTGTAGGGCTTTTTCTATCCCTAGGGAGTCTGCCTGACTGAATCTGCAGGGTTTATCTGATGTCCCTTTCTAAATCTAGGTATCTGTGCCTTAATCCATATTAAGGCATAGGTAAACTTATTAAGCTATTAGTATCAGAAACATGTATGACTAAATTTCAGAAAATGTTTTGAGACCCTGAAGAATAAACAAGATGATAATGGCAGGATAACTTGGATGAGTCCTGGTATAGTAACCAACTTTTATCAGAGTTATAATATTTGGAGTAATGAGTCTTGCCCTTATTCTGCAAATAGAATTGGTCCTGGGGGATTTAGACCTAGTGTAAGGCTTCAGCTGACATTGTTTCCCATGAAGAATGACCAGGAGTCAACTAATCAGGGCTCTTCATTGATTAAGACAAGGATGGTATCAATGGAATAAACCTGTTGTAGGGAAAACAGTTGTGCTGTGCTCACTTACAGTACTGTGGGGAGCTGGGAGGCAGGACAGTACAAGCTAGTGACCATCAATGTGTTGGCGAGATTTCTGCCCAGGCACCACTGTGTATAAACAAATATTGTCTCCATTTCAGACATTGAAACAAACACTGTTGTCCAGGTAACTTATGTCTCTCACTTCCTCCTCTCTGTGCCTAAAATTGCTTTATCAGTCAGATTCAGGGTATGAGACAGATGATTTCTGTTTCTCCTCTCTTTCATTTATGCCTTTTGCTACATATTTGGGTGATGACAACTAGGGTGGGCCCTGTGGAGCAGTGAGGGTGGCTGAAGAACCTTTCTAGCTGCATGAGAACTTGCTCGGCCAACATGTATCTGAGGCCAAATGAGATTGCTTACAGCTAGGGCCTGGAGTTAGGAAGGGTGGGTCCTGAGAACTCATTGCTGTGGCATGTAGCAAGTCAGGTCTCCAGTTCCTTATTCCTGTTACAACTTGCTCCTCTACCTCCTGCTCCCAGGTATGTCCAACCATGACTGGGTCAACAGTCAACTCTGCATAGCTGGCAGACCTTTCTCGAGGATTCAAGAATGGCAGCCCATTCTTTGGCTTTGTGGTGATCAGGACATTCTTTAGGCTGGACACATACAGGAAACACACCTCTACAGTACAGATACTCTAGTCCTTGGTGTTAACTCCAGCGTGGGGGTCCCTATGGAACACTGGTGAGACAAGGAAAGTGGAAGGCAAGATCTTTTAATATATGTCATAACACATTAAAGAGACAAGAGAAAAACCTTCAGTGAACTTGCACCTATTTGGGATGATTCTGAAAATTACGACATGTGTTTCCTTTTGTAAGTCCTTATTAGAGGGCCTGGCCAAAGTTATGCTTCTGTGTTTTTAGAATACTTGTGAAGTGCGGTGTTTTCTCTGGCAGAATGGGAGTCATTTTGGAGGCAATTGGTTATTTCTTCTCAGTAGTCTGGTAGTATAGTATTGTTCACTAGAACTTCCCTTGATATTTAGCTGTTGGCCTCTTGTGACTGTAGAGTATGTTGAAATGGGGCTAGTGCAACTGGGAACTGGGTTTTTAATGTATATATTTTAAATTAACTTTAATAGCTACATGTGGTTATTTGCTACTGTGTTTGACTGCTCAGGTCTAGAACACTACTGTATTGAGTGGGTCTGTGGCCCATGCAAGCATGGAATGTTGAGTTGAATTTGAGTATTGCCATACTTCAGGACACTTGTCAAAAGGTGTACTTTTGCATGTCCAAATGTCTAAGATAATTTATTCTCAATAATTCTAGATTTTTCTATACATATGATACTTTGACTAAAAGTTATTCCAAGTCTGGACCTAAATAGTTATTATTACTAGAGCAGTATTTCAGGAACTACAGGACTAGGAGGAAAAAATCCCCTACAGTAATGTGTAATGTATCTGTTGTTTCCATAAACATATATTACAGATTGTCTCTGTCTTCCACACTGCTTCCTATATAGTTTCCTGGAAAAAACAGGAAACTGGATAATTCATGTACAGTTCCACTTTCTCTCCACTGATGGGGAGGAAAGTGAGTCACACTTGGGACTGGGA
The DNA here is from genome assembly GCA_004027655.1 of Graphiurus murinus. Taxonomy (NCBI): domain Eukaryota; kingdom Metazoa; phylum Chordata; class Mammalia; order Rodentia; family Gliridae; genus Graphiurus; species Graphiurus murinus. Next base: position 189,047 of record PVLC010000403.1, read on the forward strand.
GATTCCCAGGTGGAATTCTAGTTCTGAGAGCTTGCAAAAGTCATTTAAATCTTTAAACTTCAATATGTTTTCATTTGTCACATGCGAATGATAAGTATTCTTCCAGCCCTAAATATCTTCCAGATTGAAGTATAAAAATCTTTGACATAAAGTGTGTACAAATGTTCCTGAGCTGTAAAATACTGTACAAGTATTTAGAGCTATTGTTATTTTTATCTCAATTGAGACTGGAACATTTGTATTGACCTTTATGGCATATTTTCCCACTCCTGTAACTAATCATTCAGCCACTGCTTATAATAGCTGGAAACTTATCACTGAAGATATTTAGGAAATATGAGGCCTACAATTTAGTATACTCAATTGTAGGCCTCATACTCACTAACTAATCACAAACTAGCATTTGTTAAGAGCCCATCTGTATGGTATGGAGCTGACCTCTGTGTGGTAAACTGGTTAAATGAAGCCAAATTTCCTGTGAGAGGAAATTGGCATTTTCTGTAAGAGCTTGATGATATATTTGCTTCCTGAGATAGGGGGGAATCTTAGTTCTGGTCCTACACTCAGGGTTCATTGTGTGACCTGGAAAATCTGGCTGTGTAGAAATTTTCCAGAAGAGAGATGAAGTTTGTGATAGCAACTTCTGGCCCCCATTGGGAATCACTTGATCTGTCAGGTGATTATGTCTGGATGTGGTGATATGATTTGAAACTCCTTGAAGATAAGAGACATGCCTAATTCTTCATTCTTTCTGAAAATTGTGCTTCTTGAATCAGTTGTTTAGAAGTGCAGCACATGTTCAGTAAGGCTGTAATTTAACTCACATCACATGCAGATGCACTGGAAAAATGCAGCTTTACTTTTCTGTAGCTGATCTGATTGTTCCCTTGGATTTTCACCCCGTTGGGTAATGAGGTATATTAGGTATCAACTGGTGCATAACAAATTACCCCAATGCTTAGCAGCTTAAAATAATGTTTGTTATTTCATAATTTCTGCAGATAATAAGTCTATGTATGGCTTCACTAGGATTTCTGGCTCAGGGTCTCTCAAAAGGCCATATTCGAGGTGCCGCTTGGGCTGGATCTAGTGACCTTCTGTCAGATTGCTTGAGACTGAGTTGTTTCCTGGGATGTAGAGCTTTCAATACTAACACTGGGAAGGGTCTGAACAAGCTAGCATGAGTTAGTTATGTTGCTTGGATTTCATCTGAAATTTTTTTTATGTGCTTTTTATTGGTGCATTTTCGTCTCACATCATAATGTAAATCATGTTGACATTGACATACATGGACACAGCACTTGGTGCCCCACCACCTGCGCCTCCCCATCTCCCTCTTTCCCATACAGAGGACTGAGACAGATATTGGGATTTTCAACATATGTACATCCAGTTGATGTTAGTATTTCCAGTAATGAACCTCAGTCTTCCCCCTCCCCTTTCCTTAGACTACTTCCCTGGCTCCACTGAGATTTCTTCTCCATTATCTGGAATCCCTCTGGTATCTCGCTTACTTCCTAACTTGCGCATATTAAAGAAAACACATGTCTCTTCACTTTCTGTGACTGGCTAATCTCACTTAACATAATGTTCTCAAAATCCTTCCATTTTCTTGCAAATGACATTATTTTATTCTTCTTTATTGCTGAGTAGAATTCCATTGTGTGTATTTCCCATAGTTTTGTAATCCATTCATCTGTTGATGGCCTTCTGGGTTGATTCCATAATTTGACTATTGTGACTTGTGCTGCTATGAACATGGGTATGTGTATATTACTGTAGTTCTCTGGTTTCAACCCCTTTAGAAAGATACTCAGGAGTGGTATAGCTGGATCATATGGTGGATCCATTCCCAGTTTTCTAAGGAATCTCCACACTGATTTTCATAACAGTTAAACTAGTTTGCAGTCCCACCAACAGTATAGAAGAGTTCCTATTTCCCCACATCCTCGCCAATAGTTATTGTTATTTGACTTCCTGATGTTATCCATTCTAACTGGGGTTAGATGGAATCTCAGTGTAGTTTTTATTTGCATCTCCCTATGATGTTGAACATTTTTTCATGTATCAATTGGCCATTTGTATCTCTTCTTTTGTGAAGTGTCTATTCAATTCAGTTGCCCATTGAATTGTTATTTATTTTTCTTTTTTTGTTTTGTTTTTTTAATTAATTAATTTATTTTTTCAGCACGGATTTTTTTATATATTTCTTGAGTACAACAGGGTTACATAGACATTTATGACATATCAATCATTGTCAGATCACAAATAGCACCACTTCTTCATTTTACATGTATAGCCCACATTTTTAACATAGCCTGGTAAAGCAAACTTTTTAGAGTCATAAAACCATACTCCTTTAGGGTCATATATTTACTTTCTAAGAAATAGGAGGGTCTTTCATCTACGCATCCTAGGGACAATCTCCAGACTTCAAGACGCCAATGTAGCCATAGTCGAAGTCAGTATAATTGCTCATATATGCAGATAGCAACTGCCAGGGGGGAAAGAGCCCGAGCAGATTCACATGGAATAAAAATGCAAGCACTGCCTTGCACAGGGCCTGGTAGTCAATGACAGGTTTGATTTTCTCAGGGCAAATCAACCTAAGACAGGGCTCGTTGAATGACTCACCGAGACCCCATGACAGGTAAGATTAAGCACCTGGTAGGAAACGACCTGAGACAGGCGCAGTCCTTCGTACATTTTAAAATAAAAATAGAGGAGTTGTGGGAGCCCAGCTGGGCTCTTTCCCCCATGGAAGTTATTTATTTTTCTAGTGTAAAGTCTTTTAAGTTATTTGTATATTCTAGATATTAATCCTCTGTCAGAGGGATAGCTGGTAAAGATCTTCTCCCATTCTGTGGGCTTTCTTTTTAGATTCGTGATGGTTTCCTTTGATGTGCAGAAAGTTCTTAGTTTAATGCCATCCCACTTATTAATTCTTGTTTTGATTTCCTGAGCTTTGGGGGTCTTGCTGAGGAAGATTCTACGTGTGCCTGTATGTTGGAGTGTTGAACCTATGCCCTCCTCTAGTAGCTTCACCATCTCTGGTCTAACTTCCAGGTCTTTGATCCATGTTGAATTGACTCCTATGCAGGGTGAGAGGTAAGGATTTAGTTCTGTTTTTCTACAAATGGATAATTGTGGGAAGCAAAAAGATTTATATAAAAAGCAAAAAGACATGGGGAGCTAAAATGGCTGCCTTGGGCAATTAAAATTCAGCCAGTTCCTGTAAGTGCCTGTTATGCATGATACAACCTTGAGGGTAGTAAACTTGTAACTTCCCTAAAATCAAGTGCTTCAAGGTTTATGACCTGTGCCTTTGTCTTCCCCTATCAAGGGGTCACAAGATAAGATGTGAATAACAAAGGTTTCTTCAAAACCTGATTGAGGCCAAGCCATTTGGGTTTTAGGGTCTGTGAGTGTACTCAAGGTCAGGCCTCAGCATATATATGACAAAGGCTGCTTAATAAAGTTGAACATTGTTCCCCTTGCAAGGTTTGTGTCCGTGTGTTTGTCTGTCTGTGGCACCATGTCTTGTCTGTTATTTGTATTATTATTATTTGTGTTAAGCTCTCAGTGAGGTCAGCAGAAGAGAAACTGAGGCAGCAAGCGTGCTGCAGATAACCAGCTTTCCCAACACCATTTGTTGAAAAGGTTGTCTTTTCTCTAGCATATGTGTTTGGCCCCTTTGTTGAAGATCAATTGGCTATAAGCATGTGAATTTGTTTCTGTATCTTCTATTCTTTTCCTTTAGTTCATGTGTCTGTTTTTGTGTTAATATTATGCTGTTTTAATTACTACAGCTCTATAGTATAATTTGAAGCCAGGAATTGTGATACCTCCTGCATGGTTCTTATTGCTGAGAATTGCTTTGACAGTTCTGGGTCTTTTGTTTCTCCATATGAAATTTATGACTGATTTTTCTAGGTCTATGAAGAATGACATTGGTATTTTAATAGAAATTTCATTGATTCTGTAGATCTTTTTGGTAAAATGGCCATTTTGATGATGTTTATTCTGACTATCCAAGAGCAGGAGAGATCTTTCCATTTTCCAAGGTCTTCTAAAATTTCTATCTTTAGTGTTTTATAATTTTCATTATAGAGGTCTTTGAGTTCTTTGGTTAGGTTTTTTCCTAGGTATTTTATTGGTTTTGAGGTTATTGTGAATGGAATTGTTTTCTGTATTTCTTTCTCTGTAGATTCATTGTTGGCATATAGAAAAGCTGCTGATATTTTAGGTTGATTTTGTATCTGGCTACTTTGCTGAATTAGTTAATCAGCTCTAGTAGTCTTTTGGTTGAGTTTTCGGGTCTTCTAGATATAGGATCATGTCATCTATAAATAAAGATAATTTTAATTCTTCTTTTCCTATTTGAATTCTTTTGATATTCATCTCTTGTCTTATTGCTCTGGCAAGTCTCAAGGACTATATTGAAAAGGAGTGGTGATAATGGGCATCCTTGTCTTGTTCCTGATTTTAAAGGGAATTCCTGCTGTTTTTCCCCATTCAATATGATGTTGGCTTTGGGTTTGTTGTATATTGCCTTAATGATGTTGAGATACATTCCTTCTATTCCAGTTTTCTGCAATGTTTTTAGCATGAATGGGAGTTGGATTTTGTAAAATGTTTTTTTCAGCATCTATTGATGTGATCATGTGATTTTTGTTCTTTGTTCTATTTATTTGGTGAATTACATGTATTGATTTGTGTATGTTGAACCAGCCTTGCTTTCCTGGGTAAAACCAAGTTAGTCATGGTATACTATTTTCGTGATGTAGTTTTGAATGTGCACGGCTAGTATTTTGTTTAGAAATTTTGTATCTATGTTCATCAATGATATTGGTCTGTAATTTTCTTTCTTTGAGGTATCTTTATTTGGTTTTGGTATTAATGTGATACTTGCCTCATAGAAGGAGTTTGTGGGAATTCTATCCCTTTCTATTTCACAGAATAACTTGTGAAGTATTGGGACCAGTTCTTCTGTAAAGGTTTTGTAGAATTCAACTGGAAACCCATCTAGACCTTGGCTTTTCTTTGATGGCAGAATTTTTACTGCTGTTTCTATTTCTTTTTTGCTACTGGCTTTCTATAGCCTCTTGGATCAATTTAGGTAGGCTGTATTGTTTAGAAATCTGTCAATTTATTTCATGGTTTTCAGTTTATTGTAATATAAATTTTCAAAATAGTTTTTGATAATCCTCTGAATTTCCCTACTGTCTATGGTGATGTCTCTTTCTTCATGTTGATTTTAATAATTTGAGTTGATTCTCTCTTTCTTTTGGTTAGGTTGGCTAGGAGTTTGTCTATTTTGTTAATCTTTTCAAAGAATCAACTTTTTGATTTGTTGATCCTATGAATTTGTTTATTTATTTCATCTCTGATTTTAATTATTTTCTGCCTTCTTCTGGCTTTGGGATTGGACTGTTCCTGTTTTTCTAAGTCCTTGAGGTGTGTCATTAGGTGTTTTACTTGGTGACTTTCTGTTTTTCTTATGTAGGCACTCAGTGCTATAAATTTTCTTCTTAACATCGCCTTCACAGTGTCCCATAGATTTTGGTATGTTATGTCTCTATTTTTGTTTAATTCCAGGAATTTTTAAATTTCTCCCCTTATTTCTCTTTTGATCCATTCTTCATTCATGAGTGTATCATTCAGTCTCCAAGTGTTTATGTAATTTCTTTTGGTCTTCCTGTTGTTGATTCCTTCATCCTATTGTGATCTGACAAGAATTATATTACAACTTTTGACTTTGCTGGTGATTTCTTTGTGACCCAGGATGTGGTCTATTTTGGAGAATGTTCCATGGGTAGCTGAGAAGAATTTGTATTCAGCTGTTTCTGGTTGAAATATTCTGTATATGTCTATTAGGTCCACTTGGCTTATGGTGTTCTTTAGGTCTGAAGATCTTTACTCATCTTTTTTCTGGAATCGATCAACTGCTGTGAGTGGTGTGTTGAAGTCTCCCAATATTATTGTATTTGGGTCTATGAGAGACCTAATGTCCCAGAGAGTTTATTTTACAAATGTGGGTACACCCACATTTGGGGCATAAATGTTTACTATCATTATATCTTCTTGCTGGATTGTTCTTTTTATTAATAAGAAGTACCCCACTTTGTTTCTTCTGATGTGTTTTAGCTTAAAGTCTGTTTTGTCAGATAGTGTTGCTATACCTGCCTGTTTTCCGTCTCCATTTGCATGATTTATCTTTTTACATCCTTTTACCTTTAGTATGTGGATATCTTTGGCTGAAAGGTAAGTTTCTTGCAAACAGCATATAGTTGGATTATGTTTTTAAATCCGTGTTGCCAGTTCATGTCTTTTAATTGGAGAATTAAGACCTGTGACGTTCAATGTTATATTGAAATATGATTTTTGTTTCCTGTCATTTTGTGTTCTATACTGTGTTTGATATAGTATTATTTCTCCTTTGCTTAATTGCCAGCTGGTGGAGTTCACCTCTTCTCTGGTTCTGGAATTTACTTCTTTTTTCTTCTTTATGATTTATTTTTTAAGTATTTTTTCTAGTGCTGGTAGCCATGAATTTTTTTAAAGATTCTGCTTATCTTGGAATGTTTTTATATCTCCATCAATTTTGGATGATATATTTGCTGGATATATTACTCTTGTTTGGAAGTTGTTTTCTTCCAGGGTCGGAGTACTTCATACCATTCCCTCCTGGCATTCAAGACTTGGGTTGTGAAATCTCAAGTGATTTTTATTGTTTTTTCCCTGAATGTCATCTGTTCTTTTATTCTTACTGATTTTAAGATTCTTTCCTTGGCCTCTATGTTAGTCATTTTGATTATTACGTGGTGTAGGGAGGTCCTTCTTTGATCTTGTCTTAATGGTGTTCTGTATGTCTCCTGCATGTGGATAGCCAAGTCTTTTTCTATGTTTGGAAAATTCTCTGAAATTATTTCTCTGAAGAGATTTCTGATACCCTTGGTGCTTCTAGACCTTCTTCAATGCCTTTTATCTGTAAGTTTGTACGTTTTGTATTGTCTCATATTTGTTGAATGTATAGGTTGTATTGTTGTAATGTCTTCTGTATACTGTTGACTGTGCTTTTGGCTTCGAGTGAACTGTCTTTGAGGAGTGATGTCCTATTTTCCATGTGGTCTAGCATTCCAGAGTTGGTTTCTATTTCTGTCTTCAATTCATCTATTGACTCCTTCATTTCATTCAGAGTCTCTTTCTGTTTCTTTCTTAAAGCCTCAATTTCCTCCTTCATTTACTGAACACTTTCTTTGAGGCCTTTCATCCTATTGAACATCAAAATTCAGAATTCTCCTTCTTGCATTTCTTGCAGATCAATATTAGTGATCTCCATTGTTGTTGAGTTGTGGGAGTTTATTATTTCCTCACTACTCAGTCCTTATTCTCATATTTTCAGAGTTCTCAGGTTTGTGTTTCTGTTGTCTTGGCATCTTTTTGCTCTTTGTGTATGAATCCTGTGTTTATTTGTTATCCTTTTATAAAAAGGTCTGTGTTGGGGATACATCTTCACCTCTACCAATCTGACTCAAATAATCAAAGTTTTGAGTTTGTCCCCCCGAGCCTCTTTAACTAGATATAGTTCTTAGTGCAAGCAAACAGGAGTCTCTGATTGGCTGCAGGACAGTGTTCTGCTGGCCCAAACTCTGCAGGGCCCAAGACTATGATGTTCTATTCAGAGCCTGCAGCCTGCTGGTTGGGACTTAATGCACCCCAGAGACCACTGCTGCTCTGCTGATTGTAATACTGCAGAGTGCTGACCTCTGGTCTCTGTGACCTGTGGGCTTAGTTTCAGTAAAGGCAGCAATTGCTATGTTCCAAATTTATGGCCTGGCTTGCTAAACTTTGATGGACCCTGGGACATCACTCAAGATCTACTTTTTAGGGTTGCATGAGGTATTTTCAGTCACTAGCATACATGCATGACAGGTATAAACTCTGCTGGTAGAGAGAGTATTGAATTCCCAGCTTGGGGCAGGGATCAAGTGATACCCTGCAGGGCCCCTGGCCTCTTGGCACAGTCTGGTCCAGATGGTGCTGTTGCTGCTCTCTGCCCTAGGCCCAAGGTCTGGCAAGGAGAGATTCCACAGTTCTAGGCTGGGGGCTTGGGTGGCTCTGTTCCTTAGCTCTAGGCATACCACCCCTGTCCTGGGGTGCCACATTCCTGGGGACCCTTGCTGGTCTCCGGTGCTAGTGCTTGTAGCACCCAAACACGCCCAGGCACAAGTTTACTGCTTTCAGAGACTGCAACTCAGTAGGCTGAACTATTTTCCCCAGATACTAGGGAAAGATGTCCCATCGTGATCTCTAGGGACCCTAGCAGTGCTCCTGAAACTGTTGACTGCAGTTCCCTCCTGCCTGCCTCTAAGGGCTATCTACTAAATTACATTTCTGCTGTGACTGATAGTAGTTGCCACCCCCACTTCTGCAGGGGTGATTTGCAGAGTCTCAGGCCCCTGCACGTCTATTTCCTTGTCACACAAGTCCCTGTGTCTTGGCATAGCTGTTTCCTGCTGAAATGGCTGGTTAGCTTACAGTCCTGATGGGTCCTGCTTGCTGCTCCGGATCGCTACCAGAAGAGATGGGTTCAACGCAGCCACAGTGTCTGGATCGAGCCAGGTCCCTACTGAGCATGGAGCAAAATTCTGACTGCTTTCTGATGATCTGATGGTCTGATGTCACCGGCCTCAGAACAATCCACAATTTCTGCAGGTCTATGGAAGCCAAGGTGTCAGCAGCCACCAGCTCCAGCGCTGCCTGGCTAAGGTGGCACAGGTGCTGCCAGGCTCCGTTCCCCAGGTGGGAGGCGTGGGGAGCTTATACAGTCCTTTGCTCTTTTTTTTTTGGTTCTGATTCTGTCGTTTTTGTTTTGCAATTTTAGTTTAGTTTTTTTTTTTTTTTTCTTATTTTCTGCAGAATTCATTGGCTTCTTTGCTGGGGGTCTCTGGAGGTCATAGTGCTGGCAGTCCTGGTGCGGTTAGGCAAGATGGTGCTACCACCACCTGTGACTGCAGCCACTCCCCAAGGGAGGCACATGAAGTATTTTGTTGTCCTCTGTTGTATCTTCTGGCTTTGTTTCTGCCACCTTTCAATTTTTCGATGCTTTGTTCAAATTTTCTCTTGTTAAGATGAAGATGCTGTCTTCATGGCAATTCAGTTTTGAGTGTCAACGGGACTGAGATGTGTAACTTCCTTCAGTTGCCATCTTCTCCAAGAGTCTCATTTGAATTCTGAGCAAAGGGCAATCTTCTTTTAAGCTTATCCACATTGTACAGCAGATTTCAGTTCCTTGTGCATTGCACAACTGCAGACTTTGGTTCTTCTAGTTTCTTGCTATGTGGATCTCTTTTTAGGGTAGATTATTGTATTGCAGCTTGTTTTATCAAAGTTATGGAGGAAGAGGAGTAGATTTGAAACCTGTCTTTTTCATACCTAATCTTTGAAGTCTTATCTCAGCATGCTTGCTGTATTTAATTTGTTAGAAGCAAGTCACTAGGTCCAGTCCACACTCAAGGTGAGTGGATTACATGAGGGCATGAACACTCATGAATGCCAGGAAGTAGAGAGAAGCTGTCTATTGCTGTGAGAAAACAAAACAAACAAACAAACAAACAAACAAAAACCCAACTAAATTTAGCCTAATGTGGATTAAGTGGACAACAGTACTTTTGGATAATTGTTTTGATCTTACCTCTATGTGAGACCTAAAATAGTCAAACTCATAAAAGCAGAGAACAGAATGGTAGAATTCAGAGGCCAGCTATGAGAGGGTGATAGGGGAATGGGAGGTGATAGTTAAATTGTACAAATTTTCAGTTCTGCAAAATAAATGTATTCTGGAGATTCATTATACACCATAGTGCCTATAGCTGATAATATTGTACTATATACATAACATTTGCTAAGAGGGTAGACCTTATGTTAGATCTCTCTCTTTCACACACACACACACACACACACACACACACACACACACACACACTCACACCACCACTACCACCCCAACAACTACAAAGGGAGTAGAGGGGGACTTCTGGAGGCAATGAATATTTATGACTTTAAGGTGGTGATGGTTTTATGGGTATATATTTATCCCCTAAACAGCTTTTCATAATCAGTCATACCTCAGTAAAAACAAAACAGTTCCAGACTTTCTTCTCTTTTTCTCAGATGTTTTCTCGATATATGGCAGGAGGAAGGCCCGCTGATGTCTTGATAGTGGGAAGGGAGTCCTTAGACCCCAGCCCGTCTTCCCTGGCTCCTTTACTGGCTGCCATGGTGCTCCCCATTGCCTGTTCACTGCTTGTCCTGGCTGAAGTTGGCCTCTGGTGAACTTGTGCTCTATAATCTCTTCACTAAGTAAGGCTTGGTTATCTTCTCTGTACATTGGGTATCTCATTGGTCCATGCCTGGGGACAGGCAGTTCCTCCTACCTGAACCTCTAGCCCAGCAGGCCCTCCACCAGGAGCCTCTGATAAGCTCTCCACTTAGAACCATCATGTATAGCCTGTCTCCTTTCTAATGACATGTGGAAATTTTCCGATATTTTTGAATCTTGAGGGCCAAGGGATCCCTTGGAGGATTAAATTCAGGATCTCCCTCTGCTCTATCATGTATGGCCACTGTTCCTTTGATTCAGCTATTCCATGGCAGTTTGCTGAGTCTCAAACTGGAAACAAGGTAAAAGATCTCTCTGTTTGGCCTTCCTCTAAACCTATGTAAGCCCATTCTAGGATTATAGCCTATTTTTCAGGGGGAGAGGATTGAGGCAGGAAGGAGGCCATGATGCTCAGTTGCATTTGCTGCTGCCTTTGCTTCCCACAATGCAACAGGGCTGGAAACAGCTTCTTTCCTGACTTCTACCTACCCAAGGCATATGGTGAAACATCCTCTGCTCTCCAAGCCTGGCTCTTGCTATGGGAAACAGGCTAAGAAAAATTGGAGTTTCCTTTTCTTTCTACCCAGAGGTTGGCCTTCATGACAGTTTTTATGATGTAGATTTGTAACAGTCATATTTGTGATTCAAAGATGCTCCATGGCCTCTTCTTCCCTGTGGCAAGTTTTTTGGCTGAGTTTGGATTGGGGGCTGTGAAAAAGCATGATTTAAGAGGGAAATTAAAACATTTATTCAGAACATCAGGAATACTACCTCATTAAATGCATTGGTTTTTACAGTAGTAGGTGACTTCCTGGAGTAACAAACATTCTTAGCTTTGGAGTCCAAGAACCTGCTTATTCTGCTGATGCCGAGACAGGCTAAGAATATAATAATTAAAAAAAAATGCCTTTGTATGGGCACACCATGAATCAAGTAATTTTATGTCAAATGGGTAACATTTTCTAGGAGTTAAGTGGATAATCCCACATGATGAGAGAAGTGAAAAAAGAAAATGTTTTTGTATATATATGGAGATGGAGAAAATGGAGAGATACTTACAAAGGGACTAAGGGACAGAAAGTCACTACTAGTATGCAGGGGGAAAATAGAGAAAAATACTAAGTATATGCAATGAGAATGAAATGGTTAAATTATTTTCTTCTCTCTTCCCCTCGGAAGCAGCTGTATCCAAGAGGGAAGTTTGCCATGGAAACACAGGAAGTATCAGAGATCTGGGCAACAAGAGCAGCTTTTCTTATAGTAGCCACACTGGAAGTAGTTGTCTCCCCACCAAAGAGCCTGGGGCTATACAACACTTCTCTTTGCCATGGCTCAGGATAGAGACTAAGTTCTATTTCTGGTAGCAACAGCCAGAGACAACAGTTTGCAGAGCATATTTGGAGAAAGCAGCCTCCTGAAAAATGGAATTGATGAGGAATTTGAATGAAAAGTGAACTCTGAATAATTATAGATAGAGAATGACATAAAACAATTAGCATTAAAAGTTTTGACAAAAGAGAGTGACCCTTTCAATCCAGATGATGTGAGACCCTGATAGAGAGACTGACCAGAAGGCAAAGGTGAAGCTGGATTCCAAAGATGGAGGGAGGACAGACATTTAAACAGGACCAGGGCAGAGATATTTCCTGAGCTACCTCTGTCCATCTTTTTTTAAACTCCAATTAGTTCCATATTGAATGCTGTTTGCAGTTTGCTGTCTAATTCAGCTTTAGTAATTGATATGCAAATTATATGTGATTTTCTTTCCACAGTGAGGTTGAGTCATTCCCAATGCATTCTTCTTTTTTCTTTTGCCATTTATGTATCATTCTTTAAGAAAATATTTTATTGGTGCATTGTAATTATGTATGATAGTCAGGTTCATAGTGATACATTCATATATGCACATAACATTATTTGTTCTATTTCCTTCCCCAACCCTCTGCTTTCTTCTTTTATCCTATGAACTTTGCAGTTAGAGATGCCTACTGATAATGTTACATTTTTTTTCCACTGGGAGGATTTAAGTAAGAAAGTTGGGGTACCAGGAATAGACATACCAGAGCAACAGTACCTCTTACAGAAAACATCTGAGTGAAGCTAATTCCCTCCGGTATGCATCATGATTTATACAAACAAAAGACAGAGGGGAAGGCAGGAGACAGGAGAGGCTGACTGGCACATAAAATCAGGGTGAGGAGAAAACACAGAAGAGTGAGCACATAAAAGGTAGAGTGAGTATTAACAGGTGTGGGAGAGTCTGGCAGATAAGAGAAGGGACTCACAGAAGTTGCACTCTGTTTTTCTTTAGGCTGAAGAAAATTTGAGTAGGGAGGAGGCATGCTCATGGTAGTCTTAGAGGGTACAGAAGAGTATCTATGATCTACTGGCCGGAAGGACCAATATGCAAGTCTTCTGGAGAGAAAAATTGCTAGCAAAAGCAGAAACAATTGGCTTTCTATGTGAGCCAAGTAGAATGGTGGAGGAAACATTCTTTTCATGACACATTGCATATTGTACCTCTCCAGTAGCCTGAGGGTCATAGTTACAGTTCATTAGGAGACAGCCTTTTCCCAGGGGAACCTTGGTAGCCAAGGCAAAGCCCTTGGGTGACTTCCTGAGTCCACCCACCATGGAGAGGCCTGGGTCAGAAGAGGAAGCCCACTGTGAGCATCACCTACTCACAACCTAAGCTCTCTGCTTGGACCTGAGTAGAGGCTTGTGACTTCTCTGGCTGTTACGTGTGACAGAAGTGATGCTATGTGAAAAACATAGAGCTTCCATCTCTTCCCTTGCTCAGGACACTCACCATGGAAATAAGCTACCACGCTGTGAAGAAGTACAAACTGACTCTCAGGGAGAGGCCCCTGGGCCTCCGGCTGACTGCCACCATCAAACACTTGACATGAATGAAACTCTCAGATCAGTCTGGCTTTAGCCTTTGAGTCGTCTGTCTGAGACCCCAGGTGTAGTGGATCAGAGACAGCTCCCCCCAACACACACCATGTCCTGTGACGCAGCACCGCTTCATGCCATTGAATCTGGGGTAATTTGGTATATGTTCCTAGTGACTGGAACAAATTTTGAAACCAAGTAATAATACAAAAGAAGAACAGGATAGCCAAGGAACTTTAGCAACTCGTTTCTTGTTCATTAATTTAATATGTGTCACTAGACCAAGTATTTAATCAAGAGTTAATTTCACATCCAACAACTTAGGAACTAGATTGTCAGTAAAATGCAAGCCAAATTTAGAAGGAAAATGGTACTTTATCTTAGAAGACTGAACATGATCTCTGTCCCTCTCAGCTTTTGACAAAGGAAATTTTTGTTTTGCTAGTTTCTTACAAATGTTTCAGCTGAGTTCTCACTAATTAAACAAGAACTAATATTCTTTTGTTTAGGAATGAGCAAATTCTAATTGGTAGCTCAGGAGTGGCCAGCCATAACTCTTGTATTATTGGAATCCATAAAAATAAAACTTTATAAATGATCTAACATGGGGGTTTTACATCCTTAACCTAAAGTGATGTTTTCTAACACATGTGTATAGGCTTAACATAGAGACTTGTAGTTGCTATAGAATATGATCATCAGATGTGTGTTTGCTTTTGCCTGCCGCTGCTGAAATATTTGATAGACTATATACTTACCAAAGAGAAAAATGCAAAAGAGAAAGAGGATGAAACAAAGAACTTAGTGACTACTTCTGGCATCTGTGTGAGTGCATTAAGAAATGAAGTTCTGGGGTAGAATTCTGAGAGGCTCTGGTAAACTGGCCTGTGTCTAGAGACTATGCAAAGACATGGCAACCACCCCCTCTTAGAGGAGAAAGAAACACTAGGGGAGGGCTAGGAAGGCATAGAAGGGCATCATATGCCGGCCAAGCTCTCTGGAGGTCTAAGATTTTTATCCTCTTTGTAAGCTGACAGGTTATCCGTCTACAGTTTCAAGGATGAGAGACTTGAGTCTTCTGGGTCAGAGGTCAAGAATAGTATATTACTCAAAGTAATAGCAATGTCCAGAGAACTGGTATTCTTGCATTAGTCTCTAAACCCCAATTCCTACCAGGTGTCAAGAT
>PVLC010000403.1:203611-221213 GCA_004027655.1 Graphiurus murinus
GAGAGAGAGAGAGAGAGAGAGAGAGAGAGAGAGAGAGAGAGAGAGAGAGAGAGAAAGAAAGAGAAAGAGAGAGAAGGAGAGAGAGAGATACTTTTTTTATTATATTGGATAAGAAACATGCCTGCCCTTTACTGGTAGAGACACACACTATCTATATTTCAAAGCTGTTTGCTATAAAAATATTCTTGGAAGGATAGTTTAGAGCAAAAGGTAGTCAGTATTTCTGCTGATAAGATGGCAGAAATATTTAGAGAGCCATGGAAAATTATCTGTTAACAGTAATTCCTAATATTTGCATATTCAAAGAAAGTATAAAACAACTATTATAGTTTGACCAGTGATCAAGGGTCACTGACATCTGTATACATAGGAAGGTAGAGATAAATATACAACTTTTATTTACATATTTTTCTTCTGTACTTCGGGGTGGCCCCCATCCCTGGGATAGCAAAGACAATGTTTAAAAATGTTCAGTTTCCCTTCTGTTCAAGACTGTCTTCTTTCAATACTGGTTTGGGGATTTGGGAGCTAGTATTAAGACTCTGAGTAGTGTCATTCACAAGGACTCTGTGAATAGAGTAGATAATTATATTCTGCAGTTGATGAAAGAGGAAATTTATGGTAGTGGCAAATGCAGAAGGGGAAAAAAGAAATAAAAAGCAGAGAGAGGGAGAAAGGGAGGGAGAAGAACACTGCTTAAAAGAATAGAGACTTCAGTTGTAGTTGTTTGGGGTAAGAGTGTTGGTTGGTTACTCACCTGTTTTCTTCCATATCCATCCCTAGCCTTTCACTCCTCTACTCTACTACTTAGTATCCTTTGTGATCGAGAAATAAGACAAGTTGGCTCATCGTCTAGGGAAATGGCCAGAAAGCTTGTTTTTGCTTGAAATTTTGCTGTAATCAAAATCCAAAACACCCTCCTGACAAATTAATATCCAACTATATACCACACAGTCCAAATTATACCCTCTGTGTGGTTCAGTACTCACAATACTGAGAAATTTACAATATAAATGGACCCCTGGTTAGTGAGTTACCAGTGACCTCTAGAGAATCAGGTTAAAGACTGCTAAAGAAAAAAATTAATAAACTGAAAGATAAATATAATATTGTCCAAAATGTAGCACGAGATCCAGCAATCAATTGTATTGATAAGTACAGGAAATATCTTTTCAAAGATTCAAATTATATTTAAAGTGAAGAAATTGATGAATAATGTAGTCATTTATCAGTTCTATTTACTTTTACCAAGTTAATTCACTATTCACACGAAAGGGGGTTGTAAAGTATTTGCTGATGGCTGTGAAGTTGGATCTTCTGCATGGAGTAGTTTTCTACATTTGTACATCCATATACATTGGAAATTGATAAGAAGAAATTGGTGTTTTGTGATCTGTTATGAAGTAAAAAGACAATTTTGTTCTAATTTTTCCAAGGTGTCCTCATCCTTGTGGGCACAAATACCCATTGTCACTGATTAAAGAAGGTAATTCTGTAATTTCTGCATCTACCTGCTGGGAATTGTGAAATTCTTTGGCAACACATGGAATTCTTTCAGCAAGTCAAAGGACATGAGTCACCAGGCTGAAGGTGGAGCTCAGCCCAAACTTGGGGGATCAAAGAACCTGTTTACCTCTTACCTCTTTGAGAGACTTTCTGCTGAGAAGCAGCATAGGAGCCCCTGGGCTTGACAATTCCCTGTGGATGTAGGGAGGGAAGCTGTTCTTAAAATTCTACTGAAAACAGAATTTGGCAGGACTTGGTGACTGACTTTACTTCACTTTAGAGAAGAATTGAGATCGCACAATGTTAGCAGGTTACAGGATCCTCAAACACTCACAGACCCTGTAACAATAAATATAACATCATTACTATTTATGTGACCTGGTATTGTCCTTCTCTAATCTTCTCAGTAACTCTGAGCAGGAGGCATTATCCACATTTTTTGGATCAGGAAACAGATTCAAGGACAAATGAAGTCAGACTTCTATGCCAGGCCTGTCCAGCTCCAAGGCCTTTCTATTACCACTGTATTGTCTCAGCATTATAACAATGGGCATCTGAATAGATAATATGTGTTATCTATCCAAAATGTTTATAGTATATATGTATACATAGGAACTTTTAAATTATACCTGTAATGAAAGACAGTTTTATTTGAATGAGACATAGCAGAGCATGGACCCTCACTATATTGAATGTCCTCAGTTCTCTTTGCTGGAACATTTTCTTACTTAAGGGCCTATTGGTGAGTGGAAAGGAGTTTGTGGCCAGCCTTAGGGAATGGGACTAGGTGATATTCATTCAATTACCTTTAAGGTAGCTATGGTTTTGTTAAGCTTTGGTATGGTCACTGGGAATTATTTGTGGTCTATTTTGAATAAGTCAGTGGTAATTTTTTACATAAGCATGTACAACACACACACACACACACACACACACACACACACACACACACACACATACACCATCTCAAATTCTTTGAAACAAAATGAATCACTGTGCAGCTGAGGTTAATTATCTGTTCATCCTAGAATATTGAGCAAGAATATGTAATAAATGATCACAAAGCTACCAGTCCTCCAGAGAAAGCTAGACCAAGCTGGAGCTCCACAGGTCCTGGAAGACCCTGTGCACAAACAAGGTAGGAAAATACCCAGGTAGTGCATGCAAAGAGATTCTGTGATGCCACCTATGCAATTTAACACATTTCATTAGCAAATATTTATGTGATGACTATTATGTTTCAGGTAGTGCATCAAGCCCCAGGTGTACAATTGTGAAGTCAGAGTCTGTGACATCTCAGATTCCTGCATGCAGTCAGAAAGGAGGACAGTGTAACTATGACACAACCAGCATTGTACATAAAGTTCTATGAGACACCTGTAGGTATATAATAAAAGCTAGGGATGGGGTGGAGAGGGGTGGGGTGGGGAGGGGTGGGTGGGAAAATCTATAATAAGATATTTGGGTTAGACTTAGTGACTGAGTTAGAAGTCATCAGGGTTTCCTGGGCATGGGGCACTACGGCCAGAGAGATCTGGGCAGTTGGGGCAACTCTGCTACTGCAGTGAGAAGCCCCAGAGGCTTTGGTCAGAAATGGAGTGGAGATGAGGCTGGAAAGGTGCAGAAGGTAGAGAGGGCCACTCCATAAAGAAGGCAGCTTGATCCTATTGGCTGTTGTTAGGATGAACATAAAATTTATTGTCCTAACCAGGACACTTTTGAGGGTAAAAGATAGTGCTAAAAGTACTTGGAATTTAATTTTTGAATATTTATTAACCACCAAGTTGATTCTACTTAAAATTTTTTGAAAAAAATTCTTAAAATGTAAATGTAAAAACATTTATCTTGAATTGGATGTGGGGGAGCACATGCCTGTCATCCCAGAAACTCAGGATGATGAGGCAGGAAGATTGCAAGTTCAAGGCTAGTCTCAGAAATTTAGCATGATCCCATATCAGAATCGAGAGAGAGAGAGAGAGAGAGAGATAGATAGAGAGAGAGAGAGAGAGAGAGAGAGAGAGAGAGAGAGAGAGAGAGAGAGAGAGAAAAGATGAGGATGTAGCTTAGTGGTAGAGCAACCTTGGGGTTCAATCCCCAGTACTCCTGAAATGAAGCACATCAAGTGCTGTGTGCATATATGTTTGTATCATTTTGAACCTCAATAAGATGTATAATTATAATGCAACAATAAAAGTATAAAAATGAATAAATAAATAAGTAAATAAACTAAAATGTATCCTGTATATTGAAGTAGAAAATTTTACAATCTCCTTTATAATGTGAACAATAATAATAGCATGAGCAAAATGATTATTCTTGATATGTAGTCACATTTTAATCTGTTTTCTATATCTATCTCTAATACCATGCCATTAGTATTTTTTTAAGAAAATATGTATATTTTCAATATTATCTTATTTTCATGTTTTGTTTCAATATTATCTTACTTTCATGTTTTGATACTTTGAGTAATAGTCAAAGTTCTATTTCATGGTTCATAGGTTAAGATTTTTGATAACACCAATGAATTCTTTTCTTTCTTGATTGAGAATATATGCTCTCTGCAGTTTCTTAAGCCAGTTCAAAACAAATTCTGCTAAAAGGAGGACATTCTCAATGCATCAATGTAATTGTTTCTCATATTGGAATATGTAAACACTTTAGGTTATTGCTTGCCTCTGTTCTTTAGCAGATATTCTGCAAACAAATCTCACCAAATAAATCATTCATTTATGATGATCTTTGCCAAATAAAATGTTGTTAAATCATGATATTTTTCATTCATTCTGGAATATAATATAAATTCATGCAATTAAGAATAGTAGCTCTTTCAAATGATCCTCCCTACAAGTAATATATCCTAAAGGACAATTGTGGAATGTTAAAACTGAAACTTGTACACACTTATGATTTTATTGTTTAATTTGTTCACGCCCCTCTTGTTGGAGGGAGACATTTTGATGTCTTTCTTGTAGTAGA
Source organism: Graphiurus murinus (assembly GCA_004027655.1). NCBI lineage: Eukaryota > Metazoa > Chordata > Mammalia > Rodentia > Gliridae > Graphiurus > Graphiurus murinus. Next base: position 208,097 of record PVLC010000403.1, read on the forward strand.
CTTTGTTTTTAGTAATCAAAATTTATTGAAAGCTTTAAAAACTGAAGATATTTTGAACTTACCCTCCCTTCTTTGTACTGGAGATTGAACCCAGGGACATTCTACCTCTGAGCTACAGCTCCAGTCCTATTTTATTTTAAAACAGAGTTTCGCTAAGTTGCAGAGGATCTCACTAAGTTCCTAAGACTGTCCTCGAACCACACCCAGCTTGAACATTTCTTTTAATGACTACCTTGATTAAAGGTTTCTAAGTAATTGTGAATAAAATGCAACCAAAATTGAGATGATTTGTTTAATTAATAATCAATTCCATTGTAGGACACTTAGGTGGATATAAAAAAATTCTTCAAAGACTCAAACATGTCTCATATCCAATTGATTATAGGCAGCAAAAGAAGAAAGTATATATTACCATGCTGAATAATTTTTTATCTTTAAGCATAAGCATAATCCCAGATTTTTTGTGATTAAATCATTCTATGTATAAGGACACATGTATATGTAAAATTTGAGAACTACAGCTTTTATTTTGACTAAATTAGGATATCATAGCTTGTTTGACAAATTTAGGAATTTCACATGTGTACCACAGCAAATTCTAAGTAGAATTCTGCTTTATAGCTCTTATTTTTCCAATTTCATAAAATTTTTGTTTCTACCACAATACTACGCTATACTAAAATTTCTTTTTTTCTGGTTCTTGTGGTCCTTTATTTATTTTTAATGTGTTTTTATTGGTACATTTTAATCTTACATCATAATGTAAATCATGTTGACATTGACATACGTACATACAGTACTTGGTGCCTCACCCACCATCCCCGCCTCCCAATTGCTCCCCTTCCCATACAGAGGACTGAGACTGATATTGGAAATTTCACATATATATATATATATATATATATATATATATATATATATACACACATATACATAGTCAATGTTAGTATTTCTAATAACTTGCTACTGTGAACTTGGGTATGCATATATTATTGTAGTTCTCTGGTTTCAACCTTTTTGGAAAGATACCCAGGAGTGGTATAGTTGGATCATATGGTGGATCCATTCCCACACTGATCTCCATAGTGGCTGAAATAGTTTGCAATCCCATCAACAGTGTAGAAGAATTCCAATTTCCCAACATCCTCACCAACTGTTATTGCTATTTGACTTCTTGGTGGTGACCATTCTGATTGGGGTTAGATAGAATCTCAGTGTAGTTTTGATTTGCATCTCCCTAATTGCCAATGATATTGAACATTTTTTCATGTATCAATTGGCCATTTGTATCTCTTCTTTTTTGAAGTGTGTATTCAATTCAGTTGCCCATTTCTTGATTGGGTTATTTGTTTTTTTAGTGTCAAGTCTTTTAAGTTCTTTGTATTTTCTAGATATTAATCCTCTATCAGAGGGATAGCTGGTAAAGATCTTCTCCCATTCTGTGGGCTTTCTCTTTAGATTCTTGATGCTTTCCTTTGATGTGTAGAAGCTTCTTATTTAATGCTATCCCACTCATTAATTCTTGTTTTAATTTCCTGAGCTTTGGGAGAGTTGCTGAGGAAGATTCTACCTGTGCCTATATGTTGGAGTGTTGAACCTGTACCCTCCTCTAGTAGCTTCACTGTCTCTGGTCTAACTTCCAGGTCTTTGATCCATCTCAAACTGACTCCTGTGCAGGGTGAGAGGTATGGATTTAGTTCTGTTTTTCTACAAATGGATATCCAGCTTTCCCAACACCATTTGTTGAAAAGGCTGTCTTTTCTCTAGCATCTGTGTTCGGCCCCTTTGTTGAAGATCAGTTGGCTGTAGCGTGTGGATTTGTTTCTGTATCTTCTATTCTGTTCCATTAGTTTATGTGTCTGTTTTTGTGTTAATATTATGCTGTTTTAATTACTATAGCTCTATAGTATAATTTGAAGTCAGGAATTGTGATACCTTCTGCATGGTTCTTATTGCTGAGAATTGCATGACAATTCTGGGTCTTTTGTTTCTCCATATGAAATTTATGACTGATTTTTCTAGGTCTATGAAGAATGACATTGGTATTTTGATAGAGATTGCATTGATTTTGTAGATCACTTTTGGTAGAATGGCCATTTTGATGATATTTATTCTGACTAGGAGCAGGGGAGAGCTACCTTTAGTGTTTTATAATTTTCATTATAGAGGTCTTTGACTTCTTTGGTTAGGTTTATTCCTAGGTATTTTATTGGTTTTGAGGTTATTGTGAATGGAATTATTTTCTGTGTTTCTTTCTTCTTCCAGATTCATTGTTGGCATATAGAAAAGCTACTGATTTTTTTAGGTTGATTTGTATCTGGCTACATTGCTGAATTAGTTAATCAGCTCTAGTAGTCTTTTGGTTGAGCTTTTGGGTCTTCTAGATATAGTAACATGCCATTTGCAAATAAAGATAATTTTAATTCTTCTTTTCCTATTTGAATTCCTTTGATATCCATCTCCTGTCTTATTGCTCTGGCAAGTCTCAAGGACTATATTGAAAAGGAGTGGTGATAGTGGGCATCCTTGTCTTGTTCCTGATTTTAAAGGGAATTCCTGCTGTTTCTCCCCATTCAATATGATGTTGGCTTTGAGTTTGTTGTATATTGCCTTAATTATTTTGAGAGATGTTCTTTCTATTTCAATTTTCTGCAATGTTTTTAGCATGAATGGGAGTTGGATTTTGTAAAATGTTTTTTTCAGCATCTATTGATATGATCATGTGATTTTTGTTCTTAGTTCTATTTATGTGGTGAACATAAATAGATAAACATAAATAGATAAATAGATAAACATAAATAGATAAATAGATAAATAGGTAGATTTTAGTATAATCAATACTAAAATGTATTGATTATACTAAAATTTCTAATTGTTTTTTCACAAAAAGCAAATAATCACTTTTGCTCTTGAACATTTTGAACTGAATTCACAATAGCATTTAAAAAATTTTAAAGGTTTAACTATGACATAATAAACTATTATTTTTTCAGAAACTGATGAAGACAATTGAGTCATTTTTGTATTTAACTGATTTTCTACTTCAAGCTGAAAACTCTGATGTAAAACTTGCACTGTTTATCTGTTTGAAATTTTTTTTCTTCTGTTAATGGGGATTGCACATTGACAATCACTTTTTTTTCCATATCCATTTTGGAGGTGACACATTCAAACAATAGCAATCCTCAGTAGCCATTATCTTTTTTGTGATGGAAAGCCTATTTTTATCTGGGTACATATTTGTTCTGCCTCCCTTGCAGCTAGATGTAGCTGTTTAACTACTGACAAATGCCTTCTGAAGTGTTGTGTACAATTCATGGAAGTGTCCTCAAAGAGAGAGAGAATGTTCCCTTCCTTCCTCTTTCTTGCTGCATGGAATGCAGATGTGATGGCCAGGCTCAGGCAGTCAACCTTCATCCTGACTAGAAAATGAGGTGCTAATATGAGTGATGGAGAGAGAGAGAGAGAGAGAGAGAGAGAGAGAGAGAGAGAGAGAGAGAGAGAGAACAAAACAACAAAACATTAAAAGGGAAAGAGTTCATGTTACTGTATCCTGACTCTGGAAATCTTCCCTTCCAATTCCTTTCACTTTTTTTTTGTAGGTATTGGGGATTGAAACCAGGGGCATTCTACCTCCAAGCTATATCCTCAGCCTTATTTTTATTCTTTATTTTTGAAACAGGGTCTCACTAAGTTGCGGAGAGCCTCACTAAGTAGCTGAGGCTGGCTGTAAACCCGGATCCTCTGGTCTCAGCCTCCCAACTACTGGGATTACAAGCGTGTGCCACCACACCTGGCTCCAATTCCTTTCAAATGAACAAGAAATAATGTTCCAATTTGTTTAAGCCACGCGTTATTTATCACATTGGCTGAACTTAATTTGAACTGTCTAACATAGTAAAATTTTCACTTATTAAAAATCAGATAAAAGTTTTTTTATTTGTTCTTTATAAACCTCTTTTAGACATGTAGGGCAGGTTAACACCCCTTTTTACTAAGGAAGATATTTAGATTCAGATATGATGACTAATTTGCTTAAGGTCACATAGTTAGAGACAGGTCCAAATATTATTTAAGGTAGTCTCACCCAAACTCCATGGCTTTGTTAAATGTGGAGTTGGCCCAGCACTGACAATTCAGAGATGAGTTTTGTTAGAAGAAGAAGGAAGCCATACATACTGGGGCATGGCATAAACAAAGGGTAGAATATTATATATATAAAAGTCAAAGATTTTCCTCAAAATCACACAGTTTAATTCTTATCTGATTAGCATACTGCTGAATAAAAGTTTGTTGATATAGCCATGGATTATTTCAATATTCTGAGTTCCTAAATCATAACATCATGTCTTGTAAGGATTGGCAAATGAGTACCTGATAACAGCCTTTAAAATTATTGAGGGTGATAAACTTTATGTGTCATGGAGAGTTTTACTTATTTGTAAATGATTTTTGATTAATATGTAACTATTAGAGAAGCAGTCACATGAGTTTTTACCTAGAGAAATTAAGAGTGAGGAAATAAGAATCACTGCTATCTATACTAATATCTATTACTCCAATAATAATAATAATAATAATAATAATAATAATAATAATAATAATAAAAGTGCTAATCTAATAGTGGTTTGGAGGACCTGAAAACACCATATATTATTTTTTGAAAGAATTTTTAACCTACTTATTTCACAGGCTTCAGTAGCCCCCCCAAATACATGCTGTTTTATGTTTGTCTATCATTTAAAACATTTCTAATTTGATTGAATTCTGGAGTTAATTCTCTACAACATTAATTACATACCAAGCAATTATTTTCACTACCAGGAAAAATTATTTTGAAGAGTTTGCAAGTTCAAACTGAAGGGTTTGTTTGGAGGCAAAGTTTTCATGAACTCTAAGACAATTACATGTTTTTAACATTCTGGAAGCCAAAGGGTGGACAGGAACAAGAAGACGTTCAATGTTAAAGTCTTCTCCGTATTTTATGGAATATTACAGTGCTTCCTCAAGGTCCTCTTGACATGCCTTTTCAAAATATGGTAACTGTAAATTCAGCAAGCAGCAGCATAGAAAATATTTATTGTGCAACTGACTCTCAGAATGCTGGCTCATAAATTGAGCTTCTAGGACTCTGTCAGTGTGTGGTCATGCCAGCAGATCATGTAAACCCACTGGTAAATTAAGTAGAGAAAGAAGGAGAAATCAAAGTAAATGAAAATTTTGAATCTTGTGAAACATGTTAATAGAAATGTCTGAGACAAAATTTTCAATGTATTAGGAAAAATACTTAACCGAGCTGTACCATTGTTCCTTTTTTTTCCTTTTTAATACGTCATGCTAAATATGTCTCTTGTGCTCTATAAAACCATCATATAGCCATTATGAAAGGTAGGTTTGAAGGAGTTAAAAGTTCCTCCTGAAAAGTACAGAAACTCTAGTTAATTATTGCATGCTTTCTTTTTATTAGATGCCTTTTAAAGATTAAGCAAAACCATTGCTTATATTTTCCTGTGATCACAGAACATAAAGATTTGATGCCTCTGAGGGCTTCCAGTATCCATGCAGACTACAGTGTGGGGACTGCCCATTTGAGAGTGTGTTTTTCATGTGTACTCAAAGGTTATATTGTCAGCTTCAGTGTCTGTTAGTATTTCATGTACTCAAAGGTTGTATTGTCAGCTTCAATGTCTGTTAGTATTTGTACCTAATTCTAAGTTTTCATTCTATTATGAACAACCTTAAAATATAATGTGTCACTGCTATTAGGAATGGAGTGAGTTCCTTCTAGGCCTTTGGTGATGTTTACCAGTGATGGTCATGAATGAAAATTTGAAATAGGTTATTTTTTAAATGTAGAGGAAAATGCTTAAATGATCCTAAGGGACTATAAATTTTAAATGAAGTGATTTGCGGAAGCTAATTCCCAGAGTAACAATACCCTGAACTTGGTTTTTATTAGTGCATTATAATTATACATAACAGTGGGGTTCATTTTATATATTTTACATGCACATAACATACCCTAAATTTATAGTAGAGTTATGGAATCAGGTATTTCCTAGTTCAGTCAATTTGACCCAGTTAGTGTTTTTATTGGAAATGTCACAGGCATTCAAAACTTCTTTAAATTCTGTAGAAATCTGCAAGTTCTTTAGCACCTTTTGAGCCCCTGCTTCTCTCAGACCAGAGTATGCAGCCTGGAGCTGAAGTGAGTTCTCTTCTGTTCACAGAGGGGTTGGGCGTGGAAACCTGGCCATGTCCTAAGTGTGCTTGAAAGGCCTCAACACAGCAAAGCTATGGAGGCTCTGGTGGTGTGGTCAAGGGTTATTCTTAGGGCTCCACCTAAAGTAATGAGGTAGCATCTGGAGCCATCAGGAGGGAGGGTGGTGCTTCTTAGGAGTGTTGGTGAGGAGGAAGACTCCAGTTGGAAGTTGAAGGGGACACAGCATTTTCAGTTCTCTGCCCTTTCTTCCAGTGTGACATGATACATAAATATATGTTCAGATATGTAGCTGCAAAATAAACTTAGAGGGTCCTAATCAAGGAAATTTCCTTCAGTCCCTCCCTTCCCCCTCAAAGTAAAGAACACAGCTGGATAATTGCAGATTTTGGGGGAGATTCAAAATATTATCTTACCATAGTGTGCTGAGGCCCTAGAAAGGCAGAGGTGCAAAGGGACAGGGAATTGGGTGGGGATTTGTGAGCTGTTCTGAGGTCCCTAAATAGTTGTGAACAGGTGGGGTTAACATGGGAGGCTGGACGTCTCCATTTAGTCTGTAGCTCTTTAGATACCCAAGAGGCTGAGGGTTGGGATGTGTGAATGTGATTCCAGGAAAATTCCTAGTCATCTCCAAAACAAGGGTATTTGTTGTGTTTAATATGCTGATGGAAACATCTCAGAAACTTCTCAAGTTCCAGGGCACACTTGCCTGGCTGCTGTCACCTGACCGGCCCCTTAGACCTTTCTCACCAGAACCTTCTGCTAACCTCTTCCCATCCCCATTAGTACTGCCCTCCTCTGTGACATACTGACTAGTCACCATCTGTGTTTCATTTGGAAATCTCTTATTTGAATCTCTTATTGGATTGTGAACTGCTTGGAATCATAGATTTTGTTTTTATTTATCTTTGTATGTACAGGAGTGCCTAGCAGTGCTTAACACATTGTTGGTATAAACAAATAGATTACAGCTTTAATAATATGATTTCAGGGAAATCCTCTAATACAGTTTATAACTTTAATAGATTTATCATATAAATTTTAGAAAATATAGATAAAATGGACAGAATAAAATCATTTGTCATTTCACTATTAGGGTGACCACTGCAAACATTTTGACATGCATTTTACCAAGCTTTTTTCCAAGTATGTGACTATAGATTTAAAAAAGAGAGAGAGAAATGAAAATGGTGTTATATGACACAATCTTATAAATTGCTTTAAAATGCTATTATGTTGTGAATATTTTTCCATATTGTATTTCTTCTACTATAATGCTTTTAGTGATTTTAGAATGTACCATAATTTATGTGACCACTCTTATTTTTGGACATTTATATGGTTTCCAATATTTCGCATCTACAGAAGCTGCCACACTGAACATCCTTGTGTGTGTGGCATGCCTGATGACTTCCTCGGGATAGATTCCTAGTTGTAGAATTGCAGGCAAAAGGGTACATGCATTTTTAAGATATTTGGATTATATTACAAAGTCATAATAATTTATATTCTCACTAGTGGCATATGACAATTCCCATTTCTCTGAATGCTTGCTATGTGTAGGTGTTATTACATACATGTCAGAAAAATTGTCCATTTAAAAGTCTAAAAACCACATAAAAATCGAGATAAAATGCTGCCTCACTGAAGTTGCAATGAAGTCCTGGAATTGGTAGAACCTGTGCATGTGCATGTATGGGGCTGGAGGGTAGCTTAAAATCTGCTGAAGTGTAGCAACTGGCAATAAGAAGGGAGATTTCCCAGCCGAAGTTGATGCAGGTGATTGGGAGGTTTAAGGAGAGGAGGGGAAGACAGGAGACACCTCTAGGAAGCCCAGGACCTGTGTGGAGGCAGGGATTATGGTGATAGTGTCTCAAGGTGGCAGGGGGTGAGGGTAAGGGGAAGAGGTGCTGAGTCGGTGCAGAGAACAAAATGGGTCAGGACTGAGGACCTCCAGAAAAGAAAGGCCAAGCCAAGAAGGAATCAAGAGCAGAACTAGGGATTAATGAAAGGGAGGTCTGGAATCTGGAGGACAAGTAAACGTTGAATCAGTGTTCATGAACAGGTGGAATGTTAATGCTGCTTGAGAGACCAAGAGTGGAGAGATGACCTTTTTATCAAAACCAGTCAGAACTGGTGTAGGGTTTTGGCTTTGCCACGTACCATGTGACCTTGGGCTCAAGGTGCTCTGTGATCTCAGGTTCTTTCCCAATTTAAAAAAAGGGGAGAGGATTAACAGGATGGTCAATATAGTGTCTAAGGTGTTTATAGCCCAGAGATTCTCTACTTCTATTTTATTTTATTTTTTTTGTGGTACTAGGGATTGAACCCAGGGGAATTCTACCTCCAAGTTACACCTCCAGTCTTATTTTGTTATTCTTTATTTTGAAACAGGGTCTCACTAAGTTACGGAGGGCCTCACTAAGTAGCTGAGGCTGTCCGGGAACCCAGATCCTCCAGTCTCAGCCTCCCAACTACTGGGATTACAAGCGTGGGCCACCACACCCAGCTTTGCTTCTATTTTAAATGAAAACAAACAGGACTCTATTTCTTGGGGGTAGAGGAGGGAGGGGCTATCCATTATATAACCATTTAGATTTATGCTTTGAGATTATTGTTTCTGACAACAAATCATCACTCAGAAGTCCACTAATAAGTTGAAGTAATGACTGCACTTTGAAATGCTCCACTGTGATGCTGCTTCCATTTACTTGAATGAACAGTGGTGATACAATCAGTGTCAAATATTTCTTTCCTACCCAAGACATCTGTCAAATCGGGCTCCTTCCTGATGGCAATCCATAAATGTGAAAGGCGGTTCCCTCCAGCATTCTCCTCTCTCTGCAGGTCTTATCACTAATGAGAACTTCGGTTGGAAGGGCCTGAAGATCTGAGGCAAGCACAGGATTAAACCCCAATAGATGTAAAGCGCTGACTGCTTAATCATAAGTGACACTTTTCTGTGTTTAGCTTTCCCTGCCCTGCAAGCTGGGATGTTTGCCACTGGAAAGCCAAAATGCCTGCAAAAACAAATGCTCAGTTTTCAGATATCTGGTCTGTATCATTTATTTTTAATACTAAATTTGACATAGTGTAATGTTTTATCGATTAAATTAAACTGCATGGGTGAGGGAGATAGAATTTCAATCGAATTCTTAGATGAAAAATGAGCTATGTGTCAGAGTTTTCCTGGCAATCGTCTAACATCCTGATAGATGTTGGCTGGCTCACTGAAACAGCTGGATCCTTGCAGCCATCAAGCTGTGTCTAAACAAGGGGCAGCCCCACTCAGGAGACAAGGTCTTGGGCCTTTAAGGAAGAAGGAAAGGATTTCTTGGCTAGTGAGAAGCTGCACAGATTGATCCTCCCCCCCACCCCCCGTGATTGACATCTTCTTCTTGGAGACTTTGCGTGGTTTTTTTTGTGAAGTCATTATTATATGCTGCACAGCTGTGATATATATTCTGAAGAGGCGCTTTGCATTCAGTTCTACCATGCTTCCCAAATGCCTGGGAAAAGAGAATGTATATTCATGCTGCTATCTGCTGTTTAAAGATGTTCCTGTGTTTGGGGCTGGTGTAATTCAAATATGATGTGGTAGAGAAGTGCCAGCAAAATTCAGGACCTCGGGGGGGACTTTTCTGGTGAGATAGCAGCAATTTGAAGAAGACTATATTTCCTGCATTAGCATAATTTATTTTATTTCTCATTCGCACAGTGTGGGATAAGAATAAAGTTTTTACAAAAGACTTATATTTCTGAGTGAAACGGGTAGAGTTGGGGTGAGAATCTCCTTAATGACTCTTTGTCTAGAAATTTCTTACTTAAAAACTTAGGGCCAGATGAATCACTTTCTTCTGGAACATGAGGATTCCTGGAGGTAGAGATGTTGAGAGAAATAGGATGGCCATTTGGGGCCCAGGAGATGTATTCATTTGGACTAGAAGATTGTAACTTATGAGGTCACCTACTTTGTAGCTATGCAGCCAGAGAACGGTTCCCTAGATAACGTCAGAGGCCTGAAACCCATCCTTTCATGACAGATGGCCAAAGACAAAATGTAGCCTTAAGAATCCTAACCCAGAACTCCATGGGGGAAGGGAGCACCCAGGGTCACCAAGGCGCAGGAGATGGTGCACTTCTCTGGACAGAGCCCAGAGCAGGCGGATGCAGTGCATGGAGTGTTAGAGACTGGCAGAGGAGGCGTGAGTTGCCCTGGGAGGACAGCAAAGGGACTACCAGCAGCATGAAGCCATATGTGAAGTGCAAGGCTAGGAGATACAAATGCACCACACCAAAGTGCCCCCAGCAAACAGCAGCAGCAGTGGCAGAAGCCACTAGAACAGTCACCTGGTGCATTGGAAACAGAGCTTAAATCCAGAAGTGAATCATTATAAATACAGACTCCAGAGAAAAGATGATGCAGAGAGAACCAAAGATTCTGGCATAGCTGTCTAACAGAATATTATGGCGTTTTTGATTTATTTGTCTTCAGATGAATGACAAGACATCTTAAGTGAAAACTTTGTTTCAGACAATGTACGGTGACCACTTTGTGAAAAAAAAAGATGTATACGTGCATAGGTGTATGTGTGTTTTTATATTCATTTATGTACATGATGTTTTCGTATGCAGATGTACATGTGCATGAAGTATAGGGCATTTTCAGAAGTTTCCACAGATCTATGAGTGATTTCCTCTAGGAAGCAGGTCATAAAGTGTCAGGCTGGGGAAAAGATAAAAAAGAATAAGAGAAGGGAATTTTTAGTTTTATCTCTTAGTATACAATTTACTTTATTATTATTTCTTTTACCATGAGCATGTATCATTTTAGTAGTGATAATGACAATGATGATGGCAACAATAAATTACAAAGAAAGAGAACTAGCTTGTGTGTTGAAACCTTGTTTCTAGCGTAATGGAAGGAAGGTAGAACAATTTAACAATTGCTTAGTAACCAGCAATTCACCCAGCTGGGTGCTCCTCATTGAAATGTGCTGGAGGGGGAACTAAATTAAGTGCTAAAACTACTTGAGTATGCTATACGGTATTTTCATCCTTTGGTAAATCCTTTTCTTTCCAAAGCCCAGAGCGGACTTCTCAGAACCGCGCCCAGAGACCCTGTGGCTGTAATGACCCTGGCTAACCTTGCTGTAGGCCAGCTGTGCAGGTGTCCAGGCAGGTCTCTGTTGATTTTGCCTGGGATATTTCTCATGGCAAAAATTCTAGTCACAGGGCTGGTGCAAGAACAGGGTCTGTGTCTGGTCTGGCCTTTCAGGGGAGGATGCTGCCAGCTCAGCAGGTGGCTGAAAAGGGATGCAAACATACTAGACTGCTTTGGCTATCCTATTATCCTTTGGATTTAGGAATGTCTCATTCAATACATCAGTGGGCTGCAGTCTCCGCTTTGAATGTGGAGCAGAATGAACTCCTTACATAGTTCCTTGGGCCAGAAGGAGGGAGGCACTTCCTAAAAGCTATTCCTGAATGATAAGGATGGGAGCTTGGTGGGGGTGGGGGCAGATCACATTTTTCAGCTTCTAGCTGGGCCAGCAGCCCAAAAATCTTTTTTTTTTCTTTTTGCACCATATGGATACAGGAAAAATATAAAGGATGTGTTCCCTGCCCTTGAGGAATTTATAATCTAGTTGGGGGGCAGCCAAATTGCTGCTGGGTAGCATTGGATCAACTGCAACATGAGCTGGTGAGGTGCACTTGTGCTGTCGCAGCAGGGACCAGCTGTTCACTTTTCTGGGGGTCCAGGCCTGACTGCAGCCTGGGGCTGCAGGTCAGGGGGCTGCAGGGAGAGGTACTATCTAATTTCTTTTGTTTCATATGCTGGTTTTGGCCATAGTCATAGGAATTTCTCAAACTAAATGATTCTGGTGAACAGCCTCTGGTTCCAGTTCACAAGCCACATCATTAATCATTCATAAATGGTTGTAGAATACCCTTTCCTCACCAGAGAAAATACAAAGAGTTGTAAACATACAAACAAATAAATACTTCCCCCTAGCACCTAAAAAATGATCCCTCTTGTGGTCATAGAATTTTCAGAATTGGAGAAGACTTTAGAAATCACTAGGTTAAGAGCTCTCTCTCTTTCTCTCTCTCTCTCTCTCTCTCTCTCTCTCTCTCTCTCTCTCTCTCTCTCTTTCTCTCTCTCTCTCTCTCTCTCTCCTTCTCTTTGGGAAAATAAAACCCAGGGCCTTATGCATTCTAGGTGTTCTGCCACTGAGCTACATCCCCAGCTCTAATCCCTATCATTTCAAATTAGAGATAAAGAGGAAAAGGTACATGTCCTGTTGTTGGCTCATATTTATTAAATAGATCATGTTTTCTGAGTCCTATACCAGTATTCTTTCCCATATTGAATTTGGGAATGCCTGTTCATGTGGATTGAGTTTATGTCATTTCAAAGGATGAGCTCATGTCACGTCGTTAGTGGACGTCAAAGGAGAAGAGATGAATTTCTAAGTGATATCTTGATTTTTATTTTTTTATTATATCACTAATATCAACGTGAGCAACTGGAAATTGAAATTTGAATTCATCTCCTTGTGTTTTCATCTCTGTTTATTATGAGGATTGAGAAAAGATGGGAAAAAATGGGCTGAGAAGTAAGCCAACATAATAGAATTGGGCAGGTCCTTCCCGGTCCAACTGCAAGGTTGGTTCAATGTTGAGTTTAGAATCTGTCAGCCGGGCGTGGTGGCGCACGCTTGTAATCCCAGCATTCGGGAGGCTGAGACCGGAGGATCCGGGTTCGCGGCCAGCCTCAGCTACCTAGTGAGGCACTCTGCAACTTAGTGAGACTCGGTTTCAAAACAAAGAATAAAAAATAGGGCTGGGGGTGTAGCTCGGAGGTAGAATGCCCCTGAGTTCAATCCCCAGTAC
>PVLC010000404.1:0-220320 GCA_004027655.1 Graphiurus murinus
ATGGAAGCAGCCAAGATGTCCATCCACAGATGAATGGATTACAAAACTATGGGATATATACACAATGGAATTTTACTCAGCCATAAAGAAGAACAAAATCATGTTCTTTGCAGGGAAATGGATGCAACTGGAAAACATTATGTTAAGTGAGATTAGCCAGTCACAAAGAGTAAAGAAACATATGTTCTCCCTAATATGCCGATGTTAGGGAGTAGATGGGACATAAGAGGGTCCCCAGATGAAAAAGTAGAGACCCTCGATAAACAAAGAAGTAGACTTAACCGAAGGGAATGGACAGGGGGTGGTGGGGGGGAGCATACTAAGGCACATGATGTACTTACACAATATATCAAGATCACTCACTGAACTGAACTTGAGAGGGAGGGAGGGCGAGGGAGCGGGGTGGGAATTGGGGAAAGGGTCAGATGAGAAATGTGTGCACATTTGTCTTTATCAATTTGTACCTAACAAAAATGTATAACTACAAAGCACGAGTTATTACAATAAAAAAGAACTATAATTCTGGGAGGAAGAACATAATCTAAATCTGTAATTTTACACAGGAGAGCTGAGTCCCAGATAAGCTATTTTTCCCGAAGCCTTAGAGCTCAGCAGTGACAGAGATGGAATTTAAACTTAGGTGGAAATAAAGAGCATAGAATGTTAGATATAGCACACAGGACATTAGGACCACCGGAGGACAGGGAGGCACCTCCTTGCCTGAGGTTGCCAAGCAAAAAAGTGGGGTGAAGAGGAGAGAGTATGAGCACATATTTGGTGGTCATAACATAAGTATAGTTTATTATATTAATAAATTTAATTTATTAATATAATAACTTAATTTATTGAACTGGAAGGTATGTTGATGACCAACTGACATTAAGACTGTTTCAAATACTGCCTATACCCCCTCCTCCAACTGTAGGATATACAGTAAGAGTACCTGTTGTTGTTCAGTTTCTTTCAAGAAGCCATTGGTATCTTCATCAATAGTACCTCCAACTTTTCTTTGAATCTCTTCTTCTGGAGTCTTAAATGATTTGTCTTATCATTATCTTACCTTTCCCCTTTTTCTTGATTTCTGGATCTTAACCATCAGGATGTAAGCATGTTCAATATGTTTTACTGCAAATACCGGTCAGCTCTTGATTTTGACTACTCTCCTTCCCTTTAGCAGGGTTTTTAAGAGACCTCTGTTGTAAGGTTTTGTATTCTATTTGCGTCCCAGCTGCTTAGCTATTGAACCCCTCCGTGAGGTGCTGGGGGAGGGTGTCTGGAGAGAATGTTGAGAAAACAGTTGGTTAATCATCCCAGTGTCATGTTGTCAGAAGATGTCATTTAGAGTATGAGAGACAAATGGGTTTATATCCTGAACCTGTTAATTATAATCTTGGATATTCTGTTTACCTATGTCTTAGCTTTTACTTCTATGTAGCAAGTCTGACAATATTTTCATGCTGGGATATTAGATAACTTTAAAAAATAATAAATTTTGAGAGCTTTGCAGTTGACTGGTCAAGTCACCATCACTACGAACTTCATTATGGCTTGAGATTATAATGCACCAATAAAAGTATTTTAAAAAGTAAGGTGTATCTGACCAGAGGCCACCAAAGACCCAGAACTGAAGAAACCACTGGAAACTGATGGCATAAAACTGTGGACAGAAAAGAACAATGCCCCTGTCACCTTGTCTTCCAGCCAAGGGCTATACCAAGTACAATGTGAGTTAAAACTTACCAATCAGTAGTTGACACAGCTACTCTCCTGCTCTATCCCACTCCTAACCTTATAATTTACCAGTCGGCAACTGACAACCACTTGCGTACCTCGACCTCATTCTCAGCCCTATAAAAAGCCTCTAGCCTGTGAGGGAGTGAGCTTCTGACTCTGGGGGTTTGCTCTCAGTCAGTTGCTCCCTCTTCAGCTTTTTCCCCAAATAAACCCTGATCCTTACTGTCGAGCTGTGTTCCTTTGTCTCTATATTTTCTTTTTTTTGGTACTGGGGATTGAACCCAGGGGATTCTACCTCAGAGCTACATCCCAAGCCCTATTTTTAGTCTTTATTTTGAAACAAGGTCTCACTAAGTTGCAGAGGGCCTCACTAAGTAGCTGAGGCTGGCTGTGAATCTGGATTCTCTGGTCTCACCCTCTCAAGTACTGGGATTACAAGCATGCGCCACCATGCCTGGTTTGTCTCTATAATATTTTGTAACAAAGTGGTCAGTGCATTTTATTTCTGCTGCCGGGGCTTCTTTTTGTACAAATATTATTACATTGGTATATGCAAAGAATAGTGCATAGTTCTATGGGATAAAATATAATTGCAACATTTTCCATCTTTTTTTTTTTTTTTTTTTTTGCGGTAGTGGAGATTGAACTCAGGGGCATTCTACCTCCGAGCTATACCCCCAGCCCTATTTTTTATTCTGAAACAGGGTCTCACTAAGTTGCAGAGTGCCTCACTTGGTAGCTGAGGCTGGCGGCGAACCCGGATCCTCCAGTCTCAGCCTCCCAAATGCTGGGATTACAAGCATGCACCACCACACCCGGCCATTTTCCATCTTAAAAAGCTATTCTGAGGATATATACAGGTAAATATATATATAAAAAAATTAGAGAAGGACCCAAATTTTAATTAGGAAGAATTTTGAAGAAAGGGAGAGATATAAAAATGATCCAGAGTAAAGTGAATCTTAAAAGGAGAATGAGTATTTGTCAGGGGGACTGATGTTGGGGGGAAAGGATAGGAGGGAACCAGGCTTTTAATGAGAATCTGGATTTCAAAAGAGGATTCACTAATTTAAAAGTTATTAAGAGTCTTAGTATATCCCCAAATCAATCTAATTATTACATTTTATGGCAATACCTCCATCAAGCTTTCTAAACAGGTGGTATTATTTATCAAAATTCACCATCAAACTCAAATATTTAGCTTAACGTGCTGATAAGTCCCCTCTGAGAAAGAGTCATGAGCCGCTTTCAGACAATTTTTCTAAATTCAGTTAAGGTTATGAATAATCTCTAGCCATATATCACATTTTTCTTACTTGAAATTGATACCAAGTAAGTGCTAAAAATATTGGCTATCCAATATTAGTTATCAGTTTAGGAAAAAAATCTGTAACCTTTGCAGGAAAACCTGGTTGGACAGTGTAATTATCTTTCCAGGTAAAAGCATTTTTCCTCTTTGCAGACACAATCTTTCTCTGACTTTAAAGCAGTATTTTATAGTGGTTTTCCTTAGCCAATGTCCAAGGTAGTGTCTTTTAAACTCCTTAAAGTATGTTAATAGTAACTCATTAGAAATTCTCAAATTATTACTTATATTTGAGTTAGTAGGAAACAAAAATCTGGTTAAAATATCCAGGTTTTAATAACTCAAGACCTTGCTATGAAATCCTGATTTTTAAAAATTTATCAGATTTTAATTAAAAAATATGGAATAAAACAATTATTATCCCAATTACTCTGGGGAAGGGGAGGGAGAGGAGTGAGGATCAATGAAAGAATTACTATCATCAACTTTGTGTCCATATGTGAGAATACTAATGTCAAATTCAATACTCTGTGTGGGGAAGGAGGGGGCCAGAAGGAAAGCTCACGAAGTGCTGTGCACATGTATGTCACTATCAATTTGATGGGAATTATGATGTGAGGCTATAATGTACCAATAAAAGTATATTAAAACTCATCATCTATAGATATGTTTGAGATTCTCTAAATAATATATTTAACTGTCTCTTAAATATTACATATGAAATGTTCTGTTTATTAGCTCTTACTAGAAAGTTTGAAGTTAATATCATCACATGAAGCTAGATAACAGCCTTAAAGTTGAACATAGTTTTTATAGATGCATGTTCAAAATCATGGTATTTCAAAATAAGAATCAATGGTGCTTACTTTATAACATGAAGGCCATATTTTGAAAAAATAATGGATTTCCTGAAGAGAGTAAGATGTGTTGAATATAAAAATCCAACCGAAGCCGGGCATGGTGGCGCATGCTTGTAATCCCAGCATTTGGGAGGCTGAGACCGGAGGATCCGGGTTCGAGGCCAGCCTCAGCTACCTAGTGAGGCACTCCGCAACTTAGTGAGACTCGGTTTCAAAATAAAGAATAAAAAAAAAAATAGGGCTAGGGGTATAGCTCGGAGGTAGAACGCCCCTGAGTTCAATCCCTAGTACCGCAAAAAAAAAAAAAAAAAAAAAAAATCCAACCGAGTTTAGAAAGGCAAGATTTAAAGCAAATGGCCCTCCTTTCCATCTCCATGAACAAAGTTTTGAAGTGTTCATGAATCATGGCTTTGTCAGGGATTCTTAAAATATTAGATTACACTGAAAATGTGTTTTTAGCTAACTTAAATAATAATGAAAACAGTGCCCACCTTCCAAAATATTACATTATAGATAACATTTTAAAAGGGACAAATCATACACTAACTTGTGCAACATTATCTTGTTTTTCCTTTTTAAAAAATATTATTGATACAATATAAATGTGATGTCTGCACGTTTAAATATATTCCTTTGACTCATACCACATTATATTGTTTTAAAGACAATTCTCTTCAGCAACCACCCTGACTACCATTTTACATTTGTGCCCTTCTTTCTTAACTTTGAGTTCAGTTATCCAACTATTTCTCTTTGTAATCTTCTTCACAACAGTTGACTTCACCTTCTTCTCTGAGAAATTAAAAGCTTTGTATTTCCATCACAAAACATTTCTTATCTGCATCTATCATTTAGTTATATCTACCTCCATAAAAATTTTTCCTCTTTCTTAAAGTCAATCCATTCCACACGCTTTGAGCCACATCTCCTCTTACTGTATCTGATATCTCGCTCCATTGCTTATCCCTCATTCTTTTGAATCTTTTTTTTGTTTCTCTTGCTCTTTCTTTCCTATTCAGATATCAATCTCCTCAAGCCTCTCCAATCTGGAAAAGAGGGAAACAAAACCTCCCTCAACCCTATATTCTCCTCTAGTCATTTCACATCTCCCTCCTTAAAGAAAACCATTCAAACACACTGTTTAGTTTTTATTTTCAACTTAGAATTTAAGCCATCACAATGCGGCTTCTGCTTTAACCCTCCACTGAAACTGCATCCATCTCAGTGAACCCAGTGGGCACATTCCAGTGTCAACGGATTTAGTGATCTAGAAGCAGTCTATTATTAGCTGTCCATTCTCTTGGTCAAGTGTTTTTCTTGATTTCCATGAATTTTCATGCTCTTTATTTTTCTCTTACCCCTATTTCCATTTCACTTTCTCTTCAATTTTCTGTCTGTTTCTGCATTATTACACTCCTCAAGTGTTGATTCGTCTCACAGCTCTGCATAGATCATTTCTTTGGACCATATATTCTTTCAATATGATCTTGTCTATCTTCAAGGTTTAAACTAACAACTTTACATTAATGTCAATCTAATTCTAATGTCATACCTAATCCAGTCCTCCAATTTGATCACCACCACCCCTGTAGGAGACTGTCTACTAAATTAAATTGATGTTTTTTCCATTGAGACTTAAAGCTATTTTTGCATAAAATGGATAAAATAGTCCCATACCATTTTAAGTAATCCATAATCTCAAAAAAATAGTATAATTATTTGCTGAGTATCTTAGCTAAAAAACTCTAAGAGTCTTTGATTTCTCTCCATCCATCATTTACCCCAACCAGTCAATCACCAAATTCTGTCATTTGTACCTCCAAAATATTACACATAAAATTTCTTCTTCTCCAGCCCCACTGATACTCCCTGATATAAGTAATGTCATTTAATTTCTTAATTAACACAACACTCTTCAAATTGGTCATTATGCTTCCATGTTTTGCCTATTGAAAGTAATCTTCTATACACCAAATCATTTAACTCTTGATGAAATTCACTTTCCTATAAGATAAAAATGTCGAATCCTTAACATAGGTTACAAAGGTTGAATGATCGGACTCTTCCTTATCTCCCTAGCATTATGTCTTTCATACCATTGAACTTCTCTCACTTAAAAAACATAATTACAATAATTGTACATATTTATAGTGTACAATGTGATGTTTTGTATATTTATACATCGTATAATGATCAATTCAGGATATTTTAGCTATCAGTATCTTTTTTTTTTTTTTTTTTTTGCGGTACTGGGGATTGAACTCAGGGGCATTCTACCTCCGAGCTACACCCCCAGCCCTATTTTTTATTCTTTATTTTGAAACCGAGTCTCACTAAGTTGCGGAGGGCCTCACTAGGTAGCTGAGGCTGGCCGCGAACCCAGATCCTCCAGTCTCAGCCTCCCGAATGCTGGGATTACAAGCGTGCGCCACCACGCCTGGCTAGCTATCAGTATCTTACACATTTATTATCTCTTTGTGATGAGCACATTCAGACTTCTCTATTTTAGTTCTTTTGATTTATATGAAACAATACTGTCAATTATAATCACCATCCTGCATAAAAGTACACCAGAACTTACTACCGCGATCTAGTTGTGTTTGCACTGTTAATGATTCTCTCCCCACACTGCCCTCCACTATGCTCCCCAGCCTCTGTTAACCACCATTCTACTTTCTACTTCTCAGAGCTCAGCTTCTTTAGATTTCACATATAAGTTAAATCATGCAGAATTTATCCTTTGGTACTTTGCTTATTTCACGTAACGTATTAGCCTCCAGGTCCATTCATGTTACCACAAATGTTAGGATTTCATACTTTTTATGGAAGAATATTCCATTGTTTATATATAACACTTTTAAAAATTTATAAACCCGTTGTTGATGGGCACTTAGATTGATTCCATATCTCGGCTATTGTGAACAGTGCTGTAGTAAAGATGGGAATGCAGCTATCTCTTCGACATGTTGATTTTGTTTCTTTGCATGTATACTAAGTAGTGTGATTGCTGGATCACATAGTAGTCCTACTTTAATTTTTTGAGGAACCCTATATTGTTTCCTATTATGGCTACACTAATTTACATTCTAACCAATGGTATAGGAAATTTCCCTTTCTCCACATCCTCGTTAGCATTTGTTCATTTGTCTTTTCATAATAGCCATTCTAACCAAAGTGATACAATATCTCATGAGGTTTTGATTTGCATCTCTCTGATGATTAGTGGACCAATGAGAAATAATAGAGAGACCAGAAATAAACCAATGCACTTACAACCAGATGGCTTTTGACAAAGGCACCAAAAACACACATTTGGGCAAGAACAATCCCTTTGATAACTGGTAATGTAAAACCTCAAACTATAAAACTAGTAAAGAAAACAGGAAATGCTTCAGGACACTGGTCTGGGCAAACATTGTTCAGATTTGACACCAAAGCACACACAACAAAAGCAAAAACTGACATATAAGATTACATGCAATTAAAACATTTTTGCACAATAAAGGGCATAATCAATAGAGTAACAATGTATGGAATGAGATCGAATATCCACAAACTATATATCTGACAAGGGCCTAAACACAGACTATTCAAGAAACACAAACAACAGAATAGCACAAAAGCCTCAAATAAGGTAATTAAAAACTGAGCAAAAGAACCGAGTAAGTACCTCTCAATGCAAAAAGAAGACATGCAAATGTCTAATAGGTATATGAAAAACTCTTATATTTTGTCATAATCATATGGAAAATTACATGCAGTTCCCTTGGGCATTCTCTTAACTCAGGCAGTACCTCCACACCAGCTCTTCCCTGTGTCTGCAGTGCCTATCACTTCCCAGGAGTCTTTGACTAAACTGGTCCTTCAAGTGAAAAGTAGCAGCATCTTCATCACCATCACCACCACTTTGCTCATGTCGAACACACAGTTGTCAAACGATAAGATTTGGTGAGTTAAATTGGACTCAAGTCACTGGAATAAGACTGACTGCTCATTCACCATGAAACACTTAGTATATTTCAGGTAGTGTGTGTTTTATATAGTATTCAATTTAATTATTTCAACAGCTCTAGTATTATTACCTTCTTTTTAGAATTAGGAAAACTGTATCACAAACCAATTGGGAAGTTTTTTCCAAGGCTATATGGTTAATAAGATGCAGATCAGTAAAAAAGAAAAAAATATCACCCTGAAGGTTAAGTTCTGTACTTCTGCATTATACTGTGAGCCTAGATTAGACTTAGTTGAATTTGAAACAAAAATTTCTTTCTACTACCTTTCAAGTGTATTTAGAAATTAATTCAAAAGTTCCTTTAACCTGTCAGCATTTTTAAAAGTAAAAAATGGCATCTAAGACTTGCATGTATCACAATTCAGATCTTTCTTTGAGTGACTGTGGAGACAAAATAAAATATGGAGATGAATTGGATTATAAAGCTGATAAAAGTCTGAGTTATCAGTCATTAGCTCTGCTTTCAAATATTTTTCATGTGCAGAAAATTTATTGATATTATTGATTGCCTTTATAAATGTACATCTAGATATAATATTGATAAAAATAAAAATCATGTTGATGGATTTTATACATTAGAATTCCATAATATTTATTCAGTAAAAGGTTTTGCTAGTTAAGAAAAAAAAGCAATATGTTATTAACCTAACTACCATTATTGAAAAAGCTAGGTAAGATAATAGTAAGAATGTTATCCTCAGAAGTGAACAGACAAATTTTGCATTTTCTCATTGTTAGAACCTCAGAGCCTAGCACAGTGTCTGGCATATTATAACCATTCGATGGATTTTTGTTGGATAAATGAATGAATGAAATTTCAACCTTTCATCATAAAGCAAATCCTGCTTCCTCTGATTTGAGTGGGGATGTTCTGGTAGGAAAGGTCTAATCTACAGATACTCATCTTTCAGTTCCCAAGTTCCTCTTGAGGTTCAGTCATGTCGTCTCCACATTGTTCTTGTACCAGCTTTTGAGATCAGGGCAAGTGTTGACATAGAACCTTTCCCTAAATAATTTTAAGACAGTTGAAATGAGTTTTTGTTTTAAGTATTTAAAGTAGAGGATAGCACCAGAAAAATAAATTCAGTGCTTAGAAGACAAGCCTTGTTCTTTCATCTTCCATGTTCCACCTTGCTATTGCCTCTTCTGTGGGTGCTCTTGGTGGACCTGCTGCTCACACATCTGTGCCTAAAGATGGACCTTCCTGATAAGTTTCACACTCAGGAGAGCAGGCAGGAGTGCTTCCTTCCTAGTCCAAAGTTCTACTTCTGGTCTCAGAAACTTATTACTCAAATTATCAATATCAGACATAACATGGATGGGCACAATATGGGTAGTCCATAGTACTTCAAATGATTTTTGTTTTTGTAAACGTCAACTGGCTCCCACAATTATATTTTGCAGCTTTCTTTCTTTTCTTTCTCTTTCTCTCTTTTTTCTTTTCTTTCTTTTTTGTGGTACCGGGAATTGAACCCAAGGGAATTCTAACTCTGAGCTACACCCCCCAGCCCTATTTTACTTTTATTTTGAAACTAGGTTGATGAAAGTCTTACTACATGCTGAGACACTCCTTGACTCTGTGGTCCTCCTATCTCAGCCTCCCAAGTATTGAGATCACAGGCATGTACCTCCACACCAGGCTCCTCATTTGTTTTTACCAGTTTAAAAAAACCATTAAAAACTAAACAGGAAATAAATGGAAAGGTAGACTATGGATAATTTATAAATTTTATTGCATAGTCTCAATTGTAGGCAACTAGCCTTTTATTTATTATAATTAAATAAGAATAATTCATCTTAATAATAATTTGATTATTAGTGGAAGAACACTAATGTATTCTAGGAATTTGGAGTTTGATGTTAGATTTTGTCTGGGCTAATGCTAGCAATTTTCCCCTCTGTTTTCTTATGTATAAAATGTAGTAACAGCAGCTTAATTTCACCAGGCAAGGTTTTTGTTTTATGCTTTTTGACAACATAAGGTTCACACTACATGGGGCCAAGGACTACTCCCTACTCCCTATTCCCTGGCATATGGGAGAAATAAGTGTTTCATAAATATTTGTGAACAAATAAATGAGCAAATGAGCTATGAAAGTTCTTAGAAGGCATTCTTCAGGCATCTTATTTATTCAATATAATTCTTTCAGAAAACATGCCCAGGTTGATTTTGTGAGTTTCATTGAAGACATTGAACTTTGCCTGGGATCGATTCTTAAGTTTGCTTTCCTAAGCATCGGTTTTGTTTGTTTGTTTATTTGTTTTCCCCCTAGTAAAATGACTAATAATGGAATGCTACAGATAATATTGTAAAAATTAAGTGAGACAATCGCTGGGTGTAGCGGCCCATGCCTATAATTCTAGTACTTGGGAGGCTGAGATAGGAGGATTGCCGGTTTGTGAGACCCTGTTTCAAAAATTAAAAATAAGATAGGGGTAGGGGTGTAGCTCGGAGATAGAATGCCCCGGGTTCATCCTTCAGTACCAAAAAAAGAAAAAAAAAATAACTGAGACAATGACTGAATATTTTATTTTAACCAAGAAGGTAGAATCCTGGTATATACAGAATTGCTTCTGTTGTTTTTGTAGCTGTTATATAACATATGAGTTCACAAGTGAGGTATAGGAGAATGAACTGATTCCAGCAGCCCCTATGTTAATAATTGTCTTTGGAAATTCATTAAGTTTTTGAGGCCTCCAGAAAAACAAAACAAAAAAAAACTAATGTGTAATAAGAAGAGTTTGAAACAATCTATAAGATACTCTAAGGTACTTCGGGGCTTTAAAATGAAGCAACTATCTTCCATTAATTAAATTTTTCAAGTTTTTTCATAAACTGTTCTTCAGGTCTGAATCAAGAGATTAGTTCTTCTTTCACCTTCTTTTTCTTCTTTTCCCAGACTCAGGATAAAGGGAGAGCTTACAGGTATTTTATTTAATTTTTTTTTCTCTTCTATTTACTATGCCCTGGCACTGCCACCTTACAACTGACTACATATGTAAACACAAAAGATTTTAGTTCAAATGTAAAATTATTTCATTTTTAGTTCAACTCAAATAGCCTATTTTTTTGATGTTGCTTCAGTTTCTCTCAGTGGGAAACCATGGAGTTTATATATTATTCATCCCTTTAAAAACCCTGAGGCAAGACCCCTGTGGTGAGTGTTGTATAATTGGTCTCTAGATGCTCTTGGTACTGAACACTCTTAAAGTCCCAAGAAACAATTCCATCTGCTTCAACTAGTTGCATATGGTAGAAGCAATTGCGGATTGCTTACCCACATTGTTATTCCTTTCCTTCAGTATCTAATTACGGATATCTGATATGCAGCATGGTAAACTGTATGTAAATGAATAGACTAGCATCTTGCAAAAGTGGTAATCTGCATTATTTAATGAAAGTACAGTATCACCAAATGTTCCAACTACAAAATTAGTGGGTATTTTCAAGAAAATGGCCAGTGGTTTTAATTCTCTGTAAAACATATTCCTGATTAAATAACAAGTACTTAGAGTACGTAAGTGTGAAATAATGCCAAGACTTCTATAATAGTGAAGGATAAAGCAAACACATGCAAATTAATAGAAAATGAAATTGGTACAGGTATTAACTTCCTTTTTATTTCTCATAGTTATATTTGTTGCTCTGTGTGTGTATGAACACACCTGATATAAATTCAAAACTATGCAACTCTTTGCATGTACTATGCATACAACATATGACATGTATATTTATTTATATCTACACATGTGTAAATCCACTTCAAATTGAAGTATCTGCTCCTTTTCTGAAATTCTAATGTTTATGTTTTCCTCAAATATTACTTTTGCTTTCTGTTGGTTTAGGTGTCTGTTAATAATTTTGTTTTTATCTATGTGTGTGTGTTTATGATTCAATGATTTTAAATGTTTTGGGGAACTATACTATCAAGGTGGGACAACTGGATGTTGTTTTGCTCTGCATGAACTTTTAAGTCTCTGTAACTCTAGCATTAAGATTTTTATTTAAAGAGAGATAGAAAGTGCTCTAGAGAGTTGAGAGATGAGGAAATTATTGAATATAATAAGCTATTCCTCAGCATAAATGTAAAACAGAAAATTATACTTATATCTTCTAATTTTTTAACAACCAATTGTAATTACATTGTCTAGAGTGGAAGAATGGCATGAATAGGTACTATGAATATTCACAAATGTCAGTCTTTCTAGATAATGTCTTAAACTTCTTATATTGTGCAATAGAAAGCTGCCTCCATCCACGGAACTATACTCAGCTCCCTAGAGATGGCTTCTCAGTCTTCTGGTACCATAGCTATCGCATGCTTATCTGCTATGGTGGCTCCAAGATTCACTGTAAATTCAGTGACATCTCTCCTACAAACAGTGGAGTATATGTCTCATCACCTTCAATTGATCTGAGTTAGAATATGACTTTTTCAAGTAGTAGAGTACAAGGATTTGATACTATTTGATGGCAGAAGCTAATAAAATAGAATCTTCTCAATTTGCTAGGGTCATTTACTTTTGGATTCCTGAGCTGCCAGGTAGATGTGATGCTGTACTGAGCCATCCATGTCATGAAGCTAGGTTGCAAGAAGCCATGCCATGTACTCTAGCTAAGAGCCAGAAACTACCCTCAGATATATGAGAAAAGATATCTACGGATGCTTTTTCCCTGGCTTATTTTCTTACCCCCAGACACCATCTTCCCAGCTGAGGTCCTGGCCATCATGCAGCAGAGAAAAATCTTTCTTACTGAGCCCAGTCTGCATTCCTGAGCCACAAATTCCACAAACATGTTAAAATAAGTTTTGAGGAGGCTCCATATGCAGCAATAGTAGTCAGAACACAGGGTAGTCTGTTTTAATAAAGTTTATCCTTTCTAAGTTTGTGAGAAGATACAATGAATTCATTTGATAAGGCAATTCCTGAAACAGGCTAGGAAGAAAGATCACTGAGAGACCCCTCCCTGTTTCTTCTTGTAGCTCCCTCTATGCCTCTTGGGTTCCAAGTGTGGATTTTCATGACAAATTTGAGGATACAATAATAGTTTTTCTTTATTACTCAAACCAGTAATTTAGGATCAAATTTTAGGAATAACAGGGGAAAAATTCCTACATATGGCATCTTGGCTCTGTTTGTTTTATGTTGCATTTTTTCAGATAATTCTATGTTACTGTCTGATTCTTCTAAGCCTTAGAAGGAGCGTATTACAAACACATAGGACTGAGACATGGATACCTTCCAGGTAACTTTGGTCTTAAAGATAGTTATGTAGTTCTTAGTTTCAATTTTTGTTTTTAAAATTATATTTGCTTCCTGGGTACTGTATGACAATTCAATGTGTGTATTCAATGTGTAATGCCAACTCAGGGTAAATAGCATTTTAATATCCTTAAACACTTAGCATTTAATTGTGCTGGGAACCTTCTAATTTCTCTCTTCTACTTTATAAAGTATGTAATAAAATGTTATAAACTGTAGTCACCCTACTGCAGAACACTAGGACTTACTCCTCCTTTTTAATCATATTTTGGTACCCATTATCTAACCTCTTTCTCTCCACTTTCCCCTGTACCCTTCCTACCTTCTAGAGACCACTACTCTACACTCTACTTCTGTGAAATAAACTTAAAATACTTGGGATACTGAAACAGGAAGATTTCAGGTTCAAGGCCAGTCTCAGAAACTCAGCAAGACCCTCAGAAACTTAGCACGACCCTGTTTCAAAATAAAGAATAAAAAGATCTGGGGTGTAGCTCAGAAGTAGAACACCTCTGGGTTCAGTTTCCCTCACAAAAATAGTCCCTCCCACAAAAAAAACCCTCAATAAACAAAATATATGCCTAATAGTAAGTGAATCCTTTTTTTAGTTTTTTATTTTTGGTACTGGGGATTGAACCCAAGGTCATTCTACCTTGAACTTGAGATCTTCCTATCTCAGTCTCCCAAGTACCGGTATTTACAGGTGTGCACCACCAAACCCAATTCTAAGTTTATTCTTTATGCATTGAGGAATAAGGTGACATAAAGTGGGTGACCATAAGTAAAAGAAAATGGAAAAAGTCTCTTTTTCTTCTACTATGTCTTTTGTATTTATTTTTGGTTGGTTTCTCTATGGTACTTGAATCTTTCCATCTGTCCCTGATATTTTATTTGAAAATGTGTTGCTCATCCCACACTTTGCTTCTCAGGTTTGCAATCTGATTTTGAATCAATATGGCCTTGTATTAAATACAAATATGAAGATAGCATTCTATGAATTTTATGATTAATTATTTATAGATATAAACTACACAGTTTGTCGATCTCAAGGAAAAAGTTGTATCTGAGCAGATTGTCTTCAATAGCTTGAGACAAGTCTTTCTTCCTATAGTGGGGTAGTCTGTTTATCCCTGAGTATCTTGAATTTGCTTTAAGGCAGTTAATTCTACTTTGCTAAATGTACAATTGGTTTTGAGAGGATAAATTTGGGCATCTGTTTTTTATGCATAAGAGCATCTCAGCGGATCCTTGTCAAGAAAGCAGGAGGCTACTATTAAAGGAATGATTGTGCATGACAGAGGAAATATGGTAGGATACATGAGCTGTTTTGAATGCAAAATCTGTCTAGCAGGCAGGGAAGGAAATGCAGGCTTGTCTAGAAGGTCATTGTAATAGTGATTTAGGCTGAAACTAGATGCAATCCAATAGTGTCTGTAGAATGACAGGGTCTAAGGAGGATGGCATTTATGAACATTTCTAATGTTGTATCCTATCTCTCTATTGAAGACAACAAAATTGCTAGTGGTTTAAAAGAACTTGAAAATAAGATGTGGAGTGATATAAGTGTAACTTTTTATTTCATAGTTATACTGAGGCACGTTTTATCCAAATACTGTCCACGTATCTTCTTTCTTTAGGAAGCTTAATGAATTTTCTGAGGACCAAGACTCAACAACTTTTCCCTGATTTTTCCACTCCTCCATTCCTAGGTTCCCTGTTCTCCAGCTTCTTAAAATCAGTCTTTTCCTCAGTGATCTACACAAATGTGATAAAATGATTCTATAAATTAGCTAATTTTCCCTTTGTTGGCAGGAATCTTTTCTATATTCCTAATAAGCCAAAGTGAAACACACAGAAAACCATTTAAAACATTTCAGTCTCCTCTACAAGACTGAAATTCTCAGAGAACACATCCCATATTCATCTTTTCACCCGAACAGCTAAGATGCTGCCTGACACTTAGTGATTGCTGCAAAACATTTGTCTACACATTGAAAGCACAACCCTAGTCAGTGGTGAATATAAGACACAGGCATTGATGAACCTTCTGTAGATGGCTTTCCATTTTCTTCAGATGCCAATTAGTCTGCTAATGCATAATGGACATGTTAGAGCAGGGCTTTGAATGAATTCCCCTTTACTATTTAAAAACATTACTTTTACTACATAAAAACATTTAGAAGCAGTTCTGACATAATGTATAGTAGTGTGCGGTTTCAAGATGTAAAGGCAAATAAATGCTAAACTTGAACAACAATATCAAAGGACATACTCATTTTGTCAGTTATTTTTTTGGTGGGGAGGTTATATTGAGTTCTATTTCTGATTGTGTCATTAACTAAAAATATTTTAAGATTAAAAAAATATGCTTCTGTTTTCTTCTGGGTAAACTGAGAACAATAACCCCTACTGTTTTTATAAGAATTTAGCATATTTAATTACTAATAAACCTTTGGAGAAAGATTTACTAGGAATATTTGCTCTTTCTTCTTTTTTTTTTTTTTTTTTTGCAGTACTGGGGATTGAACTCAAGGGCATTCTACCTCCGAGCTATATCCCCAGCCCTATTTTTTTTATTCTTTATTTTGAAACAGGGTCTCACTAAGTTGCAGAGGGCCTCACTAGGTATCTGAGGTTGGCCGTGAACCTGGATCCTCCAGTCTCAGCCTCCCAAATGCTGGGATTACAAGCGTGTGCCACCACGCCTGGCTCTATTTGCTTCTTTATGCAGTGCACTTAATAAGATGCTATTGCTATTGACATTCCAACAGCCCAATCCAAGCAACATAGAATCAATTCTGGGTCACCTTCTTATCAGTGTCAATTATTCAGCAATGTTGGAAAAATCATTAAATAATAATCAACCTGTGTTTCCAACCAGTGCTTTCCATCAGGAGCACATCATTAATCATTCCTAAATATACTTCCTATTACACTCTCACCTTTACTATCATCCCAAATAGGTACTATTTATCTCAGAAAAATAGACCACAACCGAATAATATAAGGTAATTTTCTAAAATCTAGTCACATTATTTTTTGTCATAATAAATGGCTAATATTTGTGGACCTAATGTCCAAAGTATTATGAATATTTCTAATTCTGCACAAGGTAATTTAAGATCTTCCACATAGTATATCACAAATCAAACACAAGTGTTTATTAAACTAAGCAATATGAAAAAGAAACTTTTATAAAATGAAGAACATATTCACCTTTTTCTGTACTGTAAAGGAGTACTCTCTCTCAGAGCTGTCCTTGAAATAATTTTTATCTGTCTCTTTCTTCCTCAGAAATGACCTCCATACCCAGGGATTAATCTTTTCCTTCTGCGACGACACTCTGCTGACTGAACTCTTAACTCATATTCCCTGTTGTCCCTCAGAGATGTCCAGTTAGGGATTCTGCTGCCCCTTTTATTTATACCTTCATATCCCAACCTATTGATTTTCATCCACTCTTCTAGTCTCAAAAAGCTTGTTTTCTTCTAACTTCTCAATTCTACTTAATGTTCCCCACACTTATTAATTGGACATTGAAGATTGCAGCCATCCAACTTCTTTTTGCTTTCCCCTCCTTTTTTTTTTTTTTTTTTGCAAATATCAAATATTTATTACATCTTTCTTTTCCTTTGCAGTTACTGCATTTCTTTGCTCAAGACCTCACAAATATGAATAATTCAACTCTGAGAATGTTTTCCCCAATCTTCTGTTATTTTTCAATTGCTATCAATCTAGACACCCAATGGATTTTTTTCCTATTGAGGACTTCAAATTATTGTTGGTGAAAAGATTGAAAATCGTTATTCATAGTTTACTGAATTGCAAAGGCCAGCACAAAGGCCCATTTATGGTGGACTCTTTATGTACCTGCCCATGTTCACTTCCATTATTCTCTCAATATTCTCAAGTTAGACTGTATACCAATATTTTGTTGCCAATTCTTTCGTGACTTCTGATTTTATTCATAATGTTCCCTTTGCCTAAAAAACGATATCCCATTCATGAAATTCTACTTCACAGATGCATGTCAAATAAAATCTGTGCTATGAAGTTTCTTCTCATTCCTTCAATGTCTCCATAGTAGATATAGAATATTTACTTGAGGGAGTGCTCTGAGAATTTAAAAATCCCCAATTCTAAGATAATATTTAATAAACTTCCACATAAAATTTATGTAAAAGTAATTTTGTGCATTATGCATATATATGTCATAATTTCAATTTTCAAATTGCCTTGTTTTAAATGCTTTACATCTAATCCTCACAACTACCCCCATGGCATGACACTGAAGTTATCCCCATTTTACAAAGGAGGAAAGTTTGTAGTAGAAATTGTAAATAAAAGTGTAAATGATGTCTACAGGTGTTTTATAAACAATTCATTCAGTAAGGGTTTACTGAACACTTATTTTGTGAAGGGTACTTTGTAAACACAAGATACAGTGAAAATGATACAGACAACATCTTTCATGGATCCTGCATTTCAGTGGGAAAATAAACAACAAAGGGATTGTCAAATATGGAAGTTCATCTCAAAACATACCCAACAATATTATGTGAATATGTAATATGAATATATCACTCTGAATCTCATAATCATGTAGCAGGAGGGACGTGTAGGGAGGGAAATGCACCAAGCAAGCAATGTCGTGTGTGCCTATGAATGTAACACTATGAATTTCGCCATGATGTATAATTACAATGTACCAGTGAAAGCTGATTTAAAAATTAGAAATTAATAAATAAAACAAACACACTAAATATGTACCAGTGAAATGTCAAATTGTCTCATGTTTTGAAGGCATTCAAATGATAAAACCTAAAAAAAAAAAAAGGAATCTTAAGTGCTAAGGGTCTAATGTGTATAATTTGTGCAATTTTTCTTTACCTGGTAAAGTATCTTTACTTGTCTTTTTCTCCTGGTGGCAGATGGGGTGCATCATGACTTGATGAACAACCTCCTTGTATCACTACCCTTTGCAGTGTGACATCGCAGCTCCTCCCATGAACTGGTGGAGCCCATTCCCCCATCCTTGAAATTAGCTTCAACTTATGATTTCCTTTCACCAACAGAATGTGGAAAAAAAATGTCAATGTGTTAGTTATAAGAGTCTAGGCCTAAGATACCTTGTGTGCTTAAATCCTCTCTCATGCATCCTCTCCTGTGCTTGCCTGCTAGAGGACATGGAAACATTTGGAGGAAAGTCTAGATAGTAATCCAAGGCCAACCTAGACTACAGCTAGCTACTCTCCCCCAAAATGTGAAAGAATAAGCCACATCTGCAAATTGCCTGTCTGACCCACATTCAACAAAGGGCACAAGAGTAAGCCCAGTAGACACCAGAAATATTGTCCAGCTGAACAAAAGACTCAACAGTAACGCAGGTTTATTTTGTTAAGCCACTAGACTTTGGCATGATTTATTATATAGCAACTGCTAATGGATACTTCCTAAAAATTCACCAGTGACTTCAAAACAGAATTTCCATTTTTCTTATCCTTGTTTATCTGGGTAATCCCTAGCACATGTCTTTTACATTATAGTTACTTAGTAAATAGTAACTCAGTTGATTTCAGCTATTATAAGTTTGATCATGGGTCTAATAAGTAAAGAATAGCTTTAAAAAAGAAGAAATACAAATGGCCAATAAATGTATGAGGAAATGTTCAACATCATTAGCAATCAGAGAGATGCAAATCAAAAATAACCTGAGATTTCACCTAACCTCAATTAGAATGGCAATCATTAAAAACACAAACAACAACAACTGCTGACAAGGATGTGGAGAAGTGGAAACAATAATACATTGTTGGTGAGATTAGCGATTAGTGCAACCACTTCGGAAAATAGTATGGAGGATCCTCAGATGAATGGGAATGAACCTACCATATGATCCAGCAACACCATGGAAACCAAACTACCAGACTAATGCATGTATATCTATGTTTATAGCCTCACAATTCACAATCGCCAAACTATGGAACCAGTGAAGATGTCCATCTACAGATGAATGGATTGAAAAACTTTGAGATATGTATGCAGTGGAATTTTACTGAGCAATAAAGAAGAACAAAATGATGTCATTTGCAGGGAAATTGATGGAACTGGAAAACATTATGTTAAGTGAGATTAGTCCATCCCAAAAAGTAAAAAATTGGATGTTCTCCCTAATATGTGGAAGCTCGGGAGAAAATGGGTCATAAGAGGAACTCTAGATGGAGAAGGAAAAAGCTTTGTTAAGTAAAGAAGGTGACTTAACTGAAGGTAATGTGAGGGGGTAGAGAGGGAAACACCCTAATTCACATGATGTACATTCATAAACATATCGAAGTTAATTACTAAACCGAACATGAGGAGGGGAGAGGGGGGAGGAAATGGGGTGAGAATTGGGGAAGGGTTAAATGAGAGATGTGTGCATGTATGTCTCTACCAGCATGTACCTAACAAAGATGTATGCTTACAATACAGAAATAAAAACTATTTAAAACAGAGCTATTATATTTTTAATTCACAAAGTAGAAATTACATTAGTTAGAGGTAACTAAAGATACCATGAGTGATGATTAAATAAGGAAATAAGTAGTTCTCTGGCCAGAATGGTTAGAGGTAATGAAAATGAGCACCTTGCTGGCATGCCTTCCTATACAACATGTATCTCTGATAATAGGCTAGATAAGCCTGCATTTACACGAAGAGTAGTTTTACCAAACTCTATGGAACTTGATGTCTCTAACACAATCCTGTGTTATTTATAAGAAGCACACAAACACTTCATAACTTAACTCTCTAATAAGATTCGAGTTTCTTAGCTGTATTTTATTTAAGTGGGTCACACAAGTAAACACATGTAGAAGTGAGGAGAGCTGATTCTAAGGGCATCAGCCTCTTGCTTAATGGACCCTGCAGGTGGGGATGCTCTGCTGCAAAGACTAGCTGCTACCCACCAGGTGGCCACTAACCTCCAGATCATTATCTTCTGGGCTGAAGCCACAATAATTCAAAAGAAACAGAGTGAGGAAGCCTGTTTCCATGAAGACCGTGCATTTCTTCCTTTTTTTTTTTTTTTCCTACTGCATAATCTCTTTCTAGAATAGCAAACCTTAATGGGAAAAAAATCCCCCATTTGCTTATATTGTTGAAAAGTCTCATATGTCCCTTCCTTTCTATATAGTTGATTTTTAGAGAGACCTGGTTTACAACAAACATAAAAATTTAAATTGATGAAATAATAATCCAGTCTCTTGTTTTGTTATTAGATGAATAACAAATTACAGTAGGGATTTGGTCTTCCCTAAGATCTGTTGCTCATGGAAGTCAGAGGGAGGGTCTTGATCAGTCATTGAGTCTTTCACCATCTCCAAATTGTTTTGCTTCTGCATGAATTTCTGTCATAAAATCGAATAATCAAATTCAACTACACAGAAGTCAGCCCCTGTAATCTCATTTTTTTTTTTTACTTTGTAGTTTATTTTCACTTTTGTTTTCTATAAACAGGTCTCTCAGTGTCAGCCTCCTACTTCACTTTACCTTTTATAATAGTCTTAATAGTGTTCTCTCTATACTTTTTCTGTTTTTTTTTTAACATGCATCCTTTAAAGTCTCTCAAGCCATATTGATAATTTGCTTGATATATTTAAAAGAAATAAAACAGCACTATTTTCTAAATACTAAACAATTCAAGCATTTTACTACTTGGAACACATATTCTACTTTGCTAATTATTTTATTTACTTTAATTGGTGCATTGTAGTCTCACATCGTAATGTAGTTGACATTCGAATTCTCACATATGTATATCAGTGGAAGTGTTTCCTTCATTAATTCTCCCTCTCTCCCTCCCACCCTCCCCAAGTCCCTCTTGTATCTTGATTACTCCGTAGCTTCTGCATATGATAACTATTTTTTTTTTTTTTCAGTACTGGGGATTGAACTCAGGGGCATTCTACCTCTGAGCTTTATTTTGAAACAGGGTCTCACTAAGTTGCAGAGGGCCTCACTAAGTAGCTGAGGCTAGCCACGAACCTGGATCCTCCAGTCTCAGCCTCCCAAGTACTGGGATTACAAGCGTGCGCCACCACACCTGGCTCTGATAATTATTTTATATAGTAATGTTTTCCATTTTTTTCTAATGGGAAATCCAGGAACATTTTCTGCTTGTGTAAAACCTCAAATATCTCTCCAAAGTTTACTTTTAGGGCATCAAATGCATGGTGGTTTGTTCAGCTCTCCAGGTGAGATACGCAGGACACAGAGAATATGACTTGGTCATATGATAACTAGGTTGATTATAAGTGACAGAAAGTCTATATAATGGAATGCTTTAGAAGTAGGTGTATCAGTGGAAGTAGGTAAATTTCTCTGTAATGTACATGGCTCCAATCTAGGACTGTAGGCAATGTGCATTTATATTGGCTATGTACATGCTATGGTTTAAATATTTATGACCTCCCCCCAAATCTATGTTCCCCAATGTTATAGCTTTAGGAGGTGTGGTGTTTGGGAGATGATTATGCTATGAGTGTGGAATTCTCGTGAATCGAATTAGAGTCTTTATAAAGAGCCCATAAAGGGTTGCCAGACTCCTTCCACCATGTGAAGGCAAAGAAGGATAGCACCATCTATGAACCAGGAAGTAAGCCCTCACCAGACACAGAATCTACCAGGGACTTGATCTTGGATTGCACAGCCTTCAGGTCTGTGAGAAATATATTTCCCTTATTTATAAGCTACCCAGTCTATGGCATTTTGTTATGGCAGCTCAAAAGAGCTAAGACTGTGCATTATCATATTATCATGAACTAAGACATTATTATGACTACCCAATTCTACCACACATTAAATAGATGCAGCCTAAGGAATGATTGTTACTGCAAAAGCTGACATATCGCTTATCGCTTTCAGAAAGTTATATTTTTAATTAATTTACTAAAATTATTGTAGTGTCAGGGTGCAAGTAAACTCTGCAAAGAACAAATATTGACATGAAGGTTTTGTTTTTTTGTTTTTGTTTTTTTTGGTACTGGGGATGGGACCCAGAGGCATTCTACTTCTAAGCTACACCGCCAGTCCTATTTTTTATTCTTTATTTTTGAAACAGAGTCTAAGTTGCGGAGGGCCTCACTAAGTAGCTGAGGCTGGCCACAAACCCGTATCCTCCTGTCTCAGCCTCCCAAGTACTGGGATTACAAACGTATGCCACTGTGCCTGGCTGAAACAATCTTTTTATAGAATAAGCATATGGGTCAGTTGTACATATTATCCAAAGGCCTTACACTGAAACTTGGAAAAACTTGAATGAATCCTAGATTGAAGCATGGTGTTATTTTATTGTCCAGAGCCATCCCAGCTTTGATTTTCACTAATAGTTGAATGTGTTCTAAATATACAGAGGACCTACAATTCTAAATAATAAATCCAAGGTTATATTAAGTGAAGAAAATTCCCATGAAACAAGTTATTGAGAAGAGTATATAAATACGTTTCTGTCACCTACTTGAAAGTACAGAAAAAGCAAACTTTAGACACCATAGTTTATGACCCTCTGGAAAAATACTTGTCTGATTGCCTTTTCGGATATCCAGTACTGCACTCATCAACTGAAATTTGAATGCCTTTTGTTGCCCAAATTATCTCTGACTGAATTATTCTACCTGAGCAGTTAAAACTTATGGAAGATAAATACTAGAGGGAATCATGGGATACTTCCAATTATCTGACCATATCATAGATAATTTATCCTAAGTCATAATATATCAGGTAAATGAATATTTTTTTTATTCAGTGAAAAGATTTGGAAGAGAAAAACATTATTGAAAAGTAGCCTGGTGGTCATATTGGTTTCCCAAATAAAAATGCTACCTAAAAATACATTAAGGACAAATAAGCAATTCTTTGGGTGTGTGGAGCCATGTGACATATTCTTTTTTATTAATAAATCACAGCATTTCAACATTTTGATTTAACCATTCCTCTTTTTGCCCTTCAACAACTCTAGAATAAAGGTAATCAATAAATAAGATTGCACTCAGCACCTCATACAATTTTTTTTAACCTGTTGGAGGCACAGCTATCCAATTATGATTTGAGATTTGCTGAACATTTATTACCATTTTTCCAATTTATCCAGTGGAAACTTTTGGAGGCTCATTTGGTAGAGGCAATAAGTAGTGCATTAATGTAAATCAGTATTGATTGTGCTATGAACTGCAGTAAGGAATACTGCACACAGAACAGAATGGCTGCCTTTTTATTTTTCTCTTAATAACAGGATAAAAAATGACCTAAAGGAAAATCTTTCATTCATTTCATGAGAATCAAGAGGATAATATAAGCCAAAAACTATTTGTGAAAACTTCTACAATTGTTGTGTTCCTTGTTCAGTAATTACCTTCACATAGGTGAAATAAAAATGAAGGAAAGTATAAATCTACAGAAATTGGTGAGAGCAACATACTGATACTTTTTTTTATTGTTGCCTTGTAATTATACATCTTAATGAGATTCAGTGATAGAAACTTACTATGCTCACAGCTTTAGTTGTGTGCTGCTTCTTCTGATAGACTATGCTTACCAGTTTTCAGTACTTTAACCGATTTTGAAAAATTCACTTTAAGTAATTATTTTTGTTTCTGAGAGAAATTGTACTGATGATATGCTTAGTACCAATGACAGATAAGATAAAATATGATTGTCAGGTAGGCAGAGAGCACTACAATCATTCTCTACATCGGTTCATTGTGTTGAATGCAGGCACATATTAATTAAGCTTTGTCTTGGTAAGGGATACTAGTTAAAGGTAAGTTCTGAAGCCAGAGTGGTTTTGAGTACAGATATTACTAAAAATCAAAGAACCTTTTTTTCTTTTCTGTAATGTGGGGACAATGATTCTACCTCTCTCACAGGGTTTTGAAGACCAAATTAGACGATGCAAAATACTTAGCATGCTGCCTAGGACCTAGTCAATGTTTGATAGATGTTAGCTATTCTTTTTATGTGTTAGGCACTGGACTACACCTGGGTGTTTCTATGGTTCTGCACAGTTTCACTTTCTTTAAGTAGAGCTATCTCATTGGTATCATTTTGCTTGCCATTTTTGAAAAATAGACACCACTCTCCAACATTTTGCAGCTGTGCTAAATTTCTTACAAGTGAGCCTTGAAAAGTCTGGCAACAGTAGTCAACCCAGTTCTTCTTATCCTCTAGCAGCTGCCTAGGTATTTTATGGTCATCAATCTACCATCCACCTTACACCCAAAGATTAAAATCAGGGATTGAATTAGTTTGCCTTGGGAAAATTTGATTATTTTTTGGATAGGTAAAAGTAAAATTATATGAAAAGCAATGCAAATTTCAGTAAGCACTATAAAACACCAATTATATTCAGCATGTTCTTTAAAATAAGAACAGTGATTTGTTATTATCATTACCAAATAAGTACACATAGACACTGAATTTTTCATAATTTCTTTATTAGAGAATCATTTTAAGGTGTGTCCAGGCGACAATTCTTTCTGACTTTCTGAGATTGCCTACCTTTAATATCCATGCATATTTTCTATCATTTCCTAATATATGCCTTCCATCTAAATAAACCCAGTTTTAAAACCATTTCCTTTAATCTCTTCAGGAATACTCCTGTCTTTATCCAGGCTCTCCTCCTATATACTTGGCCTATCCCATCTTCTCTTTGTCAGGGTGAGGGTCAGGGTGAACAGTACTGATCTACAGAACTAAGGTTGACTTATTAATTATTTTTCATTCTTAGGCTGATGTCTTACAGGGAAAAAGTAATTTCTAAAGTATTGCCTAGAATGATAGGCCTGGTAGTCTCTACGAGGAATGGTCATTGCTTGCCTATGTACATCAACAATGGATGGACACCATGAGTTATTTGATCATTTACTTGATATAAAAATAATTATATAGAAATAAAATTAATTGGGCAATGGAGAAGATTAAAAGGGGCCTAAAGTACTAACTGGAAGAGATACACCATGTACACCACGAACCTGAAGATCAGGATTCTGGGGAGGAGAAACTGAGCATGGTGCATCCCTGAGCTCAGAGAAGGAATGTAGACCTTTGTAGAGGAGGCATCAATCAGCCAGCTGATGTTGGCATCACTGAGCAAAGCACAATGAATCTGATTTTGCAAGTGCTGAGAAAAATGCACACTGGACAGAGCTGCCATGAGGGAACTGCTCCCATCGAACAAGTTGGTGGGATGACACTTATAGGAACCAAAGCAGAAGAAGACATGCAGGTCTACCACTTTTAGTCTTCTCATAGTGTCATCCATTGGCTGAGCCCAGCAGGGAGCCAAATGAAAGTGAAAAGCATTTGCAGAGTCCTGACAGTCAACATTTAAAGCAGAATGCAGAAGAATGGACTTGGAATAGAAAGATACTAATTTAGTAATTGTCACAACCTCTAAGACCCTTCAAGACCCCATTCAAGTCCCATCTCCTCAGAGAAATTTTCCCTGAAAAGATTTTCTCTAATATTTCTCTCCTAACTTTCCTTCCATAATTCTTATTTGCTTTATATACGAACACTTTACTGAGCATTAGAATATTCCTAAATTGTATTATAAACTTCAGAACTATTATAGGAGAATGCATATATAAATAGAAGGAACATATTTCTTAGTTGGCTAATGATTTCAGATATACATAATTTAGCTTTCAAAGTAATATAATCTTCTTCTTGGAAGAATATTTTTTTTCACTTCATTTGTACCCTACAGATTAAATACTAGTCATATAGTAGACGTCACTAAAAATATTTATTGACATTATTCTTTCAAATCATGCATTTCTGATATAAAAGTATAGTCCCACCATATGCCTATTTATCTTAAATCATCCAGAAATCCTAGCATCGTAGAAACAAATAGAAGTTTGATGGGTATTTCATTGATCATTAAAAAAAATAACACATCAAAATTGTCACAGTAAGGTAGAATACAACAGTTTAACTTAAGTCATAATATTTTAAATTCTAGAAGACATATGTATCAAAAAATGTTCAGAAAACATAATATCATTGTAATAGATTGATTGCAAAGATGGCTTCAAATCTTCATTACAAACCCTGAGAAGCTGAATCATAAACTATGCAAATGAAGGTGTTTTAAACATCTAGCCTTTGAGAACAATAGTTAATAGGTACAGTCATGCTAATAAATTTGGAACAATTTGCTTCAATCTGTGTAGGTGTAAATTTAGTCCAATTGTAATCTGAAATCTATTGTTTATTATCTTTGTCCTTCTAAGTGTGGTGGGGCACAACTGTAATCCCAGTACTTGGAAGGCTGAGACTGAACGGTTGCAGGTTCTAGGCCAGCTTCAGCAATTTAGTGAGACCGTTCTTCAAAACAAACAAACAAACAAACAAACAAACAAACAAACATACATCAAAAGTGTCTGGGAGTATAGCTCAGAGCTAAAATGCTACTGGGTTCAACCCCTAGCAATGCATGCTTGTGTATGTGTGTGTGTGTGTGTGTGTGTGTGTGTGTGTGTGTGTGTGTATGTGTATATATATATATTTTAAAAATATATATTATAATATATATACATATATCTTTGTTCTTTACATTTACATTGCTAAATTTATTTTCTCATTAACATAGAAAAAATCTTTATTCTTCCAGTATACTGTTCTTAAGGTTTAATATCCCGAGAGTCCATTGTACTTATATAACTAATATTTATATAAGATAAAGTAATAAGATATGTTTAGTATATTAGAGTAGTCCCACTGACTTCTGACATCCTCCCAGACAATTAGTCACTAAAAGTGAAACTTACTAAGCTAAAATCAACTACAGCATTACTAAAGGGTGCTGGTGTGCTTTGTGGCAAAGTAAAATATGAATGCAAATCTCCTAGCATTCAAAAGCTTTGGGAGGAAGTCTATATGCATACTAAGATGGAAAAAAGAAAGGAAATAAGATTATAGATATACAGTATAAGGCCCTGGTTATCTAAAGGCTCACAGGAAATTTTAAAAGGAAAACTACTTTAAATAGCCCTATTTATATTTCTTACTGGATTTGTTAACCTTTGTTAACCTGAAGAAATTCAACCTGAACTAAATAAGTTTTATTTTTCTTTAAATGTACCAAGTAATAGATAAGTGCTATTTGTGAATACAGACTTACTCTAACAATCTTGTAGATTTTTCTTAACCTTTAAAAGAAGTGTAAAATCGAAAGCAAAGGCCAATGGTTTTCACAAAGCATCTGCTTTTATTTCTGATCTCTGTGTTCAATATAACTTTAATTAACAGTGTGCTCTACTTGTCAACTCCAGCCTAGTTGTGAATCATGAGAAACAAGACTAATAAAAGGAAAAGTAAATTAAAAAATTCATCAGGTGTTGCTTTTCCAGATATTAAAACTTTACATTTAATATAGAAGCTGTTTTAAGAGACAAGTGAAAGTTCATATTACCTTGTTATGCATTTCAAGTATCACCTTAAATTCTAAGCTACCTTATATTTCATTTATCTTAAATCAAATGCTTTTCATATGTAATATTTTGGCTTTGTTAGATTAATGGATTAATCTTTGATCTCTTTTTTTTTTTTTTTTTTTTTTTTTTTTTTTTTTTTTTTTTTTTTTTTTTTTTTTTTGCGGTACTGGGGATTGAACTCAGAAGCATTCTACCTCCAAGCTACACCCCCGGCCCCATTTTTTATTCTTTATTTTGAAACAGGGTCTCACTAAGTTGCGGAGTGCCTCACTAGGTAGCTGAGGCTGGCCGCAAACCCGGATCCTCCAGTTTTGGCCTCCCAAATGCTAGGATTATAAGTGTGAGCCACCACACCCAGCTAATCTTTGACCTCTTGTGTGAGATTTTCCTAGATTCTCACAGAAACTAGCAAAGGAAACACATTTGCATTATCCTTTTAAAATAATAATAAAGGACATTAAAATATGTTTTATAATGGAGTCTTATTAAGTTGAATATATACTCAATTATTTTAATACTTGTTACAAAATCAAGAAATGAAGATACTCTAAGATAAGGAAATTTTGAAAATGACTGATGTTTCTTAGTACTTTTATTGGTGCATTATAGTCTCACATCACAATATAGCTCAAAGTGATGGTGACATACATGCACACAGTTCTTGGTGAGCTTTCCCCCAACTCCCTCCCCACTCACCTGCTTCCCCATATAGGATATTGAGGTTAAAATTGGTATTCTCACATATGTATGTAATGTCAATGGAAATGTTTCCTTCATTGATTCTCCTTCTCTCCCACATTCTGCTAGACTACCTCCCTGGCTCCACTGCAGTTTCTCCCCCATTATCTAAAGTCTCTCTAGTATCCTGATTACTTTCTTGCTTCCACATA
Source organism: Graphiurus murinus (assembly GCA_004027655.1). Classification (NCBI taxonomy): domain Eukaryota; kingdom Metazoa; phylum Chordata; class Mammalia; order Rodentia; family Gliridae; genus Graphiurus; species Graphiurus murinus. The sequence goes on from PVLC010000404.1 coordinate 28,548, forward strand.
CAAGAGAAAACATATGACCATCCCCTTTCTGTGACTGACTAATCATTAGCAGTCAGTGAGATGCAAATCAAAACTACACTGAGATTCCATCTAACAACAATCAGAATGGCAATCATCAAGAAGTTAAATAACAATAAATTATGGTGAGGATGTAGGGAAATAGGACTCCTCTACACTGTTTGTAGGAATGAAAATTAGTGTAGCCACTGTGGAGATTCCTCAGAAAATTGGGAATGGATCAACCATATGATCCAGCTATATGACTCCTGGATATTTTTCAAAAGGAACTGAAATCAGAATACTATAGTAATACATGCATATTCATGTTCATATTGGCACAACTCAGAAAAGCCAAATTATGGAACCAAACTGGGTGTCCATCAACAGATGAATGGATTGAAAAATTATGGGATATTCACACAATGGAATTCCAATCAGCAATAAAGAAGAGCAGAATTATGTTAATTTCAGGAAAGTTGATGGATCTGGAGAACAAAATGACTGACTTGTAAGATGGTGAACCAATCTATATAAAACCAGAAAGAAAAGCATAAACTTTTAAAGAAAAGCAATAAAGTATGCTGCAAAATTCTACTACAATTATTGCGTATTATTAAATTCAGTTACTAGACATTTTATATGAAAAGCATTGATATAATTCAGAAAAACTTACTTTTTTATCTATGCTTATTTGATAAACTGAGTATTTATCATGGTCATCTCAAACTCAGGGGAAAAAATTTCATAACAAATACTAGGTATGTAAAATTATTTCATACATGAAATTCTAAGTTTTTACTAGAATATATGCCAGGTACTTGGATGGAACCTCTGACTTCTGTATCTTCATATTTATACAGAGTTTATATCTAACTCAGCTAGGAAATTGCAAAAACATGTAAATTTTTTAAAATCTCACAATTTACAAGTTACCAAAGGCTATTTTTTTAATGTAGCAAACTATTGTGTGGGAATATTGAAAATCGTCTACCACAGAAGAATATTGTAAGCATGTCAAACATTAGGTAACAGCGTAATGATTTCAAAGATTGCACTAATAATGTGTTCAAGACAAGGAAATTCAGTAGAGAAAATTAAAACAAATAATAATATGTTCTTAACATGATGGCTCACTTAAAAATATTTTTCCAAGTCTATGTCTCCTTGGGTTCATTTTCTTGTTTTGTTTTGATTCATAGACATTGATTTTTATGAAAGTAAAATTCTATGATAGGATTAATAATCTTAAATTGTTAATTAAATTTATGTATCTGAGATATTTTTTTAAATATTAGAATTTTTCCAGCTTAAAGAATACAAGGAATTTACTTTTGTATATTTTAACATAATTTGAAGAAATTTCAGTCAGCTTGAATTATGGTCATCTTGAAAGTTCTAGATGTTCATTAATCAAACTACTTGTAATACTTAATGTACACAAAGCATGTAGAACAGTCTATTATATATAATAAGTGTTCAAGTAAGCCATAATTATTATTATTACTTTTATTTGAATTGCCTCTATTCTGTGGTCCACAATTTTCTTATCAATGCTTACTCAGCATTGCCTTTTTCTGGCACCACAAAGAAATGCAAAGAGCAGCTCTCAACCTCCCAGAAGAAAATAAGCTGGAAATAGATCCAAATTTCCTTACTCATTCAGGAGCCCTTAGAGAGTAACTTTACTCCTAAGTGTTTGCTCTACCGGCAATGGTTGACAATTAATGAAATACAATATACAGGCATAAATAATAAAACATATGATGAGATTCCTTACTAGAATATTGTACAACTATGATACCATCATCCTCAGATTGCTGACATATTACAATGTCCCTTTTAGAGAAGCCTTTCCTAATCATTGACTGTTAGAAGTTAAGCATTTTGAAAACACCCTATAATTTTTAGCCCTTGCCACATTGTAATTCAGTACTGAATTATAGAATTACTTATTTAGTGTGTACTTCTCTATGGGAGGACTCCATGAGCTCTGGGATCAACCACATCTTCCTAGCATGTAGTCCAGTGCATTGTATGGTTTTAGGTAAATAAACAGAGGGATGAAATGGAATATGAGCCCACATTTATAAAACATAATGAACTTCTCACTTTTATTCTAAGCGTATTCAACTCTTTCTGTCTACATGCCACTTTATAATTTATAATTATGAATCTGGAGTGATGTATGCTTGTAATCCCAGCACTTGGGAGGCTGAGTCAGGAGGATCACAGGTTCAAGGCCAGCCTCAGCAACTTAGCAAGGCCTCTGCAACTTAGTGAGACCCTGTTTCCAAATAAAAAATAAAATAGGACTGGGAACATAGCTCAGAGTTAGAATGCCTCTGTGCGCGCACACACACACACACACACACACACACACACACACACACTTATAATTATGAGCAATCCTGATACACCTTTAAAATGTCTACCAGTTTTCCTTCAAGTTTTCTCTTTTTCACCTGAATATGTTGATATTCAGGTTCTATTATGCTCCCAAACCTTCCTGCATTGCTCTTGTGTAGGGGCTTCTAAAGAGAACTCATACCTTAAATTCTTGACTCCTAAACTCCTACCAGCTATCTATAGCCGAGAGGAACACCATAGCTTTGCCTTCTCTTTCCCCCTTCACATTATACACACATTGAATTTTATTCAATCAGGCAACAAAATTTTCTTGAAGATCTATTTTTTTGGCATTGGTCTAAATTTTAATGATTTAGTGGCAAAAAAGATACGGTTAAAGATATAGTTCATTACTCATGTACTTTGCAATCTAGGGTATGATGTATTGTCTGATATATGCTATTAAAAAAAAACAGCTGTACTGATGGATCTGTACAGGTAGATCTAGCAATAAAGATTATTTTTCTTTATGAAGAGAATTTTAAAATATTGTCTGCAATGATGACAGGGATTTTCTGTTTGTACTAGGTTGGTGTGAAGTCACCTGGGTAGCGGTGGGGATGGAAAGCTGCATGAAGAAACCCACATCCAGATAGAACAAGAGACTATGTAAACTAATCTGAGGAACTCACCTGTAGCCAGGAGAATACACAGCATGGTACCTAAAGCTCTGGTTTTTCTGAATTACATTGTTGTCTTTGTCTGATTTTCTTTTTGTGTGTGCGTGTGGTACTGGGGAATTCAGCCCAGAGGCATTCTACCTCTAAGCTACATCCTCAGCCCTATTTTTCATTCTTTATTTTGAAACAGGATCTCTCTAAGTTGTGGAGGGCTTCACTAAGTAGCTGAGGCTGGCTGCGAACCCGGATCCTCTGGTCTCAGCTTCCCAAGTACTGTGATTACAAGTGTGCACCCCCTTGTTTCCTTATAGAATTTGTCTCACTGGGCCTCAAATAGAATTTTTATGTGTCCTTTCCCCTCTTGTAAACATATAAATGTGCAATGGCACACTCTGGAATTAATGTTGTGCAAAGTACAATACCAGCTATAGGACTTTTTCGGTAAATGTTTCTTAAAGTAGATTATTTGCTTCATAGTGTTTTTATTCTATTTCTTTCCAACAGAACCTCAAGCCGGACACTTATTTATTTTACAAATAGGAATATATGTCATGTTTCTTATTGCCATTTAATATGCTAAACTTATTTGCTTTCATCCTAAAGGTGTGGTCACAGCCTGTTGAATTGGGAATAATAAAAAAAAAGTGAACGCATTAAGGATCTTTGCCAGGAAAAGAAATAAAAGGAAAAACATTTTATTAAGTCCTGAAGTCCTACTGTATCATTCTGTAACCTTTGTCTTCCCATGATAAAAACTCCTCATATTTTAATCATGACCTTTTGTACAGCTCATGACAAATCTCAGACTGTAAAAAGTAGTCGAGCAAGGAGATAAAGGATTAAGTAGACCGCAAATATTCCTTGTTGTTCAGAGTTGTATGTGGATCTACTTTTTGTTTCCTCTTAAGGCATCTGTGGAGCTGTCATTTAAAACTCATTTAATTAGTGGTAACTCTTAGCAAATCAGCTGTACAACAAAATAGCTTTAAAGAGAGCAGTTATGTGATTTATAGTTAAAACAATCAGCATTTCAAGCTCAGTATTTCTTTAATGAAGAGGCAAATCTTTCCATACATTTCTTTTTTAAATCACAGTCTTCTTTCTAATATAATTTTATGTTCCTCAACTAAAAACATGCCTTCATTAGGTAGATTAGTATTCATGGGATGTAGTGATTTCCTAGTACTAATGGTTCCCATATCTCACATCTTAAGATTACATAATCATTTAATTTCTGGAGAAAATTCAGCTGTCAATGCCTTTCTGAATATTCTTTTTCTTTCAGAAAGTTGGGCTTCTTCTTGAAGACAATAAATTATATATTTACATATATGAAATCTTAAGTAGATACTTCTATTAGCCCATCAGGAATTATAACACATCAGTAGTTATACTGTGTGTAATATGAATTATTTTCTTAGTAGGAATTACTTAAATAAAGCCTGTTATTATTTTAAATAGCACAAATTTGGTTGTTTAAAGAAATATCACCTATCTTCAAAAATCTTATGTGCAGCTCCTTGTGAATATTCTAAGGAGAATAAATGATTGTATTTTCATGTCAGAAGATACCCATCTGAAGAGTCTCCTTGGTAACAAAGAACATCAATTATTTCTTATAAGAATCATATAAATATATACAGTTCTGACCTTATATCTTAGGATATAAAGCACTGAGGTCTAGTGAGGTTGGTAATACATCCCTAGGAACAGGGCTTATTAGAGGCAGAATCAAGAGTAGTTCTCAGTAGTTCAATCAGCCCAGTCTATGCATCCTTCTGCTATTATTATGCTTTTGTTTTCCATTTTCACATTAAAATAGATTTTTTTCCTGTTTAAGTCTACATATAGGTTAATTTTCTTAATGGTAGGCTTTTTCAACTCTCCCCTCACCCCACATCAGGTGCTATAGTACTGAATTCTAATCACACTGGTGGACACATGGACAGTATATAAGCAAATCGTACATTCACTAGCCATTTCGGCAGATTGCATTCTGAAGTACTCTGAATCCAAAAGGCTTATGCTTGTATGTTTTTTAATTGATTGATGGCTTTTCTTACAAGGTATATGATAATTATGTCAATATTTTCTGTGATATATGTGATGTTAAGTCCACCCTATTACTTCTTCCCCTAACACAGTGCTGCAGGTATCCCCTACCCATATTGTACACATAGAAGCTGAAGAAGTCAAATTCCCAATCTCTTTTCCTCCTCCAGACCTTGCTCCCTTGAGCCAGTCTGTATTACCTCTTATCAGTCTCTAGAATCTCTACCCCAGACCCCATTCTTTGTGACATTTTCCTCTATTCAGTGATCCGAGCATCTTGACTACAATGACTTAAAGAAGTCTTTGTGACCTGCTGTAAGAGCCAGGAACCATTGGCAGGAACTATTATAAATAATTTAGTAGTGGGACATGTGTTTTGACTTAGTGACTACTCTTGGAAACCTGCAGTCAAATCCTTCACTACATCTCCTAGTGATATTCAAAATATAGGAAACAAATGGTACCAGCAAATTGTGCCTATTATGCTTAAATCAGAGTAAGAGCTCTGTGTACATTTCCCAGAAGATAACATTTAAATAGCATACACAACAGAACATGCAAAGCTAGCTAAATCACCTTGAGCATCTTTCTTTCCAGAAATTATGCTTTTGTGCTGATTTAATATTGTCAGTAGAGAGCAGAGACCTGTTTCTAGAATCTGCAACATGCCATGTGCAAAGCAGACTCTGAGGGACCAGGAATGCTGTGGTAAACAAATTCCCTGACATCAGAACATACATTATTCCAGGAGAAGATAGACAAAGCACATGGTCAAATAAATGATACCGATTGTTGTTTACAAGACAAAACAAGGTAACATTAGAGAGAATGACTAGAGTCTATTTTAGCTAGGAGAGGTCTCTGTGAGATGACAACCTTTGAGTTGAAACTTGCACCAAGGCAGGCAGCCATGAGGATACCTCAGAAAAGAGTATTCCAGGCAAATGATTTACAAGTGTTAAATCTTTCAGGCAGGAATGAGTTCAGTTTGTTCAAAAGACAAAAATGAGGCCAACATGGAAAGCACTTTTCCCAGTGAAGAGAGAAGGAAGGAGGTTGAAGAGGAAGGCCAAGAACTTGTAAGCACTGGCTAATCATTTAATCTGATTTCAAGAGAGAGCTATTAGAGTTCCAAGCAGTGGGTCAAAAGATCTGATGTATACTTATACAAATCACTTGGCTCTATGCAGAACTAAATTTGGGGAGCAAAAACAGAAGGAGGAGTTAAATTTGTAAACACAACAGTTCTGTAAAAGATGAAAATGGCTCGTGCAATGATCATATTAGAGGAGATGACAAGAAATGAAGGGAAGGCATGATTGACTTGATGGGTTACTCTTAACTATTTTATCTAAACAACTCGATTGGTGGTGGTTCCATTTAATATAATGAAGATCTAAGGCAGAAAAAGTAGACTTAGGAGGAGACAGTTGAAGAAAGAATTTAGTATTGGCCATCTTAGGTTTGAGTTACAAGTGAAGATGTTGACCAGGAAATGTGATGTATAAACCTGGAATGCAGAAAAGTGTTCGGAGCATGAGACTTAGTTCAGGAGTCATTAGCATTTGTATAGTATTTAAAATCGCAAGGAGTAATGAGGTTACCCAAGGAACCTTAAATAGAGAATGAAATCCCCTGTATTTAGAAGTCTGGCAGGAAAGAATTAAGGAAAGAAAGCTAAGACTAGCTGCCATTGAGGTAGACAAAATGTCCCAGAGATTAAAGTGTTACAGAACTGAGAAAAGAAAATATTTCTCATATTTAAGAGTACTTTACCAGCTGGGCATGGTGGTGCACTCTTGTAATCTAGTACTTAGGAGGCTGAGATCTGAGTTTGAGGCCAATCTCAGCTACTTAGTGAGGCTATTCAGAACTTAGTGAGACCCTGTTTGAAAACAAAGAATAAAAAATAGGACTAGGGGTTTGGCTCAGAGGTAGAATGCCCCTGGGTTCAATTCCCAGTACCACAAAAAAAAAAACAAAAAACAAAAAACAAAAAACCACAACAACAAAAAGCAAAGAGTTGTTTACCACATGACCTAGTTTCAAAGCACAGTTATGTTGAGGATGCAGAATTGGCCATCGACTTTGTTAAGGTACAGGTAGCCTGGAAGGATATATTTCAGCTAGGTGGCACAAACGGGAAGTGGAACTTGCTTGGGGATGATTGATGGAAATAGATAGGTACAATTAGATAGCATTGTTGAGTTTTTAGAAAATTTTGTCATAAAAATAAGTTTTATGACCTCACTATAGTGCTATCTGTAGAAGTACTTAAATAATTTTAATTCTATGGTATTAAAACTTGCTTAGCATATGGATGGGATGGCCTGGTAAAAAGAAAGTGGTATTGGTGGCAGAGAAGGAATGCAATAGAGACTTCTTTCAAAAGACAAGGAGTGTCATCCTAAGCACAGGAGGAGGGATAAAAGCAAGACCATTTCCATCACTACAAAGGAAGGCCAATTCTTTAAATGCCAATACAGATTAGATCATGGGATGGATTGACAGATAATTACATGATTGCTTTTTGGTTGTATCTATTTTATCTGTGAAAAGAAAAGCTAACCAATTGAGGGGTTAAGTGAGTAAGTAAAAGAATTAAAGAAGTAAGAGTAAAATTAGATTATCTTCTCATGAAGAGAAAAAGTGAATTAATTAAACAAGTGAGATCATATTTCTTAGCTTGATAAGTACCATGGCTTAAGATTGGTTTGACTGTGCCCCAAGGCTTAGGTGTTAAAATTTAATTCCTATTATGAGGTGATAAAAACATTGAAACTTAATTTAATTAAATGTTTCAGCCGGGCGTGGTGGCACACGCTTGTAATCCCAGCATTTGGGAGGCTGAGATGGGAGGATCCGGGTTCCCAGTGAGCCTCAGCTACCTAGTGAGGCACTCTGCAACTTAGTGAGACCTGTTTCAAAATAAAGAATAAAAAATAGGGCTAGGGGTATAGCTCAGAGGTGGAATGTCCCTGAGTTCAATCCCCCGTACCGCAAAAAAAAAAAAAAAAATTATAATGTTTTGAGGTGGGGCTTTTGGAAAGCGATTAGGCTTAGATAAGGTCCTTAGGTTGGACCCTCCTCACCCCTGCCATGATTCAATACTTGTGGCTTTATAAGAAGAGAGAAAGAGACGAAACACAAAGATACACATGTGCACTCCCTATCTGTTGCAATGTGTTTCCCTGGGCTATCTGAGGGCTCTGCCAACAAGAAGACCATAACTGAAATATGGTCCCTTCACCTTGTGAGACAAAATAAGCTGGTTTTCTTTATAAAAGTAACTTCCCTCAGGTATTCTATTATAGTAATGAAAATAAACTAATACTATAAGTTAATAGGATTATGATTAGATGTGTATTTCTATACAAGTGGTCAGAAAAGCTCCCATTTTAAAGCAGTTACAAGATTTCAAAGTGAGTTATAAACAAACTCTTTCAGGTTCACTCTCCAAGGACAAACAACCAATGCCAGCTCCAATGGTTCCTGCTCAGAGTTTTAAAATTAATTCCATATTCAGAGAAGGCTAAAAGGAACATCAGTAATATTTTAACTTTCCCTCGCATTTCCTGTGTAGAGATTAGAAGACAATAGTAGAATCTCTGGATTTTGGTGCTCTTGTTCCTTTTTTAATCATTTCCATTTTAAGAATTGAAATCAGTCTAGTTTAGAAATGTGAGTAATTTCTGACATAACAATGTCCTAAAACAGTGAATACTGTATAAGTTGATTAAAGATAATGAAGATAATGAGGGGCCAGATTGCTATCTAAAGAAGTCTCAACTGGGTTAAAATCTGGGGAAAATCATCCAAAAGATGGACACAAAATTCCAAGGTAAATAGACACTAAAATGATTCTTAGACACAATATTCCAGATTGTTTAGAAGTGAACCACAGAAATATTTTTAAGATCTGGGCTGCCAGATATAACAAATAGATTTTCTGGACCTGTTCACTCACAGAATCTCATGGATTGACCAGAATCTACCTTTTTTTTTCTAGATGTTAGACAAGGACCTTCTTTCTGAATTAAAGAATAGTAACACTGGCTATCCTCTTTATTACCTCTGGGCAAAAATAACGAGGTATATGACTGGACCCAGAAGTAAAAGTACAATAAGTAGAGCAAATCACCCTTTAATCCACATTAAAAAATATTTCTAAAATCTAACCATGACTTTAGGTATTATTTTTATAATGTCATCACTGTTGATAATAATATCAAATTAAGATAATATGTTCTAATTGCAATATATCTAACTCGTGATTTTAGTTTTTGGATGACTACTTATTCTTAAGTCTATATTTGTCTTTAAAACAAATGGGATACACTTTAATAAAAATATTGAAATATTTACTTAACCCTGGCACCAGTTATTAAGTAATATGTGCACTCTACATGAAGCGTAGGCCCTGACCCACATTAAATGGTATATATTCTCCCTGGTCTTTATCAAGAAAAATCTATAAAATTACTTCTAATAAGATTCTCTGAACTCAAGACAGCACGATGTATAGAACCATTTTCACTGAACTCTTGACACTGGCCATAACTGCATTAGTATCTCCATTTACTTCATAAAATGATCATTTACATTTATATTATGCTTTAAAGGATATTTGTCATAATAAATGGGCTTCTCCCCTGCTGGTTTTAAGCCACACACACTGACACTGTGTTTCTATACATATTGCTCTTTCTTTCCTTCAGTACCTATGGAGAAATGTAAAATTTGTGCTTGCAAAAGATGCCAAACACAGTGGCTATTCAAGTGGAATTAAACTTATATGGATATCTCCTTTAAAATTGCAAAAGCCAAAAGTAACATTTGATTTAGATCAGTCTTTTAGAACAAAATCTAAGGGGGAAAAGGATACTTAAGGTGATAATCTAATGGGGCCAAAGTGGGGACAGGGCAGGGAGGCAGGCTGGAGAACCCATTGCTGTATAATACTGTCTCAAACGTGGCCTCTTTTGAAAAGGCTTTCCCTGCTCTCTGAGCCACTTATTTGACTTTTGTCACACAGCTTCATTTTCATACCACTATTTATAGCACCTTTGGCATGATGCTGTCATCATCAATTCCCATATCCTCATCTGCAAAGCCATAAGATCCTCCAAGCCTAAGACCAGATCCCACTCATCTTTGAGTTTTCAGGGCCTAAAGTGGGAATAAGTGCAGAATGGTTGAACTTTTTAAATGCCACTTCAGACAAAATTAGGCTCTTGAGGAAAATAGTAGCAGATGGACTGGAGGTTTCAATCATGCAGGAGCCAGTTACAGAAATCCTAACCTGCACAGTACATTATCTCCCGGTGCAGAACAAAGGGCATCTTCAAGGAAAGAAAGTGCTTCTCCCCAGACATGATGTTTATTCCTCTCTCGAGGGCATAAGAAAAGAGTCATGAGAGTTACTGGTTTGCATTGTCAATGGGAAGACTATCTAGCATTAAATACTTCCTACTTTTGTGGCCATTAAGCTCTGTAGTCTTCATCATTGGTATGGTTAGATCCAGAATGTTCCTTGAAGAGTTCATGTATTAAGGTTCAGAGTTGATATAATTAAATCATGAGGGTTGTAATCTCATCAGTAGATGAATCTGTTGTAATAGACTTACTGGGCAGAAGCTTAGGCAGGTTGGATGTGGCTGGAGAAGGTAGGTCCCTGGGGTGTGGCCTTAGCGATTGTGCCTTTGTCTTTGAATCTTCTTACTTGTTGTCACTCTCTTGCTTCTGGCCTCCATGATGTGAAAGCAGCTCACGCCCTCTCCCTCTCCCTCTCCCTCTCCCTCTCCCTCTCCCTCTCCTTCTCTCTCTCTCTCTCCTTCCTACTACAACACCCTGAGCTCTGCAGATATAACCCAGCTTGACGTGAACTGAAACTCCAAGATCTCCAAAAAACTCTGAGCAAATAAACCTCCCTTTCTCAAAGTTGTGTGTTCATTGTCTTGGATTATATCAGTAAGAATGTTGACAGAGACAATCATGAGTTTAGTTATAGCCATGAGGCCCATCACTCCATCTCAAGCTACATGTCTCATCAGCCACTCTGCAATATGACAGCCACGGGCATCTTCCCAGATTTTCCATGAGCATTTATAACCAAGATTTTATATTAACTGCAAAATTATCCAGAATAGGATCAGACTCTGACCTTCCCTCTGCCACCTTAAAGCTGAGCAACCTTCACCATGTCACCTCTTGTATCTACTAACTTCTGATTGAATTAAGAAGCTAACGCTTACTACTTTGGGATAGTATCACAATAAAGTGAGATTATGGGTGTCAAACATACGTAAGTATGGATAAATTTCTACTGCATAATCACCCAAATATTATTATTCCTGCATTATTACTCTTGTCCTATTTTTATTATGATAGGATATATCATACCATCTTACAACTTGGCTAACAATGTTTTCTACAATGAACTTGAGGGTAGGAGTAATATTTTATTTTATATCTTAGTGTGTAGTTCACTAGGCACATGGCAGGCACTTAGTGCTGATTTACTGAATGCATTAAAATAACAGTATTGAGCATGCATTTAGCTTTCTTCAGTTTTTCCCCTTAATATATATTTTATGCCTTTAGTGACAAAGACAATTATTTACTATCTTCTCTATGTGTAACAAAGAAGGAGGGGAGAAAACATCCCTATATCTTCAAATAATTTACAATTCACTAGGGAAAGAATGAGAAGACAGATATATTTAGTTTGGGGACAAACTCATCTTTGTATAAAGGAGGAAAGGAAGAAAGCAAGGATATCCAAAGAAACCTTTCAGCCATAAGCATGTTTGGTAAGAAAAGGTATTTATTTTGTACGTCAATCTTTCTAGGTAGACAGAAGCCCAGAGAAGAATAAAACAAGCCAATTTTTTAGTTTTATATACTCAATTGATCTTTTCCTATTAAGAAGACTCTATCATAATGATTGTGTATCTGTAGATTATTATTATTATTATTATTATTATTATTATTATTATAATGGTATTTTTGATGCTGAGGATCAAACCTAGAAATATGATTTTTGCTAGGAAGTGTTCTACTACTGAGTCATATTCCCCAGCACAGTAAATGGTTTCTTAAAAGAATTATTTGCCTATCTTTTCTGGGTATGTGTGAAACATGACATAGTTGAATGCATTTAGGTCCAGAAACATTATTTTTAATAAATGCAGTGATAAGATATTTACTTACAGTTTTTCTTCTTTTATTTTAATTATTGGGTTGATAAAGCCACCAGTCTAGATAAATCTCATTTAAACTTCTTAGAAATAGGATACTTCTTTTGTAATCCATATGTTCACTGATGGACATCTTGGCTGATTCTATAGTTTGGATATTATGAATTGTGGAGCTATAAACATAACTATACATGCATTATTATGGTACTCTGGTATTAACTATTTTGGATAGATGACCCAGCTATATCACTCTTTTGAGGACCCTCACACTGTTTTCCAAAGTGGTTGCACTAAAATGCAATCCCACCAACAATATATCAAAGTTCCTACTTCTTCACATCCTTGAGAGTATTTATTATTGTTTGTCTTTAATGACTGCCATTTTAATTGGGGTTAGGTGAAATCTCAGAGTAGTTTGGATTTGCATCTCTCTGATTGCTAGTGATGTTGAACATTTTTTCATATATTTATTGGCCATTTGTATTTTTCTTCTGTGAAGTGTCTATTTATTTCACTTGACCATTTTCTGATTGAGTTATTTGGGTTTTGGTGGTGATTTTCTTGAGTTCTCTGTATAGTCTAGATATAAGTCTTCTCTCGGAGGATTGGCTGGCAAAGATCTTTTCCCATTCTGTCAGCTCTCTTTTGAGGTTTTGATAGTTTCCTGAGCTGCACAGAAGCTCTTTAGTTTAATGCAATCCCATGTATTAATTCTCATTTTAATTTTTTGTGCCTTTAGGGTCTTGTTGAGGATTTTTTTTTTTTTTGCCTGTACCTATATGTTGGAGTGTTGGTCCTATGTCCTCTTCAAGTAACTGCAAAGTTTCTAAGTTTCTAGTCTAATTTCCAGGTCTTTGATTCATATTGAGTTGACTCTTGTGCAGGGTGAGAAAATGAAATTTATTTCTATTCTTCTTCATATAGATAATGAGTTTTGCCAACACCACTTGTTGAAATGTTATCATTTTTTCCAGCATATATTTTTGGCAAAATCAATGGAAGTCTACTCAGCCATAAAGAACAAAATTATGTAATTTGCAGGGAAATGGATAGAACTGGAAAATATTATGCTAAGTGAGATTAGTGAGTCACAAAAAGTGAAAGGTCAAATGTTCTCCCTCATATGTGGAAGCTAGGGAGAAATTGGGACACAGGAGGGATTCCAGATGTAGGAGGAGAAATCTTAGTGGAATGAAGGAGGTGATCTAACTGAGGGAGGCATGAGGGATAAGAAGACTTGGAAAGGAAAACATTTCAATGGACATGCTGTACATACACAGACTTATCATTTCCAATCACAGTGTCCTGCATGGGAAGGTGGAGAGGGAGAGGGAGTAGGGCGGGAACTGGGGGAAGGCTCAATGAGTGCTATGTGCATTTATGCCTCTATCACCCTGAACTTTATCACAATGTATAATTATAGTGTACCAATAAATAAATAAATACCTATAAGAACCTCAAAAAATAAAATACTTCTTTTAAACAGCTAGCCTTTGGTATAAATAAACCAGTTAAAATAAGCTGTGGCCATAGACATTAATACTTCTATGGAAAGGGACTCATGAGCAGAAGGCCCTGATTTCTAATATCTAAAGTGGGACAAAAAATTCTGTGAGGCAACTATCTCTTGGTTCTTGACTAGTGTTTCTCTGGCTCGCATACTGACCGTTTGAATGATGCTTTATGACCGAATCAACTTATTGGCCTTTTCCTAAATTGGGGACCTGGTGACAGAGTTACTGTGATGGCTCAGTTCTCTTTTCTTTTTTTTTTTTTTTTTTTTTTTGCGGTACTGTGGATTGAACTCAGGGGCATTCTACCTCCGAGCTACACCCCCAGCCCTATTTTTTATTCTTTATTTTGAAACCAAGTCTCACTAAGTTGCGGAGTGCCTCACTACGCAGCTGAGGCTGGCCGCAAACTTAGATCCTCCGGTCTCAGCCTCCTGAATGCTGGGATTACAAGCGTGCGCCACCATGCCTGGCTCAGATGGCTCAGTTCTCAACCACCACATTTATTGTGAAGCCAGACTTTAGGTCATCAAGAGAATTCTGGCTTGAGACCAAGGATGGTTAGAAAGATGGATGTTTGGGTGCCTTTATTTTTGTTCTAAGACTCTTAATAAATATGCTTATTTAAGAATGGATGACTGCTGGGCGTGGTGGCGCACACTTGTAATCCCAGCATTTGGGAGGCTGAGACCAGAGGATCCGGGTTCGCGGCCAGACTCAGCTACCTAGTGAGGCACTCCGCAACTTAGTGAGACCCGGTTTCAAAATAAAGAATAAAAAATAGGGCTGGGGGTATAGCTCGGAGGTAGAATGCCCCTGAGTTCGATCCCCAGTACCGCAAAAAAAAAAAAAAAAAAAAAAAGAATGAATGACTATGTAAGATTTAAGAATATGGATACTTATAAGTATATAATTTATGTGGGAGGATTGGGTAAAATTATTTGCTTCCTCTTTTCTCTAGTTAGCTGAGAAACTATATGGAATAGATTATATATATCTTTTCTCATACTTTTGCAACAAAATTTTTCCATAGTGGTTTGTCTTCTAAGATATATAATACATATCATGGCACAGCAACTTTTGAAAGAGTATTAAATTCATAGGTATTATTCTTGGTCTTTCTTCCTCTGAAAGAGCAAGATGTAAGGCATAATATCTATATCTTAGTGCTCCTAGTTTGGAAAATTTCAAACCATGTCCTATATAACAGGCTTCCCAGTTTGAAAACAAACTTTCTAACTCCAAAACAACCAATTTACAAGAGTCGTTTGGACTTCTTTGTTTCTAGACAGTATTTTAGGGCCCCAGCATGGTCCTAAATTAAATAATTATTGGTAGTAACAGAATTAGAAACGAGAGAATCATGAAGTAGCACAATAAATAGAGTACTTTTTAGACCAATGTCAATATTTGGGCTGACAAATGTATTTTCTTCAGTATTCCTTCTTGGTGGAATGTAGACTATTAGATCACTTAAGGAAAAAAATGACTTGAGCTGAGAAGTCATAAACCTAAAAAATCATCTACCATTTGAAAAATTACATTCAAGCATTCAGATACAGAATGTTCATCTTAAAGAATTTGATTTATATTTCTTATTTTTCGCTCTCCCTCATCATCCTTATTACCACTATCTTAATTCAGTGATTGTCTCTTGCTGGCTCTTGTCCCTACTACTCAATCAGTCTTCACTGGTTTTGTCTCTCTAAAATCTATTTTCTATGTAGCTGCCAAAGTGATCTATCTACAACTCATTTCTGACCAGGCCACTTACTGCATAAGTCTCAGAATCTCTCTATCATTTGCTGGATAAAGTCTAAGGTTCTTTACAAATCCTTCAAAATCCAGCCCATATACTTTCTAAGAGGAAAGGAATAATTATCTTCATAATAATGCCTTATGTACACATTTTAGACTTCCGTGTTGAAAGATGAACATAACTTTAATAGCCCTTGCTAGATTGTTTTCCCCCAATATGAAAAATGGCATACAATATTTGAATAGCTTTGATTTTTTCATAATGGGTTGTCTTCTAAGATATGTAAATACATACCATGGTACAGCAACTTTTGACAGAGTATTACATTTGTAGGGACAATTCTTAGTCTTTTTCTCCCGGAAAGAGCTACATTTTTATTATTATATAAGAAGTGTAAGTAAGAATTAAGTGTTTGAGTCCATAGGAATCCCTTTTCATATCTCATCTGTACCCTCCACCAAACCTCTCATACATAAAAAGGGGTAGAAATATTACTACTTTATTGATTTGTAATAAATATAAGACACAAAGAATAGGGCTTGCTAGGCCAGGTGTGGTTGTGAATCCTGTAATTCCAGTATTTGAAAGGTCAAAAGAGGAAGAACACAGGTTCGAGGCAAGCCACAACAACTTAGCAAGACCTTCAACAATTCAGTGAGACCTTGTTTCAAAATAAAATAGGGCTAGAGGTATAGTTCAGAGGTAGAATGCACCTGGGTTCAATACCTAGTACCATACACACACAAAAAAAAGAAAGAAAAAGAATAGAACTTATCACTTATTAAATAATAAAGAAATTTAGCTAATTGCTAATATGTATGAATCATTATTGATAGTTTTCTCTCTCATCCTATTTCTCAATATGTATTCTATATTAAACATAAGAATACTTTATGATCAGAAAAAGAAAAGACAAATTTATCTTCAAAGGTAAAATAAATATTAAAAATTTAAAGTCATCAATATATAAAGACTTAATCTGAAACAGGAGTTGGCCCTTTTTATGATTAGAAAAAATGTCCTCAGTCATGCACTATTAGGAAACCCAATAGTTCGAAAGGTTCCTTTGTGACATTCTCTCTATTTGCTTTAATGTTATTGACTTTTTCCTCTCATTAAAAATAGGTAGACTACTTTGAAATTCCTTGTCATTAATCAAAATAATAATTTTGCTGGTTCTTAATGTCAGAGAGGACATCATATTGATATTGTGTTCCAAGTACCCAGGTCAGTGCTTAACTTACAAAAAAAAAAAGTCTTAAAATCTATCTGTGATGAATGGATGGACTGATTTTCTGGCTTTGGTCTTACTTTGAAGTAGACCAGGCATCTCTTGAGGTGCGACCTGACCAGGTATAACCTAAAATGATGAGGTCCAGCATTTCAGTTTTGATGCTGTCCTCTTTTCCTGAGTTGCTAATGGTTACAAGAGTAAAGTTATCTTTTGCGTAGTCTAAATCCTTCTTGAGTATTGTTTATACATTTTCAGCACAGAAGTGCTTGCTATGTGTATTAGTTATGTTCCATAACATTATTCTGAACACAGGATTAAGAAACATCAAGCCCTTGCTCAAGGGGAAATAGAAGGTTACGTCCCTGAAACCTTCTGGTCAAAATGTTTCATCAATCGATCGATATATAGCCTTGTTTTATGAGTGTGTTTCTGTTTAAAGTAGCATTTTAACATGTATAGTTCTTACAAATAATTCATTTGCAACCTATTTCTTTATAATAAATAGCAGAGAAGGGTTTGTCATTTTCCTGATGCTGGGTAATACGATCATACCTTTCTTTGGCTTTCATCATCACAATATTGCTCCCTATACTTTTTTTTTTCTTTAAATCCATTCTCATTCAATAAAGGTAAAAATTTTACAGTTTCTACCTTTTCCATATGTTTCTCAGGCAGTATAGTTGTTCCTTAACAATTTCCCAGGCAGCCTCATGTACAGCTCAACAAATTTCCTCTTCCTTCTCCTGAATATATATATTGTTGACCTTGTACTCAGGGCCAACAGCATCATGATGTGTGTCTGAACAAAAGTTACCTAACACATAGATGTTCTCTCTAAGTACTGCACAGCTTTCCTGCACTTGGGAATGCAGCATGGCACCGCAGCTTTTTGTCAAACAACAAAATAACCAGCAGTAAACAAAAAAATCCAAAATGCAGCACTAAATAGGCCACCTAATGGAAACATAATACAGTAAGAGAGCTGAGAAAAGGCAGAGCAGAGCCTTGGTGGACCCCAGCTGGACCACTTCTCTGCTCATGCACAATGCCCTGATGTCCCCCCAAAACCACCAAGTACTGATTTTTAAATTATACATTTTAGCAAATAGGTGAATTTAGAAATATAGAGCCCACAAAATTCTGAAGCTTAACTGTACAATTTCTTGATTTATGTGATTAACAAATTAAATAATAGCTGGAAAAAATGTGTATGTTATAAAAATTTCCAAAAAGTATAGAATCAATTTAGATGGGGAGACATTTTTAGAAATATGGTATTTAAATTTTTAAAATGAGCCAATATATAATATGAATAATTTTTCTGAAATTTTAGAATAATCATTAACATCTATACATAGTGATCATACATACATTACACAGAAATATATATATATATATGAACATATATATTTTTGTGCTGATATAACTTTTTTCTAATTAGGGGATTAAAATAGCTATTTGATGATATCATGAAGATAATTATTGAATGCAATTCCATCCAAAGCAGAAAACAACTGCATAAGTAAGTTATTTGATTAATTTAAGTAGTCAGCATCTTCAAATTAAAATTCCAGAAAAATTTTCCTTATATTTAGCTTAACATTAGTGGCATTTCTGATTGGAATGCATCATAAATAATAGTTGAATTCATTAGTCATTGGAATAATTAGACTATGCAATCTATTCAAAATAGATTTAGTAGCACTATCTGAGAAATATTGGAACCTGTAAAATAAATTATGATTTACAAAACACACAAAACCTTACCAATTTAAATGGCAAAATTTAATTTCATTTTGCTAATTTAGAAATCTATGCATCAAATTATACAAAAAGAAAGAAAAAGGTAAGTAAAATGTAATAGCTTCATTTGTAAGTAGTTTTAAAAAACAAATGGACATACTACTATCATTATTATGGGAAAAGGTTTGTTATCATTATCATGAAGATGGGATTATTATAAAAGAAAATTCAGCCCCCTTGGGATCTCTTTGCCCTTTCCCTCCTGACATGGAATGATGTGGCAAAGAGGCCCTCACCAAATATCTCCACCAGTACATTCTTCAGGATCAATTGAACAAATAATTATCTTAAGAAATTTAGATACCTTTAGCTTCTGTTTGCACTCTTTGCGACATATTTGTTGAC
This sequence comes from Graphiurus murinus, assembly GCA_004027655.1. Classification (NCBI taxonomy): domain Eukaryota; kingdom Metazoa; phylum Chordata; class Mammalia; order Rodentia; family Gliridae; genus Graphiurus; species Graphiurus murinus. The sequence goes on from PVLC010000404.1 coordinate 47,477, forward strand.
AGATTGTAATGCATGTATGTGTAGATGCTATTTTGTTAGACAAGATGTAATAATCATAATAAGTGACAAAATGTTTTCTTTTATATTTTAATTACCGATAACTCAAAGGAGAATTTATCAATAGACTACTTAGGTAGATAGGTGTCAGTCTCCTAATACCATTTTATTTTTTATGTTTTCATATATAGACATACAGTAATATTATTAATAATAATAATTAATAATAAGAAACATTTTGCTTACTGACTTCCATGAAAATTCTACCTACCTAATAAACATGTTTCTAAATTAGCTCTAATTGTCTCAAAAAACTATTCAGGAAAATTATTAAAGTCTCTAAAAACATAGAAGAGATTTTGTATCTTGATATTATATAACAATAATTTTGATTTCAATAATCTATGATAACTAAAACCATATCATATGATGGAGGTTAAAGTAATTTTCCATACAGTATCCATCTGAACAACTTTCCCAATGTCCTTAATAGCAGTTTGCAAAATCATGACAAGAAAACAAATAGACACTGCAGGACACAGGTGTTACACTTTCTACTTTCTTATGAGGATGTTCACAAAAGAAAGACCTAGATTTATTGGAAGTGAAATATCTTTTCCTTACAAAGTATGCATAGTAAACACAGCACATTGCTTTTTCTCAAGACCTTTTAACATTTTAAAACCAAAAAAAAAAAATGAACAGTGGTGTCCCAGGACAGTTTGGATATGACTTCAGTAAGGATTGTGAGACTACATTCTTCTAATTCATTCTGGGTGTTTAAGTTAAGCAATCATATCTTTTACATTAGTTTTTTGGTCCCTCTTTATTATGGAAATGTGTGAAAGTTCAACAAATTATGCATTTGACTTCATTTTGGAGCATCGTTGACTCTTCTGACACATAAATGTTGGCTTTTCCTCCCCTTCTCCCTTTCCACCCATCTCTCCTCTCTTTTTTCTGTTTCTTATAAAATTAGTACTTTATATAATTAAAACAAGGCTTAGTTATATAATGACTTATCTTAAGCAATATAATGAGGATTATTTATAATTTATTACTAAATTAATTTATGCTTGATTATAGACATATTACATATAAAATACAGCATGTGATCCACACATTATTTAACTTAAACAATACACGACCATGTACTTTCTAGGTCTTCTTTATTTATGAACTGGCCAAGGAATGTTTCTATGCTGGTCCAATCAGACTTTCTCTTCCTTTGTCATCTGCATTCTGCCAGCTCTCCTTTGAATGCACTACCTTGTCTCTTCAGCCTAGCTGCACTGGATGGTTCTCTATCATTTGCGCCTTAGCTGTTACTGGTAGATAAAACCAAGTCTCTCTATCAACAATGGGCCAATGTTCAACATACTGTAGTATTTCTTATTATTTATGTTGTTAAGAAGCTATACTTTATTTTTATATTGTAAACTTCAGACAACTTTTTGAATCTTTATTATTTATTGATTGAATTGCAATTCTGAGGCTTGAACTTATGGTGTTGCATATGCGAGGCAAGTGCTCTACCACTGAGCTATCCCCTCAGCCCCTCTTCACTTTTTAAAAAATTTATTTGCATGGATCTGAATTTTCATTCAGTATGTCTCTTGGTCACATGCTTCTGTGTATTCTGCCTCTTTATTTGGCATCTTTTACTTTTTTCCCAAGTCATGATAATGGGACGAGATTTTAAACTTAACGGCTTTAGTGCTTGAGATAGCACTTAAAGACTGGATCCAAGCTGAAGGTCAGGTTCCCTTGTGGTTGCTATTATAGTCCTTGTGCAACACTGTTTAACATTCTTGGCCAGAGTAGAACAGCATTTTTACTATTTTAGGATTTTAAGTGTACTCCATTATAGGCTTCAGCTATAACATGTTATTTCATACAAGTGTTTTAATAATTATCAATCGTATTATTATCCTCATTTAAAAATTAAACAAAGTATATCTCAGAGACATTTTATGCCATTTCTAATAAAGTTCCAAGACCACGATGAGCCAGATACTATTATAGAGATGAATAAGTCATGTTCTTCCTTCAAAGAATATTCTGAGTGCAGTCCCCTGTTCTTTCTACTCTATAATATTACTAAAGGAATAGAACTAAATATTGTTTGTTCTCTAGTGTTTTTTAGAAAACAAAGAGATGCCATCACATAGTAAGTAAAAAGGCTTGTGGCTATGGCTTGGGTGTGGTTTGTTTCCTGGGATTCATGTGTTTGAAGCTTAGACTCTAGGGTGGTGTTTTGGGAGGTGGTGTAGAATTTTTAAGAGATGGGGCTAATGGGAGGTTCTTACATCATTGCGAGCACCACCCTCAGAAAGGATTAAGGTGGTTCTCATAGGACATTTCAGTAATTCTCAGGAGAGGGATATTGTGCAAAGAGCAAAGCTGGCCCCACATAGCTCTGGCTTCCTGTCTGGCAATGTGAATGCTCACTCTCACCTGTGAAACCACGATTGCCACCACCATGAGGTGCTACAGCCAAGGCAGACCCTTACAAGGGCTTGTGTCAGGCTGCTTAGATTTCTGGCTTCCCAAACTGTAACCTACTTAATTCTCTTTCCTTTATAAAGTTAACTAGCCTCAGGTATTTTGTTACTGTAATGAAAAATGAATTAATACATTCATACTCCCTGAAGGTTATTTAAAATTAAAAGAAACATTCAACAATTAAAAGGTAATCCTAGCTAGAATATCATGTATTTTGTTTTTAAATTATGTATTTTCTGAAAGCCTGCAGATTTTTTCCTAATACACAATATTTTAATATTCTGGTGTATTTTCAGACATCATCAACATATGCATAGAATAGTTTTATGACCAAGATTATACTTTTGTTATATTTACTTTATTTCATCTACATTAATAGTAGATATAGCATATATATTTTTTACTAGATGCTCCTCAATTAACTGCTGAATTATTTAATGAAATACATTATATAAGCTGCAAACAAATCCCTACATTTATTTATGATCTTAATTTCCATATATCTATGTCTAAGAATTTCTGTGGTGTTGTTTAGTCTTATTTATAGAAGTATATAATAGACATAGCTTCAGATGTGCTGGTTCAAATTATGTATAGAACCTGGAGATCTCAAGGGGTTTGTGCTGTTTTTTCTGTGTTCCTCTTTTACCCAGTGTGTGTTTGTACATTTGGGGAGATAGTAACTCATGCAATATAATTTCACCTAATCAAGTTTTAAAGGTATGGATTATTTATCCATCATTAGTGATGTCCCCAGGCCTATTCTACACGTATATATGTATACCCTCTGCTAACACTGGGAAGAATTTTTGAGTTCTAAGTTGCTCATTATACTTTACATTTTCATTTTCTCAGCTTACTAAATTCTACCCAAAGAAGTCTAGTGGAGTGGAATACCATGTTGATTGTATACTTTTGTATAATTTGTGCTATAAGCTTTCTCCATTAGGATAGATAACTATGAGGCATTGTTTACATATATCATTAGGAAAGGATCTGTTTGGAATGTGTGCTATTTGGGATACCCATAATTTTAAGACATTAATTAGATAGTTTGAATATTTTTCATCTGTGCTGTATGTTCAAATAAGTGCTGTATGTTCAAACTTATTCCAAACAAGTTTATACTGTGAAAAATAACCTCAGTGCAATAGAGCCCATAATAATGTCATAAGTTATATTCCTTATCTCACTTGATGATTAAAACAACCTTTCAATATAGTTTCAGGATCACAAGCTTGTACAGCTTTCTATGACTGAATTTGCTAGTCATTAGAAAGAAATTTACTTTCTAATCTCTTTCTAAGCAAATACTTTGAATATACTTCTTAGTTCCTCTTGCATTTGGGCATGGCAGTGAGACTGAGTTCTAGACAATAGAATATGAGCTAAATTGATACATGTCACTTCCAATTCTGGGCCACCAAGGCCTCCAACAAATACACTTTTATGTTTTTTCTCTTTCTGCCCACAGGGCAATCTTAAAGTCTTCAAGATACTGGAGTCTCCATGAATAACACATGGAGCAATCTCCTGCTTCTGTGCTCTCCACCACTGAACTGGAACTGAAATGTGCATGTTATGAGAATGGGAAATAAACTTCCATTGTATTTGAGTCATTTTTATAATTTGAACTTATTTGCTATAATAGTTCACCCTTGCTAAATATACTTCCTCTGATGGTTGCAGTTTTAACAGAAACACAAATCACATATATTAACATGCTGTAGTTTGGATATTTGCACAATATTACATAGATGAAAATTGAAGTGCAGAAAATGTAAAACTATTAAATTATATAATGCAACTCATCCATATTTAAAAAACTAATGTTATGAAACAAAATCTGATGATGCATAAAATACTGAAAGTAACTGCATGATTGACACTTGATAAATAGTTGAATTATCTGAATATACATTAAAAATATGTTGTGTTGTATATGACTATACAATGTCTAGAACTCAGACTCACTGACATACCCATGTTCATTCTTATTATGAAAGGTATGTAAAATGGTAGGAAGAGGGGGAATAGAAAATGGTCGGTTTTGCAGTACAAGAGTACAATTAGGTAAGAGAATGAGTTCTAGTATCCGATAGCCTAGTAAGGTGAGTGTAATCAATAATAATTTATTACCTATTTTAAAATTTCTGTAAGAAAATATGTTGATTATTCCAAAAACAGGAAAATGATAAATATTTGAGGTGATACATATGCTAATTACCCTGATTTGATCTTTACACATTATCTAGATATATCAAAATACCATAATGTACCTCATAGGTATGTACAATTATTGTCAGTCAATTAAGAATGAAAAGAAAAGATATATACTTACTATTTTGAATACTTACATATTTTAAATCTAAATGTTCTTAATGTACCTAGTTCTTTTTTTTTTTTTCTTTTGGTACTGGGTATTGAATCTAGGGGCATTCTACCTCTGAACTGCAACCATAGCCCCATTTTATTTTCTATTTTCAAATAAAGTCTCACTAAGCTCCTGAGTATCTAAGTTGCTGAGGTAGCCCTCAAACTTTTGATCCTCCTCAGCCTCCCAAGTACTGGAATTACAGGTGTACACACATTACCATGCCAAGTTTAGTTCATTCACTTAACAAATATTCCTTGATTGATTCCAAAGAGTCCTCTCCTATTTTAAGTATTTAGTGTACATGAGTAGATGGAATTGTAGAGATCGCTACCCTTACAGAGCTTATATTCTAGCAAAGAAGATGGGGGGGGGTGCATAATAAATAAGCAAACACATGCTATATCTGGCAGTGTAAATGCTATAAAATAAACGGAAGGTGATGGGATAGTTTAAGATGCAAATTTTAATGTGGTAAAGGTATAGTTAGGGGGAAATGAGCATATTTGCTATCAGGATATCTGGGAGAAGAGATTTTTAGATAGATGGAAAGCCAGTTTTACTAATCAGAAATGCAGCTGGCAAGTTCAAAGATCAGGAAGGAGCCAGTGTAGTGATGAGGCAGGAATAAGGAAGCATTGTAAGAGACAAAGGAAGGGAATTAATGCTAGAAGGGAATGTATCCTGTAAGGGTACAGATACTACAATAAGCACTTGACTTTATCTCTAAAAGAAGTTGATGGCCATTGTTGGTTTTTTAGCAGAAAATATGTGATGTAATGTATGTTTTTAACTAATTTGTCTACTAGAAAGAACTATAAAGGAGAAAGGGTGAAATCTCTGATTAGATAAAATTCTATTGCATAATCCAGTTCAGAGAATAAGGATAACTCAGACTATAGTGGAGGTAGCAAAAGTGAGGAGTGATAGAATTGTAGATTATAAAAGTAGAAACAATTTTACTTCCTGAAAGATAGATAGGATACTTGTAATAAAGGAGGTTGGTTCAATTTTTCTTACATGACCAACTGGAAGATGTAGTTGCCATAAGTCAGGATGAGAAAAAGTAGAAAACATGGTTTGGGGATGAAAATTGGTAATTTAGGTTTCAATATGTTAAATTCAAAATTGACTTAGAGGTACAAGTGGGAGTGACAAGTAGGTTTTAGGAGTCTGGATTTGGGATAAAAATTAAATGTACAGAGCCGGGCATGGTGGCAGATGCTTGTAATCACAGTACTTGGGAGGCTAAGACTAGAGGATCTGAGTTCGAGGCTAGCCTCAGCTACTTAGTGAGGCTCTCCGGAAGTTAGTGAGACACTGTTTCAAAAATAAAGAATAAAAAATAAGACTGGGGGTGTAGCTCAGAGGTAAAATGCCCCTGGGTTCAATCTCCAGTACTGAAAAAAAAAAAATTCAACTTTGGGAGTCTCTGTCATTCAGATGACATTTAAAGTCAGTGACTAGATGATATCATCAAGCGTATGAGTATAGATAGGAACAATAAGAAGTCTAAGAACAAAGTCTTTGGGCACTCCAAGATCAGAGAAAATAGAAGATACCAAGAAAGGACAAGAAAAAAGTTTATAAGAATGCAACCAAAGGAATAAAACCCATTAGTCAAATGCTACATCTAGGTCAAATAAATTGAATACTAAGAATTATCATAAGATTTAACAAAATGGGGGCATTGATGTCCATGGCAAGAACAGATGACAATATGATGAGGGCAAAGGTTTTGTTTGAATATGTTCAAGAGAGAATGCAAGGAAAAAGTGGGAGACAATATAAACAATATTTGATAATTTTTACTGCAAAAGGTCACAAAAAATAAGACTATAGCTGCTAGGGAAATAAATCATCATGTTCTGGGTTTATTATTCTTGCAGAGGAAGGGCTATTTTATAAATGCTAAGAATTTGGGAAATATTTACCCAAAAAATGCATAAAGAGGGAATAAAATAAATAGTGAATAAATCAGCAAATGGAATGCAATATAAAATGCATTTGAACTCATCTAATGTTTTTGAATTTAGATTGAAAACTTGCTTTTTGCACAGCTAGAAATGACTCAAAAATAGTTCTTCATTCTATTTTCTATGCTTTTAAATAAGAACAAAGATTTGTAAACATGACAATTATTTTATGCATGTCTAAGAACAAAACTATGGGAATTTTAGGAGACAACATCATTCTCTGTTATTCAAAGATTAAATGTCAAGAACAAAATGTGTTCCTTATTATTATTTCAACATAATTTTATTAATAATCTCTCATGTAGGACTAATGAAAACATCTTTAAGAATTATTAAAAGAATAGTTCTTATCAAGAACTACTTAAAATTTTACTGGTTACATACAAATATATAATTTTAAAGAACTTATTTCAAACTTTAAACAAATATTTATTAAGCTTATTAATTTTATACATTTATGAAAATTAATTTATAAATATTTACCTATTAATTCTATCTCCCTTATTTTCACTCTGAAATACTAAAATTTTTATATAATATTTGTAAAAATTATACCATTTGATTTATATGATCACGTATATAGAATATTCTAGCATACAGAACAATTTCTATACCAATGTTTTAGTTACTACTATTTTGGGGACACTGATATACTAGGAACTATCCTATTTTATATTAATTATCTTTTTTTTTTTTTGCAGTACTGGGGATTGAACCCAGGGGCATTCTACCTCCAAGCTATACCCCCTTATTTATTTTGAAACAGGGTCTCACTAAGTTGCAGAGAGTCTCAAAGTAGGTAAGGCTGGCTGCAAACTTGGATCCTCCTGTCTCAGCCTCCCAAGTACTGGGATTACAAGCGTGTACCACCATTCCTGGCTTAATTATCGATTGAATTTTATTAATATTCATAAAAATGTGTTAGGAATTGTGTTATTTCCATTTTATTCATGAGAAAACAATTTTGGAGGGAATAAGTAAAATTTTCAATGTTTTACTGCATTAGAGCTATCCTTTGCATAAATAGGTATAGAAATGCTTGCCTTGCCATTTTGAAAACAAACAAAACTTCATTATGACACTGCCTGAGCTCATATACACTAATTCTCATCACAATTACATATGAAATTTTTATTATATTACATAATTGGCCTACATATTGTCATTATTACATACTAACATCATCTACTTCTTCTCATTTAAAAATATTTTATAAACTTGACTTTTAATAGTTTAACATTTTTATCTTCTAATCTGTGTATAATGGTTTGGATTTGAAATGTTCCCCTATCCCTTACAGACCCAAGGTGGCAATGATGGAAGCAGGGCTTGGTTGCTAAGGAGGGTTCCCTGGACGTGTGACCTTGAGGATTATATATTGGTTCCTCCTCCTCCTGCTTTCTTTCCCTTGCTCTGGCCTCTAGGATATGAGGAGTAATAAAGCCTGGGCCTCACATGAACTGAACCCCCAAATCTCCAAGGAAACTGTGAGCAAATAAATCTTCCTTCCGCTAAGTTGTATATTCAGTTCTTTGGATTATAGCAGTGAGAATGCTAAGACAGAAATTTGTACCAGAGGAGTTGAGTCACAGCTATGTCTAAGTCTGACCATGTTCATTGTGAGTCCTTGGAACTGTTATGTGAGAGGAACATGGAAGGACCAGAATGTGGCTAGAAAGGCAAATGATAGAAACTATGTTCAGAAGATTTTTGAGGGCAAAGAAGACTCTACAGGAAAATGGAGTAGAAGCCACATGTGTTACATTCTGCCTGTGTCCTGAAACTTTGTGTGAGGCTGAAATTAAAGATTATGGGCTGATTAATAACTCAGCAGAGGAAATCTCAAAACAGCAAAATATTGATACTGTGTTATGGGTATTGATATTCCCTTTCAATGAATTGTATACTGAGTTTTGGGATGGAAAATAAAGCAGAGAGATTTTATTGATTTTTAGTTTGGCCGGAAAGGCATGTGTAAAGCTGGGGCCCAGAGAAATGGTGCTGTAAAAGAAAGTAAAATGCCTGAAGGGTGGTTGAACATTTTGCATAGGAACTAAGAAAGGAGCATGGTTGAAGCATCTTAAGCCCAAGTTCAGAACCAAGGAAATAAGAATGCAAATTTGTACTCATATTCCTTCTCTGTAGCCTTGATGGAGGTATGCTCGGCACTGCCATGGTCAAGGAGGAGGCAGCAGGCCCAGTGGCAATGATTAGAGTGTGATTGCCTTTTTTGTTGGCCATCCATCTCAATGCACATGTAATGCTGGCTTTACTGGATTTCAAAGAAAGGCTTTGGAAGCCAGACAACATGTGACAGGGTCAGAATTCTTGCAAGAATGCCCAAATGGGTCAATTTGTCAGGCTGTGAGTGGGAAGCTAAGGTTGCAAGAAAGAAAACCCTACACAATTTATTCTTGCCAGAAATGTGGAACTGCAAAGAAAGGCTAGGAGCCATGGAGCCAGGCTGGAAGAGTGACCCTTGCTATCAACCAGACCAGAGGGGAGAGGCTGCCAAGACACCCTGGAGACTTCTTCTCATTACCATGTGCCCTGGATGCTGGAAATGGAGCCACAGGATTAAATACTTCCCTTGCTGGATTTCAATACTGTTTTGGTCCCATTATTTCTTCCTATTCCTTCCCTCTGGAATGCAAATGTTTATTTTTGCCATTGTACATTGGCATATAATTTATTTTTATTTTCTTTTACAGGGGAGATGGGGCTCACAATCAAAAGTTCACCTTGAGTCTCAGAGGAGAATTTAGTATTTGGAATTTTGAGTGATTCTGGAACTGTTGAGACTGTGCAGATTCTTGGAGGTGGACTAAATGCACTTTGCATTGTGAAGTGACTGTGAGCTCTTGGGAGCCAGGGGAAGAATGTAATGGTTTGGACTTGGAATGTCCTTCTAGCCCTCATATAACCAAGGTAGCAATGTTGGAAGAAGGGCTTGGTTACTAAGGAGGGGTCCCTAGGAGTGTGGCCTTGGGGATTATATATTAGTTCCTCCTCCGCATGGTCTCTTCCTTCTGGCCTCCATGATATAAAGAGCAATGCCTTGAGCTCTCTTTTCTGCCACCGTGCACTAAGATCTGTGGTCCCCAGCTTCTCAAGGACTATACCCCCAAATCTCCAAGGAAACCATGAGTAGATAAATCTTTCTTCCTCTAAGTTGCATGATCGGTTCTTTGGATTATAGCAGTGGACTGATAAGATACTGAGCCATTTTGATTTAGTCTACATGAAATATTCAGTCATTGTCATGTTGAGACTTATTAGAAATGTCACCAAGAAGGTGACATCCTCTTCTATATAATGCCTTGCAACGTATTTCTCCCTGTGTATGTAGTTACATTTATACTAAATCTCTAAAAAGGCACATTATCCTTCAACTTCCTGCTGTGCCTACTACCACATGGTATCTGTGTAGAATACGCTATCTAGTGATGTGATTAAAATGAAGACTGGGAATCATGGCTTCCAATACTTTTCTTATGATGTTGCACAGACTGTGCTGTGGTACTGCCCTATGGACCTTCCTTATTTGTTCTGATCCTAGGTGAAAGGCAAATCTTGTCAACATAGTGTAAAATGACCCTCATTATCACAATGTTCATGTTTCTAGACAAATATCTCACTCATCACAGTGAATCTAGAAATAAAAATTCAATAGAGAGAAAATTACAAGTTCTAGCCCATTCTCTAATAAACAGTTCACTTTTGGACACATTGTTTTAGACAAGTAGAAACTTTCATATATAAGCATGTAATGCATGGTACAATATTGAAACATTATGTTTTAATCAAGGACTTATTAAAGTTCGCATGACTTTGTTTTTAACACAAAACTATAAACTTTTTGAGAGTAGACATTTTTACAAATGTCTGGAATCAAATTTAATCACACTATAAATGTATTTGTAAAGATATGCTTGACTGTTTCTGCAGTGAGTAATGATACAACAAAAACAAAAGCCATAGAAAATAAAAGCTTTTCATAAGAAATGAATAAGTGAACCATGAACCAAGGCACAGGTGTCTCAGTTTGAGGTATCAGTTGATTTTAGCAAGGTATGTTCCTTAGCCACACTGTTAAGACTTTATGTATGAGAAGAAGCTGTATGAACAAAAGCTCACTCCACAGCTGTGAAGAGTGCAGCACAATGGTGTCTCTTAAAATGTATGTAGTTTTCATTTCTTAATGCAATTTTAGTTATTCTATGAACTCTCATGTTGACTTCATAAAAACTCAATTGAAGAACCATTTCAAAAATCCTTGTACACAACAGTTTGAGTTGTGAAAACTTCATACTATAATAAAAAGTAAGCATCCCATGAACTTCAAATATAAAGCATATTAAATGTTGCAAACACAAGATAGCTGACAATTTTATAAAAAGAAGTCTCATGTCAATCTCAGTACTCTGTATGGCAGAGGGGGGGACGGGAGGTGGGGGGGCACCAAGTGCTGTGTGCATGTATGTCAATGTCAACATGATATACATTATGATGTCATACCATAATGTACCAATAAAAGCACATTAAAAAGAAGTCTCAAGTGTCAAATAAAACATAATTAAATGAATTAAATTTATTTGAGCATTTCCTGTGGGTTAGCCATTGTGCTCACTTCCTCATAATATGATATCGTACTTCATCCAAAGGCAAAGCTATGCACTATTATTATCACCACATTGTACAGTGAGAAAGAGCCTATGCCAGGACTAGGGTCCAGGACTTCTTGATTTCAAAGCCTGGTCCTTTTTAAAAGTTAATTAGATAAAAATACTTGAAAAAAATTATCAATGTTCACAAAATTATCTATCTTTGAAAGATGCCTAACCACAAAATTGGTATATGGCACATGCACACACACATACACATAGTACATACATGCAAATATACATACATATATATATATATGTATATATATATATATACATATATATATATATATGTATCCATCCTCCCACACTGTTCATACAATACCAGCAATAAAATTGTCAAGACAGAAAAGGACAATTAATTAATTGACTTCATAGTAAAATCCATGGTTTGGAAACAAATCAAATAGCAACTACAATTTTTTTTTGTTGTTTGATGATAAATGTTGTAGAATATTGTTACTTATCTTTTTATTTTAATAACTCCTTCAGTCATTGAATTGAATACTATTATGGAAAAAGCACATTGAATTGAATTCAAAATGTTATGATTCTAGACAATGCTGTTGGAAATTGGAAATCATTGTCCTGTGCACATCCCAATGTGGATAAAATCTTTTTTGTCACAGATTCCTTTCTTCAACCCCAGATGTTCATCATGAAAACATTCAGTAATTATAATATCAGATGTTATATCAATTGGCCATTGCTACAATAATACTGTATAAACAACTCTTCCAAAGCACAGTGATTTAGACTAGCAGGCATTTATTCTCTAGGTCATAGGACTGCAGATACATTGCAGTTTGGATGGTCTAATTTGAATTTTACCATTCCCTCTGCCTCTGTTTAGATACAAGCTACAGGAGGGGTTTTGATGTGCCCCATAAGGGAGTATTTAGGAGCTCAGACCAAAGGGGGTAGGGACTATCTGGAAATTGTAGAAATAACCAAGGTAGAGAAGCCAAGCCAATGAAATCAGTACATTTAAGGTTACTGGCTATGATAATATTCCAATATTAATATTCTACTAATATTCCATGAGCCAAAGCAAGTCACATGGCTAATCTGAGCATCGATGTGAGAGAATAGTATATTCTTTCCACAATGAGATAAGAAGTGACTATCAATGAATATTAACATAAATGATCATAGAACAAACTTAACATAATACAGGCATTCTTGGATATAACCTAAGGAAAGTTGTATTATTTTTTCTTGTTTTAAATATTAATAACAGAATTAAGAAATAAAATACACCATCTATCCTAACTCACTTCATAATGGGGTCATGGCTTCTACAATTGATTTGCCTCCAGAAGATAAAGAAATTCAGATAATTATGAACCAGATGGAATGTTGGGGAGAGAGGGACTGATGATGCTCAGTGAAGTGAGACTGCTGCCCACACGTGAAAGCCACAGGTCATGGTAACATGGCGCCAGCAGTGAGACAGGCTCAAAACAGTCATTTCTCACTCCAAGCCTCAGACTTCACTGCAGCAGCAGTGAGGAGATACTTTCTCCTCATGGAGCAAATGTATGAGCATGGTTTTAATTTTTGCTATAGCATTATAAGGAAAAAATAATCGATAAAAAATACAACAAAGTAGTAAGTTCGTATCTGATGCTTTCTTTCTAAAGATGGAAAAAAACCACATATATAAAGGCAGGGACAATTGTCAAGCACCAGACAAACTAGCTCAACACCTTGTTCTGTGGAAAAAGAGCAGGTCAATTGTGTGAATTGACCACAAATGTCTCTGATAGTGTCAGAGTAAAAAAAAAATGTAGTTTGCCAAACATAGTGGGACACATTAATCTCAATATTAATAAGGGTGAGGCAGAAGGATTGCTGTTTTGAGGCCAACCTAAATAACTTGGTGAGACTCTCAGCAACTTAGCAAGACCCTATTTAAAAAAAAAAAAAAAAAAAAAAAAAAAAAAAAAAAAAAAAAAAAAAAAAAAAGGTTAGTGATGTAGTTCAGAGGTAGAACACTCCCAGGTTTCATCCACAACACTCCCCACCCCCCCACCACACAAGTAGTTTAATATCTAGACTATTCCTATTCCCAAAAATCTAGCTTCCATATATACAATCTGGAAGCTGACACTTCCCCCCCACACACACACACTTTCTACTTTTTCCCATAGTTTTACTTTTCTCTAGTACATACGACATTGTCATGCCATCATTGTAAGTACATGATGTTACCTTGGCAGAGGATAAGGAAAGGATCTACACAGCCAGTAATCACCCACATAAAATTTGTAAAATGACATTTGTATTTCATTTACATAGCATCATGCATTGACTATTTTTTAGGGTAAACATTCAAAATGACCTTTTCTACAATGTCTAACCCTTCTCTGTATCTCTGTATCTCTCTCTCTCTCTCTCTCTCTCTCTCTCTCTCTCTCTCTCTCTCTCTCTTTCCCTCCCTCCCTCCCTTCCTTCCTCCCTCCCTCCATCCTTCTCTCTCTCATGCTGGGGATTAAACTCAAGGGAATTCTACCTCCATGCTACATTGTTTTATTTTGAATCATGATCTCTCTAGGTTGTGGAAAGTCTTGCTAAGTTACTGAGTCTGGTCTTGAACTTGTGATCCTCCTCTTTCATCCTCCAACTACTGGGATTACAGGCATGTGTCACTACGCTCAGCTTATCTTGTCCTTTTCCAACAAGTTTTAACTTACTTATTCCCAAATGCTCCCCTCATTTTGAAAGATCCTCATCAAAATTATTTTTTAAAAGTCACCATATAACACAGGGAGGTTGTCTGAGTGACAGAGATCAGAAATCCAGAGGAAGACTGAAGAACCCAGAAGACTCATCGTCTACTCCAATTATAATTTGTGTTAAAAAAAAAAGCTGGTGGTTTTTTATTTTTTATTTTATTTTTTGTTATAAGGGATTGAATCCAGCTTCAGTCTACCTCTGAACTATATCCCCAGCCCTTTTTATTTTTGTTTTTAAAAGAGGATCTTGCTAAGTTGTTGAGGCTGGTCTCAAACTCATAATCTTTCTGTCTTAGCCACCCAAATACTGTAATTATGGGGGTGTGCCACTACACCTGGCTGAAAAGTATTTTTAACCAGGGATCCAATAATAAATTGAAATCTTATGCCTAAATTTGAGCACAAATATCTTTCCTTGGAGAATGTCTTTCATTTGATACTGAAGTAGGTCTTTGAAATAGAAAAACTACAAGAGCTACTAAATTAGAAAAGTAATTTCTTCATTATGAAACAAGACTGGTTCACAAAAAAGTGACAGAAGAGAATCAGACACAATCAGAAATCACCAAGATTTTAGGCAGTATTTCCCAGGTTTCTCATTTTGTTATATATTTCACATAGAAAGCCAATTGTGTTAAAAGTGAGAGTCACACCATGTTTTTCTAATGATTGATTACCTGGGGCTGTTTCTATTTATGAAGTTACAATCAGTAGCTGCAAACTATTATATGCTTATAAACCATGGGCTGAATACTTTTACTGGGGAAAAATAAAGCTGAAGTTTATGAGTTTTTATGAAACAATTAACCCAATTTCACAGAAGTCTTCAATTCTGGAGAAGAGAATGAGAAAAAAAATTAAATGTGAAAGAAGACTCATTTCTAAATTAAATGTTTCATGTCTTAGGTAGCATCAGCTGCTCTTTAGACCACATTTACATTCCTATAATGATCTCCACTCTTAAAAGTTTATTACTTTAATCACAATATTCATTAGAGGGAAAAAGGTTCACTCAAAGTTAAGTCTTGTATGTAGTTTTTACATATCTAAATGTAATACGAATAAAAATTCTCTATTTATTCCAAGAAAATTATCAGTAAAAATACAACTATATTGACACATATTAATGTTCTTGATTTTAGTCATTATTATTAAAAATTGTGGGACTTCTAATTAATTTACAAATAAGTTTTCTTTTTTATATATATCTGGCAACAAATTTGTATTCTTAAATACCTGAAAAACTGAGTACAATAAGGGTCACTGTGTTAGTTTAATCTCTCTCAAAACACACAATTAATAGACTATTTTACTGCACTATTTTACATAGCATTATATATAACAAAGAGATAAATACATATGTTGATAAATTAGAATTCTTTAAAATGTTAGGCTACATTTTAATTATTTTTAAGACAGTTACTAGTTTACAATTCAGAAATTTAATTGTCTTTTCTTTATTTAAATTTATTGAAGCTAGAGGTGTTAGGCGGACCAGAGGACCTACATTGAGGTAATTTTTCTACTTATTCCTAATATTGTGTTATCTGAGATTATATATATATATATACATATATATTTGAGAAATATATATATGTTTCTTTTAAACTTTCTTAAAACTAAATTACTTTGAGCATTTACAGAATTACATTTCCATATATTTATAGACTTTCATAAAAGTATAATTTAGGTAACTGAGACATAGACAAAGGTGTCCATTCTATAAATGTCCCTTTTCTTCTTTCTTTCTAGTTGACACATATTAAGCCACGAGACATAAAGTTTCCATACACATACATATTGTATAGTAGACAGGGTACCTTTTGATTAGGTTGTGTGCTATATAACCCAGTCTACCAAATGAGCCATGAACATTTAATCCAGAAGTGATATGGTATCAAAATGTGGAGCCTTCATCATACTGGAACTCTGGGTGATTATGTGCAGTAGAATCCCTCATGGGGCTTAACATGAGAGGAAATAAATTCCTAGTGATATACCACTGGCCACATTTGGGGGCTAGTTGCATAACTAGTACTGGAAATGACTTAGAAATAAAGTAATACCCTAAAGAAACTCATAGGCAACATTGTATTGTTGTATAGCGGTTGGTCCCCAGGCTGTAAACAAACTGCCTTTGGATTCTGGAACATTGGTGAGCCACATAAATCAATAGCAAAATATTTGGTCCAAGTATTGTCTTCAATGAGTTTGAAGATAGACTTTATTTCTTGGGGAAGAAGCTGGAAACAGAAAATTAGTGTAGATTAAGATTGTTATCAATGTTTGGTAAGAGAAAAATTGACAGTCAACAAGCCTAAATAAAAGAGAATAGAGATATCTGAAATTGGTGATCCTACAAAGTTGAAAAACGGCTTTTGTTTTAAATGACTTTAATGGACAAAGGTCAATTAATACCTGTACTTATTCAGTTATCCTTTCTTGTTTCCACCATTGCCTGTGTGTGTGTGTGTGTGTGTGTGTGTGTGTGTGTGTGTGTGTTTGTGGAAGATAATTCATCTTTTTTAGGCTTTAGAACTCCATATCAAAAGGAGTTATAATTAATTCTAATAGGAAAACTACAGTGTATTCCATAAATGTCTGATCCTAAACTTTGATCTAGGTGTGATGGCTGAACATTTCTTGGGATATCTTTGGGGAGATATTGAAAGCGTTCCAATAAATGTAGGTCAAGAGAAGTAAATGACTACTTGTTAAATAAAAGGGCAGATTATGGAGGAAATAGAAGTGAAGTGTTCGCCAAATATTCTTTAGGATTTTCTAGTTTCTAGTTTATCAGAACAATAGATGGGCCACTAAACTCTAAAGTTTTTAGGAAGTTAATCCTTCAAAGAGCATAAAGTTGGAGAGAATATTTTCTCTATTCCTCTCTCTTGAATTCTTGCCTGGATAGATAATGTTATATATTAGAATATAATTTCAAGGGAGAGGGTTTTCATTCCATTCCATTTTCTTCTTTTTTTTTTTTTTTTTTTTTTTTTTTTTTGCAGTCTGCCAGCTCTTCTGCTGGAAACAAAATAAAGATCCAGATCTCAGTGTAGATAAGCCTAAGTCAAATACCAGAATCTGTATTCATCCCGTGGGAATGATGCAAATCACGTGGTACTTTCTCGTTTTTAGTTATGGGATTAAATTTTCTGTAGGTTCCTAGCTTTTATAAAGTGATCATGTTTTCCAAGTAGTTTAGTGTGCTGCCTACATTTGTAAATAAACCTACAGATCAATTCTGTGCATATAACTTAATAGAAAACCTACACCAAATTGTCTTGCACCCAATATCAAAAGAAAATCTATAGTGACTACTTGGCATCTGGAGATCAAAGTCTTTTATCAGTTGAAGAAACTGGGTTTGCAGGTATAAATCTTTTCATAATTACACCAAATGTGCATATGTACAAACTGTAAATATATGAAATATGGAAAGTATAATTCCACATTTTAGATTATGGCAATTTTGTACAGTAATTAGAGAACATGGTTTTACTCTATTTTTATAAATGAGGAAGTTAAGGTCCAGAGATCTTAAATGACTTTCTAAGGGTAATAGAGCTAATAAGTAGCAAAGGCATTATTAAATCTTTATATTATGACTAGTTTGGATGTTTCTATTGGACCAGCATGTTACATTGTGATCAGGTAAGAATATGACAATTTTGATATATATAAGAAATAATTGGAATGAAATAATAAAATCAAATAATAAAATACTTAAATTCCCTATAAATTAACTATTATTTTTAGAAGATGTAGAGCTTTCCTGTAATTCAATATCTAAATAAACAGGTTCATAAAGTTCCTTCACAGCTCAGAAAATTCATATATGTAGGTCCATCTTTCATACAGGAGATGAAAATAAGACCTACTTTTCATGCTGCTAGGAGCAGATCAGAAAATAAAGATAAATGGAATAGGTATCTTAACCAATGAATTTTTTTTTCTGATGCATCAAACAAACCAATAGCAATTTAATATATGTAATTATTGAGCACTTTGAAAACAGAGTGTTTTTCCTTTCTAAGTAATCTATATAATCCCTATAAGTACAGGATATTATTCTACTTTCACAGATAGTGAGAAAAACTAATACAAAGAGGATAAATTACACCTTAGAATGTCAAGTAGAGTTACTAGCACATACATTTTTGGTCACCATAAAAGTCCCAATTTCTATCCCTAATCTCAGTTCATGCTGCCATGTGGAAATACACTTGGCTGTAAAACAGATCCATCTGCATCCTTTTTTTTTTTTTTTTTTTCATTTATTTTGAAAACCTACAGGGGAATATTTTTTATCATGGCATATGCTTATAAACAATTGCTTTCAAGTATTACACATGGCTAGATCCAATTTTTCTGTTAAGTTAGCATGCCTCCAGGGAAATGTTACAATATTAAGTTGCTAGGATGCAAATGCAATTTCAAAATCAGGATGCTGTAATCAAAAGTACAGCTACAGGGTTCGCGGCCAGCCTCAGCTACCTGGTGAGGCACTCCGCAAGTTAGTGAGACTCGGTTTCAAAATAAAGAATAAAAAATAGGGCTGGGGGTATAGCTCGGAGGTAGAATGCCCCTGAGTTCAATCCCCAGTACCGCAAAAAAAAAAAAAAAAAAAAAAAAAAAGTACAGCTACATATGTTAGAAAGCATTTATTTGTGGTAGATATTCTTAATTTCCTCTATGGTATCTTTTTTCTCCTTTTCTTTAGAGAACAAAAATTTACTCTTATTTGAAGTGGCAAGACCCTAGTCTCCAGGGATCAACAGTGTTGGAGTCAATTAGGACTGTGTGTGTGTGTGTGTGTGTGTGTGTGTGTGTGTGTGTGTGTGTGTACACACACGCACAACAATCCTGCCTCAGTGATGAATAGTTATGTGACTCAGTTTTGGTTAATGAGAACGAAGTAGATGTCAGCCGAGGCTGGGGATGGAGGAACTTGTGAAAAATGTTTCTTTCCTGATGAAAGATCTGGAATGACAGGCACTGCTGCTTTCTTCTCCACTTTCCTGCTGAGAATGTGGCTGTGTTTCTAGAGCTGTCATCGTCATTTTGTGACTTTGAGGCGGCCAGTGTTAGGAAAAAGCCAGACGAATCTAGAGATATCAGCTTTACCTGATCAGCTCACTTACCATCCAATTTTGTTATAATAACAAACAATACATTTAAGATGATGAGATTAAAATTTCTGTCACTTGGTGTCCCAAACAAATCTTAACTGATGTAGTTTCTAAATTATGTCTCTGAGAATCATAAAGATATGGGACAGTTCATTCAAGGGATTCACAAACAATCAACAATATTTTTTGCCCAATACTGAAGATGTAAACTGTCAGTATGACATAGTCATATACTGTATTATTAATGTAGTATTTTATGTTGTGCCTCATATATGATTTCATTTGGAAAAAAGAATGCTTAGCTATTAAAATATTTAAAAACTATGCTCTAAGAAACCAGTGTAAAGTTTCTTAACCAAGAATCTATGAATATCTGGAATTCTACAAGCATAATCTTACATTCTATTATTTCATCATTTCCTAATGTTATATATTTTTATAGTAATTTTAAACCTATCATCTTCAGAATCATTTGGATGACTTCTTTATAATGGATTACATTTTATAGTCTACATTTGCATTTCTTTTTATAATTAAATGATATTCAGTGATGCTTTAAAATGACATCATTTAACTTTCAATGCCTTAGCACATGTCTGGTCATCTTCAGATTACCATGCCTTGATATCAAAATCACATATTTCTGCTACTTTGCTCATATTTAATTAACTTTAATTTCTTAAAAATAAAAACTTCATATCTGAAAATATTTCTTAATTAAAAGATAATCTCATAAAATGAATAGCACAGCCCATGTGCTACAGCCCTGTAGTATACTCTCCAAACTCTCATTGCTCAGATGCTATCTTGGTAGCTACTAACTTTGTCACAATTCATTAGCAGTAAGGACAACAGAGACAATGGTATAAGTATGTGCACACTAAACCTATTTTAACCTACAATTCATTTGGACTCTGTAACCGAGATCAATGATTTTGGTTAAAGAGATGTATGACATTTTCATACCTGACCCAACAAAATATGTTTTCCCATTCTCTTATTCCATTCTCTTTCTTTTGCTAGTTTTCATTGTCAATATAAGGTAACTTTAAAGCCACAAGATGATGAAATCACATAAGAATAACCTGAATCCAGGGCAGCTCTCCTACTGGGGGGAATATATAGGCAATGAACACAGAGTGAGGAATAAACTTTTTTTTTTTTATATGTGAGTCTACCAAGAATGGAAGTTTGTTTTTTAATAGTAACTATTAGTTAATATACTTTAATAAGAGGTACTAATAATAGCTTAATGGTAATTATTATTTTGTATTAATTATATACTGCTGAATAAGAAAATTGTCCTAAAATTCAGTGGCCCCAAACAACAAACATATATGATCTGACAAATTTCTACTTCTTGACTATTTTTTAAGCAATTTGGCACGCAAATAGCACTTTCAGATCTCAGTGGGTCTCAGACTACAATGCTTGCGCATCTATTTGCTCAGAATCACAGGGAGGTTTCGAACAGTAGAAGACAGACCAAGTCTTTATTCCTACCCTCTCCCTTCTCTCGAGTCATCCAGTCATATCTTGGACTTCCTGGCACGTGGCAAGAAAAATCATTCTTACTTTTCCCTCATTGCAAGGAAGTCAAAATCAGAGATTAGAGACTCTTTCCCTCACTGCCACCCAAAGACTTGTTGATTTGCAAATGGCCATCATGTGTCTCACACACAGAGAATTTTGGAAAAATTTACCACAGTGAATTTGCTCACCACCATTGTGCACACTACAACATCTTTCCAGAAAAGATAGATGAGCTTCCTGGTAACACTAGCCTGCTTTCCAAAAGCAGTGGCTCACCACAATTACCCACTCCATGACAACTTTGCAGAAAAGCATTTAGTAAGAAGCTTGACTTATGTTCAACATAGCATGCGCAAGTTATGATTTCTGTTGTTGATGCTAATCTTGATTTTAGTACACAATTCTGCTCCTGCTATAAGTGGTTATTTGGGATAAGTGAATTCTATTACCCCTTGTCATGATTAACCTAAAGACAAAGCCATACAAAAGTAGGCCTTGTCTCTCAGTATTTCATTTACATAGGTACAAGATGTAACCCTGGAAGGCCATTCAGGTTTTAGTGTTATTAGGCACATAGACAGATATATACTCTGCTTTTCTCTTCTTTTGCAGACTCAGAGCAAAAATCAATCTACTTTTTGTCTCTCACTCTGTGGTTGTAAAACTTCTTTGGGAAATCTGTTGCTCTGCTATGTCCCTAGTTCTTGATTGGAACGACCTAGTCCATTTTAGTAGATTGAATATTCTGGATCAGATAGGGACCTTAGACAAGCAACTTCCTTAGGTTCGTGGCTTTTCTATTCAATTTTCTACCTTCTCCTGAAAAGGAATTAGAAGGTTATTTTCTAAGTCACAGGTGAACAAAAGCGCTACTTTTTATACTCCTCTTCCTTGCCCTAGTGTATATAATTAGATATGATTGTGAACTTTTATTGAAAAATAGTGTTCTTAGACTCCCTCAAACAATAATATCCATAATTTGCATATACAATATTCTTTTATAAAACAAGTCTAAGAGATGATTATCTCCTTTCCTTTTTTCTAGTTTTATTATAAAGCTTTTTTTTTATCCTGTGAGGACTTACCTATATCATTAAAATATATTTTAAATACTGAGCATGGTGGTGCACGCCTGTAATCCTAATACTTGGGAGGCTGAGACAGGAAGATCCATTACAGGTTCACAGCCAGGCTTAGGAACTTATCAAAGCTCTCCACAACTAAGTGAGACCTTGTTTCAAAATAAAAAAATAGGACTAGGGGTATAGCTCAGAGGTAGAATGCCCTTGGATTCAATCCTTCCCTTCTCCCCACTTATATATTATATATTATATGTTAAATAAATATATATTTATATTTCAAGTTTGCCAATCAGAATCCAGAAAGCAACTGGCACATAGGCATTCAATAAGCATACATAGAAGAAATAAATGAATGTTGTATACATTTGAGGGGCTTTTAGTTCATGTCTCATAGCATACTGGCATATCCCAGGCACAGTGCAGATAAGCCAAGATTTGGCTCTTTAGCACTGAAAGCAACTGGAGCCATGACTGCAGAAAGTCCATATATGTAGCACGTATATACTTTAATATGTGATACAAAGTGGAAAAGATTAGAAAGCACTGGCAATATCCTTAGCTCGTGGCATTTATCTACTTTCAAACCTCTCTCCTCCATAGAACAAGTGGAAGACAATTTCACAGAAAATCTTTTGGAGGGGGAATTTTGCCACAATTATCATTATCCAAGGGCAAATAATGACTCACTTGGAGTTTATTTTGAGGTCTCAAACCAGATTGCAACTGCATACTAATGTGGTCATTGCATTTCCAGCTTCCTCTGATATTTATAAACTACTCAAACTGCTTTAGTGGTTTATGACATCACCAACACCAACTGATTTAATCTCATTTTTCCCCTGTAGTAGTCATGTATCATTTTCCATAATAAGAGCTCACCCGATAGTGCTTATATAAATCTTCACCAATTTCTTACTACATTAAAAGCCCTTTGGTCCTAATGTAACTACTTCATCAGGAGATACACATTCATGTTTGCTGACTAAACATATTTATACTCACATATTAGAGATGAATAATTAAAAATTCATAAAAAATATAAACAGGTTTTCCTTTTAGAATATTGTAATTCATTTTATCTGAATTATCTTGTGGATTTACACAATCTGTGACCTTTTATAACTCAGAGTCTCTTCAAATGTGGCTTACTTTGCCCACAATAAAAAGCCACTCTTTAATTTATTTAGTTTCATAATGAATGTGATGCCTGCTGTGCAGTTATGTAACGATAAAGTTATTTTATTTCCTATAGGCTTTGTTGGTATGAAGAGTAGGAGGAAGAAAAATCAATGTGTCACAACATCATAAAGCATCCCAGAAAATAAAGTGAGAAATAAAGGAGCCAATAAAAAAAACCAATACAATTAACTGATGGTGTTTGAGCTTCCATGCATATCACAATAAATTTAAAAATCAGATGTGTTTGTATGTTTCGTTTTCTGGGTTACTTCTTGAGATTTCTTTTGGGGCCCAAACAACTAAAGTTACATTTCAAATACCTTCTTATTAGGAAATTATTTTGCTGGAACTTTGCAGACAATAAGAGATGACATGAATCATTCAGACTTTAATGCAGTTAGTTGATTAGTAAGTCATAGTTCCTAAATGATACTAGAGTCACAAGCTAATTGTCCCTGCAATATAGAGTGTTAGTGTCTCATTTGTCACATAGAAGCCAATAATATTTTAGGAGATATTTCTAGGAGCAATAACCAAGATTATGGGCTTATTCTTTTTCCTAAATATATTTCTATCCAGTTGTTGAATTTAAAAAATTACATAATAGAGTTCTGGGTACTGGTTGTATAACAATGTGAATTCATTTAACACTAAATATATGTAAAACTAAATATATGTAAATGGTGAAGAACTAAATATATGTAAATGGCAAAGAGGATAAATTTTATGCTGTGTATATTTAACACAAAAATACAATTGTTTTATGGGAAGAAGTGCATGCTATAAACTTTGTGGTATGTGTAAGTTATCTTCTAATGTTAATAAAAATGAAGAAAATTTTTATTTAAACTTTGAAAGTTATAATACTCTTTTACTTTTTAATGCATGAAGATTTATTCTTCTGAATATTGTATAAAATTTTAGTCTGATAGGTAAAAGCAAGAAAAATCTAGAAATTTTTCACATCTATGAGCATTCTAGTTTTAAATAATAGACTGAATCTTTCTAAATCTTGGTTTGTACCTATTTTATAGGGTAGGCATAAGGATTAATCGATATAGCCTCTAAGAAAGCATCTAGTACAGTGCTTAGCACATAAAAGATGCTCAACAAAGGTGAAGTCCTTCTTTGCAGTTAACATAGTGATTAGAAAATCACTTGCCATCGCTTTGCCACCTTGAATTGGCAAGTAAAGGATAATGATGACTGCACGTCTAGCTACTGTGTATCACACAGATAAATACATTCACTCACTTACTTATATATAAAACAGTCGTTAATCATTGTTCTAACTTTTAAATTCCAACATCAGAAAACATGTATAGAGATACTAGGATGCCCACCAATAAAACTTTTCTATTTTGTGTTTTATAGTAAATTTTCTTCACTAGTATTATATTTTCTCACTAGTGTTTTATAATCTGAAATGTCTTCCATTTTGATAGTCAATGAAAGCCAAGCTATGCAAATTCAAAATTGTTTGTCTTGCAATTATTATTAGACTAATATAGTAAATATCAACTCGTAGACAACACTGAACAAAATAGGACAGAAGATAGTAGTACATAAAATCCAATTACTGTTCGATGTAAGGAACATAAATATATTTTTAGAATAGGAATTAGACATTTGATTACTCAGTCTAGTAACTATCATTAATTATTTGAAGTTCTAAATTGACAATGGGCCCTTTATATGAGTGTTTATTAAGCTTTGTATGACTATAGACTGTTGTGGTTATTGATAACCTCTATAACAGCTATTTGTTAACAGGTATATATCATTTATGATATAAATCTTCAGTTGGCTACATCAAACATTGCTTTGGGCTTCAGTGGAAAGACATATTTGAAAAGAACTTCTGGGAATTTTAGTTGAGAGTCATATTTTAAGGCTCCTTGTAGCAGTTGTTGCTTTTAAATATTTTCAAGTACAGATGCTAAAATTTTAAAATTTCAACTTTTGATAAAATACTTCAGGAATAAAAATAATCAACAACTTTCCTCACCTGCTAGTTTTATCAATTTAGTTCAATAAATTTTACTAGCTATGTTAAATACTTTATGGTTTTAGGTTAAGCTATGTAGGGTATAATCTGAACCAATGGGAGGAGGAGTAGAGGGGAAGTGTTGTAGAAGTGCCTTTATTTTAAATACATAATTTATTTCATCCATATATAGAATATGTAATAAAATAGGTTCACTTTCATACACATATGCATATTTTAAATTTATTTTGCCATAAGATAATTTTGGTTGGGACTCATCCAAATCACAAACATAGGCTGATTTTATTCTTTGCAATTTTATATTTTGTGATGTTTTATATCTATATTGGTGTAGGTATAGGTATAGAAATAACAGATTAAGTGTACTATCTTTCCTGTTTTAGAAAATTCATAGAGAAGACAAATGATAGCATTCAAGTGGATTCTGATTACACAGTTTTTGCTCTAATGTAATACATTCCCACTATCCACACAAATAGAATTTTATGATAGACTTTCAAGTTCATGGTTCAATAAAAATAAGGGATGCCAAGAAACATTCTCAGGGAGGTATTTTACCTGAATCCCTGAACGCTGTGACACAAACAAGGAAAAACTATCTACAACTTATATATTATCAGCAAGAGGCTGAGTTTCCTAGCTTATCTTCCAGTATATTTTCTACAGTTTTAATAATACTTTCAAAAATGCTTAGCAAAATAGTATATTAGAAAATTATTGCTCTTAGAATAAAGACTTAGGTCTGCATTCTACACAGTAATCTTAAAGGAAAAAGAATCACATTCTTAGACTACCTGTGCTTATAAATTATAGACTAGTAGAGATAGTATATAGAATTGGTTAAATTTTCAATCCATTTTCTCTTTAATGAGACTAATTTTGTGTATAGAAAAATTTAGAATATGTTTTAATGATGGATATGGTTTCTTTAGAACCTAATAAAGTCAAATATAGTCATTCAGCCCACAAAGTCAATGGACCTTGTGCTTGAATCACCAAATAAAGCAAATACTCATTTTATTTTTTGTTGTGTAGACATAATCCAAAAGTGAACTCATTATACAATGATTGATCATTTTCCCCAATATAAAGTTCAATATCTTACAAAGAGTTATTCAAATAGATTCTAAACAAATCAAAACAGTGAAGCACTGATATATGAAGTGACAGTAATGCCCATGAAAGAAATGCTACATTTGCACATAGTAGACATTAATATAAGTTTGTGGCATTGTTGCCATAGAACCTGTCACATGCCTGAATAATTTTGCATCTTCATGAATTTTTATCACTTCATTTGGCTTACTTCATTGCTATCATTTTTGGATAAATGCTTTTCTTTTTTTTTTTTTTTTTCTACGTGACCCGAAGCATTAGTCATAGGTTTATTGTCATTCACCTGCTTTTCTTGCTCATAATTTTGTGAGTTTATTGATCCTATGAAATTCATATTAGATGATATGATAAGTATTTGTGAGTTTGAGAATTAAAAGGCTGATTAGAAGTGTGGAAGTGTGGGTATAGAGCATTGGTATAAAGTATTGATAAAGTATGTTTATAAACAGAAGAGGGCCTACAACTGTAGAATTAAATCGCACATGCTTTGGCTGTCCACAAAATATCTTGAAAGCTCCCTAAATTTTGCTGTAATGAACAAGTAAGAATAAAAATTTTAATGACCCATTTTTTTGACTTCACATAAATGAGGGGAGATACTAGTAGAATAGTACAAGGTGACTTGAGTAGAGAGATGGAAACATGAAAAGGGGGACTTGATGAAGAAACAGTTCAAATAGTGCCATGTTCAAATATGACGTTATCAATACTAACGTCAATAATGTATACAGGGATGGGAAAGGAGTGGGGTGGGATCCAGAAAGAAACACCAAGTGCATACGTACATGTATACATACACATACATGGGCATATATGTTTCTATCACTCTGACTTTAATTATTATGCATAATTAGAGTACACAATAAAAATAAGATGGACAAAACAAAATTAATCAATTTAAACATATTTATAAAAAGAGATAATAAATATCAGATAATTTCTGAAATAATCTATTGAAAGGATAGATAGAGGACAAGATAAACTGAGTATTAATTCACTTGTATAGACACAAAAGCCATTCAATATTTGGTTCTCATAAGCTCTTGAAAGCATAAACTTTTTCAATTTGAGAAATACGAAAAGATATATTCTTTATTTGACATAAAATTTGAAAATTAATGTAGCTATAATTTAAAGTGAGAAATTGGATAGAGGCTATAGTAAAGGACGAATTGATCTTAGAAAAACCAAGAGTAGAAGGCAGTAGAAAGTAAATATCACAGCCAGGTGTGGTGGCACATAAGTGTAATCCTAGTACTTGGGAGGCTGAGACAGGAGGATCACAGGCTTGAAGGGAGCCTTATGAATTTAGTGAGGTCCCTCAGCAACTTAGTGACACCCTGTTTCAAAATAAAAATAAAAGAAGGGCTGGGAGTGTAGCTTCACATGCCTCTGGGTTCAACTTCCAGTATAATAGATTTTAGAAATAATAATAAATAATAATAATAATAATAATAATAATAATAATAATAATGATAGATAATCACTGGTTCTGTTCTGACAATAATTACATGTAAAAATGTGGGCAACTAACATTTTCTACTGTGGCTTGGTTTCTTTATATATAAAACTTTCTAGGGTTTCTGCTATAAACTTAAAAATAAAATAAAAGAAAATGTTACAGTCAGAACTTTAAAAATAACAGAATAATTGTCTTATATTTTGTACATTTTCATCTAATTTCTCTTAGTTAATATTTTTGTGTTGTTAATGAACTGAAGCTGTTAGTTCCAAAGATGAAAGGGAAAATGAGTATGATTTAAATTTGTACATAGAAACATAATTTTATATGTGTTTTGTCTAAATTTCCTAGCTAGCATACATACACTTTTTTTCTTTTTATAATTTATCTACTAAAATACATTTCAGACTTAAATTTTCACTTCTTTAAAAATATATAATCCTTTCCACCCCTTCCCAAATGTGACCTTATGAAGACATGCATAATACATAAAACTCATACCAATTAGCCTACATTTAAACTTTGCATGTCTACTTCTTATGATATTCTTTATTGGGAAAGAATCAAAATGTTGAGAGATCAAAAGAATTAGATTTAGATTTGTTGAGGATATAGCAACTTAAAATCCAATAACAATCATCTGGAAAGTATAGGTGAAAGTGCTTTGAGAATTATCAAACATAATCTGTTTTGCAGACACAGTACTGTCAATAACTTTGGGAGAATGCTTATGCATGTACATCATACTGGAATATCATGAACTGATTACTGGAGCGATAGTGATATGAGAAAAGTCTGCATCTTAAATGAGCCATTTTAGAACAAGCACAGGGAAAGAGAACTTTGTGATCATCAAAGAAATCAATAAAAGGAAGAGATTAATGAGCAGTTGGGGAGACTCTGAAGATGAAGGCTTTCGGGGCTGTGGAAGTGGCACGATGGTCATCTTAAGAACAACTCTGTGGAACAAGCTAATTTATAAAACTCAGCGGCATGGGGTAGGTGGCTGTTTCAAAATACAAAGCTGAGGTCTTTACATTTAATTAGTCAAAAAACCCTGTCTGAACACAAAGATGCTAGATAATGAGGGCTATCTATAGCCACTGATGTGTTGTTTTGTTCACTTTGCAGGAGTTTCCTTTACTAACATCACCTCAAAGCAAAGGAAGCATGTACGTATGTATATGTGTATATGTATATGTATATACACGTGTATGTACGTATGTGTATGTATGTATGTTTATATACATGTGTATGTAATTTATGTACACATGTCTACATATGTTTATATATATGCATATGTATGTGTATGTGTGAGTATATATACATACATACATATAAATACTATATATCTTCTTCATATATACATTTGTGTCATATGTGTCGTGGATTCCATTTGGATGATGAATGCCAGACTTCAGTTTTCAAGAATGGCCTAGCCTCTAAAAGAGCCCCTGTTAAATTAGGTTTCCAGGACACACCTGGTGTAATGAAACACACATTAAGCCTGACAAGAAGGCTTTCCAAACCATTTTATTTTGCTCTAAAAATGTCTTTTAGTTCTTTTTAAAAATTTGCCAAAACCTAAATCAAACCCCATTTTCTTGGTAATTATATGTTGAAGGATGTAATCATTGCAGCTTCGGAAACTGTCAGACCGGTAGCCGGGCTCTGGGCCTGTTCCCACAGTTGCTTTTGTTAATGTACTAATGAGCCATTGTCACAATGGAGCCAACCTGGCATTAGCACTTACAATAAATTTACTGCAAGAACACTGCTGTTTGTAATTAGCTCTTCATTACACAATCAGGCTGATTTAGAGAAACCCTCATATGATTTGCTCAGCAAATGAAGCAATATAATTACACTTCACTTGAAATCAACAAATTAGACTGCTATTTGCAATTGGCTATATTGTGTACTATTAGTGCCCAGGCAATCGCAGGCCTGTTGCTTCCTTTAACACTTAAGTAAAGTAAGTCTAATTAAAACACTGAATATTTCTATATATGCAAGAAGAGCTACATAATGGTCATAATTTTTGTAATTAAAGAGGGAAGCCAAGATTTATGTTCAGACTATTTTACATTAAACTCAAGCCTTGGCCATTTATGGCTTTTATGGTAGAAGTCAGAAGCTAAAAACATAACAGGAGGGGAATGAAAAATTTCTTTTTGAACCAAATTATATTCTAGCCAGGGCATATGAGAATTGAATAAGATTCAAATTAGGTTAAAGCAGAGTAATGAGCTATCATTGAATTTGTGTGATTCTCAGCACTAGATATTTAGTGTCTGTCAGCTGTTATACTGGCTGGTGTTACTTCCTTCTTCTCATTATTTTTGAGCACTCTACCCACTAGTTGTAATAATCACTGGGAAGGGTAGTTGGTAGGAGTTCTAGAAAAGGACTGCTGGATTTACCAAATAACATACGAGGCTCTCAGTTAAATGTGGACATCCTGTATTTTATCTGAAAACTTTATCTTTGTTTATTAAGGGTGTGTTTTCCTGCGTTCAACTGAAAACCATTAAAGTGAAGTGCAATACATTTCCAAAATGATTAACTCTCCAAAAGATAGTGAATTAAAAAAAAAAATAACTATTACTGGGCATGTTGGCATACTCCCATGTAATCCCAGTATATGGGAGGCTGAGATAGGATGACTGCAGATTCAAAGACCTGCTTCAAATTAAAAATTTAAAAGGTTCAAGGGAGTAGTTTATAGGTAGCATGTCCCTGGATTCAATCTCCAGAGTCAAAATAAATAACTGTCAATGAATCAGTGAGTATTGGCTAGGAAAGTGCCTCTCAACTCTTAGTGCACACTTCTTTAATTAAAAGATTATGTCAATTCATTTCTATTTTCAAAAGAGTTGGCATTTAAGAAGACCATCAACAATTATTGAATAAATTAGTAGAAAAAAGATTCAGGGAATATACTTTTTCTAATAACTGATTTTAGAGTCTTTAATGATAGTTAATACTTCCATTCAAAGATTCATTGCTTTACAAATCCAGTGTAGATTCTTCATTCTATGAATGTGAGCAGCTTTTTAAAATTTGTATATGAGCATGTTTATTTATGTGAATGTATGTATCCTTCAAATGATATACATATTTTTGCCTACTGAGTGATGGTATATATTGTGTATACTCATGATAGTCAGTTCTATTGTAGTTTTATGACCTGTAGTTTTAAGACTATTTTATTGGCCCAAGAGTAGGAAAAGACTTCTATCTCTCTGCCAAGCCTGGAATTGTTTTATTTTTAATTTTATTTGGTGAGTTAGTTCATTAAGAACTCCTTAAAGGTGTTCAATGAGGTATGTGTTGCTAAGTATACTTGTGTTTTATTACATTTGTTGCTTGAATTGTGATTCATTCCCAAAGGGAATAACGATGAATAAAATTAATGGCATATGGCTCCTTGTTAAGGTTTCAGAATCGGCGTGCATGTTGAGCTGAGACAGGAAGACACCATTCTGTTTTACTCTGGTGCCCTTTGTTTGGAGGTGATGAGGAAGTTTGAAAGTCTGTTCAGACCATGAGCCCACTCTGGGCCACACTGGTTCTGACCATCCGTCCTGAACAGATACTGGGAAATGAACAATGCAACTTCTGTGATCAACTTACTGAACTTTAGCTTCTCTGTTTTTATGTTTACAAATGCATTGTCTCATTTCTATGGAAAAATTTGAAGAAGTTGAGTAGTTAAGATCTTTACAGCATTAGACCTTCAAAAGCTAATCTTCGCAAACATACTCAACTTTACTTATTCATTTATTTACTGACTTATTTGTGCTGGGTATTGAACTCAGAAGTATTCTATCTTCAGGTTACACTCCTACCCCTATTTGAAATAGGGTCTCATTAAAGAGCCTTGCTGAGTTACTGAGGCTAAATTCGAACCTGTGATCCTCCTATCTCAACTTTCCAAGTAGTAGGATTACAGGAGTGTGCCACCACACCTGGCTACTGTCCAACTTTAAATGTTGGGGCGCTAAAAGATATTATGAAGTATAATAATTTGAAATTTTTCTAAGATATACTGATCTGAATTTATTAATTTTTCTGTGTAGGAAAATAATATATTTGAAAACTCTCTATCCTTCCCCTCAACTTCTCCCTTTTTAATTTTCTTTTTTGGGTATAAATATACAGAGAACTCAAGAAATTCACAGCTAAGAAAACAAATAACCCAATCCAAAAACGGGCAAAGGATCTAAATAGACACCTCACAAAAGAAGAAATACAAATGGCCAATAAATGTATGAGGAAATGTTCTACATTATTAGCAATCAGAGAGATGCAAGTCAAAACTACCTTGAGTTTTCACCTAACTCCAATCAGAATGGCAATCATAAAAAACACAAACAACAACAACTGCTGGCGAGGGTGTAGAGAAGTGGGAACATTGTTGGTGGGATTGCAAACTACTGTAACCACTTT
This sequence comes from Graphiurus murinus, assembly GCA_004027655.1. Taxonomy (NCBI): domain Eukaryota; kingdom Metazoa; phylum Chordata; class Mammalia; order Rodentia; family Gliridae; genus Graphiurus; species Graphiurus murinus. Next base: position 79,698 of record PVLC010000404.1, read on the forward strand.
GGAAAACAGTATAGAGGATCCTCTTTTTTAGAGAAATTAGTTAACTTATTTGTAAACATAAAAACAGAGAAGCTAAAGTCCAGTTAAATTTAACTAATTTAATTAGTTAAATTAGTATTAAGTTAAGGAGTCAATGTTGGTATATGCTCCCTTTGTTGGGGGAAGATGCTATCTTCATTTGAACAGAGTGTAATGCAGTGAAATGAAGTATGTTAAGGAATCTTTCTATAACAATTAAAAAAACCAACTCTCTGGTCAAAATTCTTTCTATCACTGGTGGCGTACTACTCTCCAATGCAATAGTAGTGCTTTATTGAAGAAACTGAGTAGCATTTTATTTATTTACCTATTTTATAGTACTGGGAATTGAACCCAGATTGCATTCTCCCACCTCAGCCCTACTGTACCTTTTATTTTGAAACAGGTTCTCACTAAGTTACCTGCAGTGGCCTTGAACCTGTGATCCTCCTGTCTCAGCCTCTCAAGTATTAGGATTACAGGTGTGTGCTAACGCTCCTGACTCTGGGTAGCAGTTTAAAATCTGGAATACTTTATCTTTAAAATTTATATTCTCTACCTTTCCAACAATGGCAGTTAACTGCTTTCGGTTTTAAATTATGCTTTCAGTGTATTTCGATAGTGGAAATTATGTTACCGAAAGGTAGCAGTGCCATTGACCTCATTGAAAGATTTTCCATGTTATCTTTTAAAATGACAGGTTTATAAATCATTCTGTAGAGAGCACCGAGCCTATGAGTTGAACATAGATTCAATTTCAAGAATATTGGAAAAGATCATTTTAGTAATCACAGGGACAACATCACAGGGTTAAGTACATTGCACTAAGCCAGGCAAATACCATAGAGCAAAACCGAAAGCTCTCAAGTAGATGAGAGTTAAAAAATATTACCCTTCCTGGAGACCTACAGACTGCAATGAAATGGCACATTTTATGAAAAATATTTTGTGTGAACAAGAAGTATCATTAGAAAGTATTATTTTTATTAAACTAAGAAGTATGATGAGCAGAGATTTCAATATTCAAAAAATTAATACTTTGGGTGGGGGGGCTTCTTTGTGTCTTCATAAGCATGTTTCCTCTCTCATTCACAAGCCATGGAAGGTATGCTGCTAATATTAGCTTTAAAATATTCTTCACTGGATTTTACCTTCATAAATAAATAAAAATTTCAGGTGCATATCATCTTTTCCATTTTTGTGGATCTGTTTCCAAAGTATGTATTCCTGAACTAGTATGGTATTATTTAATTCAGCTACAAATGCAGTGAGACAAACTGCAAGAGGTACAGTTTATCTGTGAAACCATGTGAAAAATGTCTGTGTATACTTTAATAAGGTCATAAATTTATAAGAAAATGATGGAAGATAAAATTGATGTCCTAGTTACTTTTTTTTTAAAATAAGAAAAGATACACAAGAGAAATAAACTTTTCCATAATTTAGAAATACTTGCAGTGTATGAGAAATTTTACAAAGTAAAAAATAGTACATGAGAAATTAAAACATTTTTTGACTTAGCTCCAACAGAAATAGCCACAGTAAGGTCAATACATTGAAGACTATATTCTGAAAGCTATAGGGAATATTGAACTTCATACCTCCTTTCCTGCAATAAAAATTAGTTTTAAAAATTTTAATAGACAGTACAACTAACTACTTGTGGGTTTCAAGCAGTAAAACTATATAGAAGCCAAAATTATATTTAAGAAAATAAAAACAAGCTATTATGGCACATTCCTATAAACCTAGTATTTTGGAGGCTGAGACAGGAAGATTGCCAATACAAGGCAAACCCTAGAAACTTAGTGAGGTCTTCTGCAACTTGGTGAGACCCTGTTTCAAAATAAAAAAATAAATAAATAAAATAGGGCTGCAGGTGTAGTTAAGAGGTAGAATGCCCCTGGGGTCAATACCCAAACACCCAGTACCACCCACACTCACCCACACACACACACAAAAAAGACAGGCAAGGATAAAACTTTATGGGATTTTCGCACATTTCCAAATGTGAATGTATCTGCATGTGCATGTATTTGTGAATGTGTTTCATGTTCAATTTACTATTCATGTAATAACAACACAAACAAAAGACTGTAGAAGTTAATATGGATAGATGGAACTTTTCAAGAAGACAAGAGACCCTGAGCACAGTCACCTTTCTCCCTGCCACTAACACAACGGAAAGAGAAAGATAGATTGGAGTTTCTTTCTTTCTGCCTTCTCTCTTTGTGCTAGATGATTTTGTTCCCAATTGTCTCATTCATCATTTGTTGTGAAATGCTTTTTGCACTTGTTTCATTTCACAAAAAGGATAGCGCTTCTGTGAAATGCAGGTCTGTCATTCTACCTGAGCAGAAAGATACACTCGAGGATGTTGACAGTGTGGATTGTCTAGTAGACGGGCTGTTGAAAAGCCTGAGTTCATGCAGAGGCTTGTTTTGAAGCAAACATGGCCGTGATGGCTCTTGCCAGTTTCACATGTAGTCTGCATTCATCTCTAACCATTTTCCCGCCATCCCTCCTAACCTATGCTTGCCCTTTCTATGCTCCTTGCTGTCTTCTCATTTCTGGACCTTTGTTTACGCTGCTCCTGCACTTGGGTCTGACACACACACACACACACACACACACACACACACACACACACACACACACAACCTTCTAAAAGTGACTCCTCATTCAAGCAGATGTCTCAAGTTCTGGATTGCCTACAAAATCATTCATCTCCTGATCTCAGTGTCTAGAGTCTCCCTTGGCTTTTATAATCTGACATTATATATTTAAAAAACATGTCATAGTTGTTGATTTTGCTCATCTATAATACCACAAGTATCTTGAATAGTAATCTACTGTCCCTTCCTTATTATTATATAATGTTGCAGATGCGGAGTGCCTCACTAGGTAGCTGGGCTGGCTGCGAACCCGGATTCTATGGTCTCAGCCTCCCAACTACTGGGATTACAAGCGTGCGCCACCACGCCCGGCTCCAGATTCATCATTTTATCAACATATGTTTTGATAGTTTCCTTGTAAATCTTTGTCATATATTTATGAAATTGTGGTAGCACAGTTCATGTGCTCCCCTTTCTCAGTCTCTCACCTTTATGCCCTGAGATCTGCTGTCCTTGGCCTCACATGGACTGAACCTGAAACCAGAAGAAAATAAATCTTCTTTCCTCTAAGTTATGTGGTCAGGTCTTCAGATTATGGCTGTAAGAATGCTGACCGGAACACCGAGTGCTATGCTTTAGATCTGGAATGTCCCTCAGGAAGCTCAAGTGTTGAGAGCTTGCCCCCTAATGTGGCAAGGTTCAGAGTTGGGGAATGGATCTACCGTGGGCATGACCTTGAGGAATGTGTCTGTCTCTAGCCCCTCTCTTGCTCTCTCAGCTCCCTGGCTGGGCTGCCACCAGATGAGCCCTGCCACCATGATGCTTCTGCCTTAGAGACCTTCAACCATGGGCTGAACCTCCCAACCCACGGGCCAAATAAACCCTTCCTTTTCTAAATCGTTTTGTCAGGCATTTTGGTCAAAGGAACCAAAAAGGTGACAAAAACTCCTAGCACTTAATAATCCTACTGAGACACTCAAAAGCATCAAAACATATATATATTTGTTTAGACCCAAGTGACACAGAGAAAACAGGTAGGTGAAAACTAAGGTTTGGCAGTTCCAATTAGCATAACTGAGGGATTTTTTTTTTCTAAAAGTTTTGAAAGTGTACACATATTTAGGACTTTTAAAAACTTGTCATGGTAGTGTTTAGGTTGTAATAATTTTCAGAAGAAACAAATGGCTAAATAAGTTGGAACTGGATGATATATGTCTGAGAATAAATTGTATAAGGTTGAATAAGAGAAGTGAGATATTTATGTATGTATAGGCAGATAAAAAGAAAACTTTTAGTCAAGATTGAAGGAAAATGATAGATACATGGCAAGGAATTTTTAAAAAAAGAACAAGTATTTAAATATCATGTTTTGATTCTTTTAGGGGCATTCTATTTTTACTGGTGAGAGAAACTGATTGATTTACCCTCAAATTTTACCTTTTTACAAAGTAAGTGAAATAAGATAAAAAACAACATATGGTCATAGAAGAGACATATAATAGAGTTTCTAGCATGAGAAGTAGAAATAGAACAGAAATAATATTTAGTAGTACCCTAAGAAAAAATACTCATTTAAATTATATTAGGATGTTAGGATTTAGTATGGGGATCTGAAAATGACTTTTGGGATCTCTGAGTTTTTCTGTATAAATGCAGACTACTCAGAAGCTTCTGGAATTTTTTTTAAAATAAGGGAAAAATAAATTTTTGATAAGTAGCACTAATGGCACAGGTTGCAGTAAAAGCACATATACTGCCCATCAAGTGTTACTGTGTGTGTATTTAAAGTTATTTTATCAATGAAATTATTCCGATTAATATAGGAATTTTAAAGAAAACTACATAATAGTCAAAATAAAAATCTACATAATATAGCCGGGTGTGGTGGCGCACGCTTGTAATCCCAGCATTGGGGAGGCTGAGACTGGAGGATCCGGGTTCGTGGCCAGCCTCAGCTACCTAGTGAGGCACTCCGCAACTTAGTGAGACTCGGTTTCAAAATAAAGAATGAAAAATACGGCTGGGGGTATAGCTCAGAGGTAGAATGCCCCTGAGTTCAATTCTCAGTATCGCAAAAAAAAAAAAATCTACATAAGAAGATATACTTGTAGCTATGTATATGTATATAAGCATGTTTGGGAGCTATTCTATTGTTAAATTAACTCCATTATTTAATTTGTAGTGATAGAAATAATTATTCCATATTGATTACACATGTAAAATAATATTTGCTTCACATGCTCTATGAACCAGTGGACAGATTAACTTTGTGTTCTAATCATTAATAAAGTAGTAGCAGATGGGCACACTGGCACATGCCTGTAATTTCAGTACTTGTGAGACAGACGAGAGGATTGCTGGTTCGAGGCCAGCTTCAACAATTTAGTGAGATCCTGTTTCAAAATAAAAAATAAAAAGTGGTAGGATGTAGCTCAAAGGTAGAATGTCTCTGAGTTCAATTCCTAGTCCTAAAAAAAAGTAGTAGTAATAAGATATATTTAAAATAATTCTTATTCTTATTTATTTATTTTTAGGTACTGCGTATATAATCAAACCAAGCCCCTAAATGAAAATTAACATAATTCTACTTCCAGGTCACTGAATATACTTTTGCAGAAAAATTGTTTTGGAGATTAAATACATCAATTGAATTGATATACCTTTTAGCTTGATTTTTTTGTGTGTCTCCAATTCTCAGTAAGAAACCATTTCATGGTTTATGAGAACGAATATAGATGCTTTGGCTTATGACTGCCAGTTTCTTCCATTTCAGCACATAACTCAAGCAATAAAACTATTGTAAAGGGCCAATCTCATTTTGAAATGGACAGAGCCAGCCTCAAATGGGTCAAATTTCAGATTTTCTTCCATTCCCCCTACTCTGAATGAGTACACCCTGAATGGGATATGAAAAATATAGCCATCTATTCATCACCAGCTAGTTCATGAATTAAAAATGTCATTTAATATTGATTCATTTTGTTAATAAAATATCAGTTCCAAAGCCTGACATGGTGGTGCATGCTTGTAATCCCAGTACTTGGGAGGCTGAGACAGGAGGAATGCAGGTCAGCTAGGCTCAGCTACTTAGTGAGGCCCTCTGCAACTTAGTGAGACTTTGTTTCAAAATAAAGAATTAAAAAATAGTACTGGAGATGTAGCTCAGAGGTAGAATGCCCCTGGGTTCCATCCCTGGTACAACACACACACACACACACACACACACACACACACACACACACAAAAAAAAAAAAAAAAAAAAAATCAGTCAGGATCACGTCCTAATGCATTAGTTATTTTTAATAAAAGATCAACTTCATTTGCTCCTGTTCTACTATCTTAACTTAAAAATATTCAATTGTTTTCCTAATTTTCTCTCCATGCAATATATTATGTTTTTAGCTAGAAATTGGTTTTCAGGTAGAATTATTTTGTCGCCATACTAAGAATATGCAGTGAAGGAATTTTACAAAATATATATTGCTTTAGAAATAATACAGGAAAACCTAGCAATTAGCAAATGGTTAGGGTGCAGTTAAGGAAGATAGTAGAAAGAGCTAAGAATAATGAAAAACCCATTTAAGACTAGAACAATCCAAAGTAAAATGGAAGTTACTTATAGCATACTGATGGCAATTATATTTTGAAAATAAAGATAAAATGAAGCATATTTAGGACAATTAAATTCATTTTTTGTTTACTTTAAATGTGAAAACCATGTGAGGTGAATTATTTAGACCCTTAAATGCATATGATTACTACAGAATTCTTTGAACTTGTAAGAAATTATCATGTGGCTCCCAGTGCTTCAAAGATCGTGCACTTTAACATCGTAACTGCAAGGCAAAATGTTGCCCTCTAAATCATGGCCTCGAATTCCAGTAATGCTTTTGTCTTAACTTTTCCCTGGGTGTCAAGGATATCAACTAGTTTCTATTAATATCTAATGTGAAAAAATTATCATTAATGCACTAAAATGAGTTCATATGTAAATATGAAGACCTGTAAAAAGCATTTATAACTCTTTAAAAATACATTAAATGCTGTAATTTCTAAGATCCCCATACGAGCATGTAGGCCATCTCACAAAATATGCCTTGGTAGGCGCCCAGCATAGACTCATTGGTATGCTTAGATAAGTGCTTGGCATATAGTCATTGCATCTCAAATATACACCTTAATGCTACCACAATTTTATTACTTAGTAAGTATACAATAGACATTATAGCTGAAGAAATCTGTATTAAAATATGAATTTGAAAGACAAATTATATATTATTAAATATGTAAAGAATATTTTTATATTTCAAATGATGATTTTTTTTCTTTTTTCAAAATAGGGTGCATTGCAAAAAGTCAAAAATCATATGGTCTCCCTAATATGTGGAAGCTAGGGAGAAAGTGGGTCATAAGAGGAACTCTAGATGAAGAAGGAGAAACCTTAGATGAGCAAAGAAGGTGACTTAACTGAAGGTGCTGGGGAGAAGGGAAAAGCCCTAATGCACATGATGTACTTTCACAAACATATCAAAGTCAGTCACTAAACTGAACTTGAGGAGGGAGTGCGAGGGAATGGGGTGGGAATTGGGGAAGGGTTAAATGAGAAATGTGTGCATGTTTGCCTCTACCAGCTTGTACCAAAAAAGATGTATGATTACAATGGACCAAAAAAAAAAAAAAAAGGTGCATTGTAGTTTTACATCATATTGGGATACAGAGTGTCAGAAAAATACATGAACACAACTATCTTCTAATCTGAAAGTAAATAGAGGATAGCAGGTTTGAGGACAGCCATGAGACTCTCATCAACCTAGTGAGACCCTGTTTCAAAAAAATAAAATAAAATAGGGCTGGAGATATAGTTCAGAGGTAAAATGCTCTGAGTTCAAGCTCTAGTACCCTCCCCAGAAAAAAAATTAGAATGACATATTTATTGCATCCAATGAAATTTTCTTTTAATTGGAACATAATAATTATTTTATAAAAAATAAAGTAGCACCATGTCATTCTCTGAATACTTTCTATTTCTCTGTTCAAGCCCTAACAATATATTTCCATTGAAACATTTCACATACTCTCCAAGATATAACTACCAGTTCATTGAAAGAGCTATTATTGCAGTCAAAGCTGTCATAAACGTAATTACACAGGTAAGTGGTTTCATTGAGGACTTAAGTAAGGAGAAAAATGTCATTGGGTTTGGGTACTGAATGGGAAAGACCTTTTACCTGGGAAACATGATCATGTCATTTGCATTTCAATAAAAATTATTGGAAGCTATAGCTATTCTCTGGGATTGTGGAGATATTCTCCTCCCTTCCTCCTTCCTTCCTTCCTTGGCACCTTTCTTCCTTCTTTCCTTTTTTTAAATGTCATACTAGGGATTGAACCCAAAGGCATGCTACCTCCAATCTACATCCCCAGGCTTTTTCTTATAGCTTTTGTTGTTGTTTGTTTGAAATATGGTCTCCCTAGGTTGCAAGATAGTCTTTCTTGTCCTGAAAAATATTATAAACTCAAAAGTAGTAGATTGCATGTTCATTATTCTTGCTACCATGAACAAATTAGTAAATAAAAAAAAGTAGAGTATAGAGACTTAGGACTAAATAAAACAGTAATTGCAGTTGCACAGGTTTGGGACTGGAGGAAGCAGATTTTTTTTTTTTTTTTCTAGCAATACGGAGAAGTACCCTCTCAGCATGCCTGAGGGAGGTAAGGAAGGTAAAAGCAGCTGAGGACAGCACTTTACAGTTAGTACAAAGAATATACACATATTTAAGATACACAGATTTGACTATTAGGGCAGGAATTTTCTGTAGTTGATAAAAGGCGGGCCTATATAAATGCTTCCTGTCAGGTTCAGGCTGGGAGAGAAGCACCAGGGGGTCTTAACCACTTCTACTTCTGAACATACTGATTTAGCCTCTTCCTCTGGCTTGCCTATGTGCAGTCAGAGAACCATATATCCAATTCCAGATATTTATAGATTCATCTTTCACACCAGGGAGGCTATATCAGGTTGTGCATTAATCATTAATAATACACCTTAATTTGCAGAACTATACTTATGATTAAGTATTTTAAAAGTCTTTGCTCATTTCATAGAAACCGTTGCTATTTATCTCTCCTTAAATCTGTAGTCCTTCATGTCTTATATAAAAATTGATTTTGGAAAACTGGATGCACAGGAATTATTCCTTTTCTTTTACTTATTTTTTTAATACTTTTTTGATGCACTATAATTATACATCATAGATTCGATGTTATACAAACATAAGTGCATATAGCACTTGGTGTATTTCCCTCCACATCCCTCCCTACTTACACTCCACTCTCCCCATATGTTAGTGAGATTGGTAGTCATACCTTCATATGCATACATATATATGTTTATATATACTATTATTTGAAACTTTTTTCCTCAGCCTTCCTTTTTCCCTTCTCTACCTCACTTCCTCAACCCCCTTCCACTATTCTACTGATCTTTCTCCTCATTTATGTAAGTCTCACTTAGCATAATAATTTCTAGTTCCATCCATTTTCCTGCAAATGACATTTTTTTTAATGGTTGAGTAATTCCATTGTGTGTGTGTGTATATATACCACAATTTCTTTATCCATTCATTTGTTGACAGACACCTAGGTTGGCTCCATAATTTGGCTATTGTGAATTGTGCTGCTATAAACCCAGGCATGCATGTGTCACCATAGTCTTCTAACTTCAATTGTTTTAGAAAGATACCAAAGAGTCGTATGGATGAGTCATATGATGGTTTCAATTCCTAGTCTCTGGAGGAACCTGCACAGTGATCTTCATTGTGACTGTGCTAATTTACAGTCCCACCACAGTGTATAGAGTTCCCATTTCCCTGAATCCTCACCAGCATTCATTATTATATAACTATATTAAATCATCTTATCTTTCTATAGGACATACAATGTATGCAGTCATCATTGTTTTCAAAGATATTACAACTTGTAATATGCTTTATTTTAGAAAAAAAACCAATAAATTGCTAAATACCCCTAATGTCACCTCAAAAAGTAATATATTCAAGAGAAAATTCATTGTACATTAACAAATGTAAGATAGGATTGTATTAAAGTTGTATTATATCAATATGATGTTATAGCATAATCTTAATTTATGTCTAAATAATTATTATTAAAAACAAAAGTAGATTAGAAGTTTATTACTTTTCTGTTCATCCTTAGTAAAAAAAGTTATATTTATAGTTTTCAATCTTTGTAATTTATAAATCTATGTAAACACAAAACTATGGAAATATTTTTGAAAGTTACATTGTATCTTTGTGTGATGATATAACTATTGTACCTAACCTTGAATTATGAAATATATGGACTTAGTAGTTTTAAGTCTTGTCAAGGGACTGATGCTGATGGACTCTTTGAACATACATTAATTATTAATTTATAATAAATTCATAAATGCACAATTTTTGTAAAGATAGTGAAAGCTAGTCAATATGATTTTCCTTTTGGGAGATTCTGTTATCAGTTTTTTATTTCCTCTCATGTTATGGAGGACTGAACTCAGGGGTGCTATCGCACTGAGATACATCCCCAGCCCTTTATATTTTATTTATTTTGAGACAGGGTCTCAGTAAGTTGTCGAGGCTGATCTCAAACTTGTGATCCTCCTGATCAGCTGTGATTATAGGCTTGAGCCACTTAACCTGGAAACTACCCATATCTTTTCAATCCAATATATTTTTCATTGAAGCTTTATGTATGATTTATTTAATCATAATACACACAATGAAAATAAAACATATCCCACTTGTTAATTTTTAAAAATATACAATGTGAGCAACTGAATTAAAATTAGGGTAGAAACTGAACATAAATATAAAATCCTCACCATTTTTTGAGTTCTCAGTAGGGTCCCGAATAAATTAGTATTAAATGATAGCTTAAATAATTAAGGACATTACAGGAGTGAAACATCAAGCACCTTAGGAAAGCAGTTAATTAAAGCCCAGTCAGCCAGGTGCTCATTATCATATTTAATTTAGAGCAACAAGATCACTGGTGGGTTGTCACAGGGAAACTTTGCCGACAAAATACATGTCATTTGTGCCCCCTCCAAAATTTTTTTTACATGCAATAAAAATATATTTACACCTCCCCAATACTCAGTTAAACTAGAGATAACATTTTTAAATGACACTGTGCTTCGTCATTCAGTAAGTCTTTAATGAGCACATAGGACATTACTGAAAAATGACAGGTTAGTAATCTACTTCTCAGAGTTGTTGGGGTCTCTTGGCTGTCTCTGTTTTGTTTAATGCCTGGGACAGATATGTGGAGAAGGGAAGTTGTCTGGCTCCCACAAGTGCTAACCTTGTTCTTGCTTCTCTTAGGTTTTTCTCCTATGAGCTGCCAACTCTTCACAGGAGATTATGAAGTCACATAGTCGCTTCTGCTGAGATCACATATAGTCATCTTCATCTGACACATGGAAAAATAGAGGTGGGGAAAACTTGCTTCTCTTCCTAACAGTCAAAAGGCCAATAATCCAAAAACAAAAAGAGGGGGGAAGATTGAAAATCACATACTTGGTCAATGGAGCCAAGACTATTTTCAGTATGTTATTTCAGCTGAAAACAGATGTTTGACAAAATCCCTTCATTATCCAGGTAAGTTGTTCTCTTCAAGAAAATTTGCAACCAGAGCAACTCTTTCTTTTTTAAAAAAAAATATTGTAGCTATTTCTGAGGGAAGTTCTCATCTCTAAAAGAAATTGAAGATTTAAGATTTTGCATCATTTCAAATCTTGATTTGTCTTCACAGTGTAACAGGAATGTCTCTTGAAATTCAAATATATGAAAAGGAGAACTTTTAACTTTTCTTCAATTTTTTTAGGATAAAATTATCTGCTGGTTAGTGTTATCTTTATTTTTCCAAGTAATGTGGCAAGGAAATGCATTTATTCTTTATTCCTTTGGAGGGTGAAAGTCTTGAAATCATCTATTTAGTAACAGGCAATGTGCATTATTGAAGAGGTCAGTGTAAAGTTCTTCTCACTTCTGCATGTGGTTGACAACTCAGAGTTAAAAAATTAGGGGATAGTTAGAAAGAAGTTCTTTAGAAATTACATTTGTCAGTCTCCAGTAGTACTTAAGTTGCTGTTATGATTTGAATGTGTTTTTTCCCAAATTCAGATGTCAAGACCTAGCCAATGTGATAGTATTAAGAGATGAGGGAGAGACAAAAGAAATCCAAATGCCCATGGACAGGGAAATGGATACACAAAATGTGTTATCAACATATAATAGAATATTTTTCAGGCTTAAAAAGGAAGGAAATCTTATTATGTTCACATGCTTTAGGGTTAGCTTAAAAGACAGTATGTTAAGTGAAATAAATACCACGAAAAGATGAATATTATGTGATACTGCTTGTATGAAGTTTCTAAAGTAGTCGAATTCATAGAGTCAGAAAGTAGAATGTGGCTGCCAGGTGCTGAGGGGAACGGGAAAGAGGGAGTTTTTGTTTACTAGATACAGAGCTTCTCTTCTGCAAGATGAAGAAGCTCTGCAGATTGCTGCACAACAATGTAAATGCACTTACTCTACACTTCAAAATGATTCAGATGATAAATGCTATGCGTTTTCATAACACATTTTTGAAAAGGGAGTAAATGTAGATGTTCTGCTATGGAAAAATCTCCAAGAGAGATCATTAAGTGAGCCAATCAGGAGGAGAATGAAATATGATATTTGTGTGTGTGTGTGTGTATGTGTGTGTGTGTATGTGTTTTAAAAGATGTGTTTGTGTTTGCCCTTAAAATTTCTTGAAGGATGCACAGCTGTTAACAGTGATTAATTCTAGGGTTGAGTAAGGGTGTTAAAGAGGGGACAACTATTATAATTTTCATTTTGAAGTCTTCTGTACATTCTGATATTTTTACCACATGCATATGTTATATTTGCAATAAATGTTTAACATTAAAATATATAAAGGATGGGGCCTTTAATTAGGTCATGAAGTCTCTTCAATTTGGCATTAAAGACCATATAAAAAAGGCTCTCTCAAAGGTCGCCTCCACCCTTCTGCCAAGAGAGAACAAAGCATTCCTCTACTCTAGCAAACACAACATTCAAGTCACCATATTGGAATCAGTTTGGACCCTTACCAGAGCAAACCTACTGGTCCCTTGATTTTAGATTTCCCACCCTCTACAACTATAAGCAATACATTTCTGTTCTTCATAAATTTTCTAATCTGTGGCATTTTGTTCAGCAACACAAATGGACCAAAAGAGTTGCGTACTTCAACACTGACAGTGTTTTTTAAAATTTGAGGAAGATTATGGTTCTTATTCACCTAGTCTATAAGTTGGTATGCTTGTAACACTACAATTATTTAATTTTTTTTAAAATATAAATATATTGACTTATTTTAATACTATTAACCACTCTTCCTCTCCATTTTTTCCACTGGAGTCTTTTACCTCACTGTATGGATTTTATCATTTGATTATGGCTTCTTTGTATATCTCATGATTTCAGATTTATATGCCACATTTGTAATTGAAGCTTCTAGGAGCCTCAGTGTAAACTATTTTTGTATTTAATCTTATTTTGTTTGTTTATTTATTTATTTATTGTGGTACTAGAGGTTGGACACAGAGGTGTTCTACTTCCAAGCTATACTCCTGGCCCTATTTTATTTTTTGTTTTGAAACAGGGTCTTTCTAGATTGCTGAGAGTCTCACTAAGTTGATGAGGCTGCCCTTGAACCTGCGATCATCCTGTCTCACTCAGCCTCCTACATACTGGGATTGCAGGTATGCACCACCATGCCTGGTTTACTTACTTTGTGTTTCTTTTGACAATACCTAACTTCCTTCCTTCCTCCCTACCTCTCTCCTCCTTTCCTTTCATTTTTCTAGTCCTAGAGACCCAGGACCTTGTGCATACCAAGTGCTCTACCACTAGGCTATATCCCCAGCTCTTTTCATTTTATTTTGAGACAGGGTCTTGCTAAATTGCCCAAGCTGGCCTCAAACTTGTGATAGTCTTGATTGAGCTTGAGCCTTCTTAGTAGCTGAGATTGCAGAGACTACAGACATGTGCCAACATGCGTGACTAACCTTTTATTTTCAGGCATCTCAAAAGAACAACATAACAGTCTAAGTCACAATTACCTTCCTTCCTTCCTTCCTTCCTTCCTTCCTTCCTTCCTTCCTTCCTTCCTTCCTTCCTCCCTCCCTCCCTCCCTCCCTCCCTCCCTCCCTCCTTCCCTTCCTCTCCTTTTTTGTACTGGGGAATTCTGCCTCTGAGATATATCCCCAGCCCTATTTTTAGATTTTTGAAACAAGGTCTCACTAAATTGCAGAGAGCTTTGTTAAGTGGCTGAGACTGGTCTTCTCCTGTCTCAGCCCCACAAATACTGAGATTATAGACATGCACCACCATGCCTGGTTCATAATTACTTCTATTTGTTCTTTTTCCACAGATTTTTTTTTTTTGGCCTGTTAATTAAATCCTAAAATTGTTCATGCTTGCTGTGTTTCATAGATAATTCATGAAAACCCAAGAGTATGCTAAAAGCACCATTTGGAAACAGAGATATTAGATTACAGAGTTTGAAAAATAAATTTTTCAAAATATAGAAGTGTAGGCTTGAAAAATATTTCATGTCCCTTTTTGGTCTACAAATATGACCTTTATTTTGCTAAAACAAATTTAATAAGAAAAAATAAAATCTAAGCAGCAGAAACTGCTTTCATCAGCAATCTATAGCATTCAACCACCAAATGAATGATAGAATGTGTATCATTATTCACTTCCGAGCAATCTGTCATACAGTGTGGATCTGTTACTAAATTAAATTCAAATGGTCAAATGGGAACACAGGAAGCTATAATCTTTTTAGGGAAAACTGGTGTTATTTTTTAAGTTGTAAGCTAAAGGGATTTTCCTTTTTAGTAACACCTTAATTTTTATTGTCCTCCAAAAGCCCTTAGCTAATTCAATATATTATTATCATGAGTCATAAGGCATACAAATAGCTATGTATCTGTCATATATCTTTGTTATACACTGTTATTGAAGTTGCATTTGTTTCACATGCTTTATTTTATTTTTTTTTATTTATTTATTTTTTTTTTGTGGTACTGGGGATTGAACTCAGCGGCATTCTACCTCCGAGCTACACCCCCAGTCCTATTTTTTTTATTCTTTATTTGGAAACCAAGTCTCACTAAGTTGTGGAGTGCCTCACTAGGTAGCTGAGGCTGGCCGCGAACCCGAATCCTCCGGTCTCAGCCTCCCGAATGCTGGGATTACAAGCGTGCGCCACCACGCCCGGCTGCTTTGTTTTATTTTTTAAGAATTAAAAGGAGATACAACTGAAAGTTTATAGCTCTCAATGGTCTCAGTGACACCTCCCTCAGATGTGGCTATACATTGATTTAGATTTGGATATTGACTATGTTTACAGATGTTTATTAATGTTATTTTGATTGCTATAGAAACAGAACTTATAAGCTTTCCACTTTATATTTATTTATATTCCCTATTTAGGTTTTAACCTTTCAACGAATATGCATACCCTTCATTTTTGTAATACATCCTGGGAGAATTTGCCCATTAATCAGACATTTTTTAAAAAGCAATTATCATCTTGTTAAAGTAAACCATTATAGACATTTTTTACTATCATAATGATTTCTACTCTTATTTTAATTATGCTCTTTTTATTTCCTCTTTTGTTCTGTTACTTTTAAAACATTTTGACTTAGATGCAGCTATTTAGTTTCATTTTAGTTGAGAAGTTATACATTTTTTTCTTACTAATTTTTATTATAGTGTCAGAATAATGTTACATTAAAAATTGTATAAAGCAGGTACAGTTATCTTTACTAAAGGATTTTAAACTAAAATGTGGGCTACAGATCCTGACATTGTGTCTATTATAATTACATGTTTCTGAACTTTTAATTTGGAGGATGATTTTAAGAAAATCTTTAAGCTATTAGGAATAGGGTAACCAAAAAATAATATTTACAAAGAGAAAAATATGAATATGTTGCCTGAATTTTCTGTTTACTTATTTTTAATAGCTCTAAATAGAAGTATTGATTCTCTTTGTGGGTGGGTATGCCATGAGTATGACGTTGATTTTTTTCTTCCAAAGCAGGTTGTTAACACTGAATTGAATGTGTGTAAAATTATTTAGATATCCTACATAGGACAGAAGTGATTTTCTCTTAGATTTTTAGTCAACATAATAGTTGTATTCCTAGGACAAGGACATATCTTCTAATATGTTGAGAATGAATTCTAGAAAGTCTTCAAATGGGAACTGTGTAAACCAATGTGGAAATTAGAATTCAGCTGAAGCAGATAAAATGCTAATGTCAAATCTCCCTAAAATAAACTAGCTTCTATTCGAAAAGATTGCTTTTTGAATATGTAATGTCTCTTGCATGTAGAAATAAATGCTTCAGAGGTTACTCTCACTTAATTTTCCACACAACTCTCCCAACAAATGCCATTATTCTTTCCCAGGACACTCTGCCGCTCAGATATAAACTTACACCTCTATTCTATACAACAATAAGCGCCCAAATGAAGATCTAACAACTTTGAAGTGAAAACTAGAATTGATTCAGCTATCCAAAGCCCTAGTACATTGCATTCTGTTATTTTAAATTGACTAATGTGTGGTCTTTCTAAAACAAATGAACAAATAGTAACAATAGCAGACCAACAGCTCATCTACATTAAATTATTGAGAACCTTGGAGCCAAGTAGCTGCAACTGTGAACTCTGGAAAAGTGAACCTCAGATTTAATACTATATTGTGATGTTAAGACAAGATTCCCTGATCTGTTAAACATCAACAACAGAATAACTCTTGGAGAGGTTGGGAGGAGTAAAAAAAGAGAGCACATTACAACTGTGGCTATTGTGGCTTTATTTGACATGTAAATGAATAACTATACTTCATGGTACAAAGAGTGACTGTTCTTAGAGGTGTAGAATGAAAATGTATTTGAGAGGATAGGAGCAATGTTTATGCTAAAGATGAAATTTGAAGAACAAATAGAATTAGAAGTTGGGGGAAATATCAAAGGATGAGGAAAAGGAGAGGTAAGAGAAAGAAAGTGAGATATCATAATGAGAAGAACATTTTGTTTTACATACTATGAGTAGGATGTAGACTTGACTGAGGAGGGTAAGTGGGAGAGACAAGATCCTGGGGTACTTTGAGAGTATTTAAAGTAATGGTGACCAATATGTGCCAAACTTGATTTTTTCTTTAATCTACCTCCATATACCAGAAGTCAACTTTAAGTAAGAAAAATTCAAAGAGAGCTATAAGTAGACACATCATAGATAAACTATCAAGGCAAAGACAAATTGAGAATCTCCCAAGCAGCAAGAGATAAAATGACTTATTGGGTATGAGATATCTTCAATAAGATTATCAGTTGACTTCTGATCAGAAAACATGGAATTCAGAGGGTGCCATATTCAAAGCACTAAAGAAAAAATAAAATCAACCCTAAAATTTATATTCAGCAAATCTGTTTTTCAAAAATGAAATAAATTAAAAATTAGTAGACTATTTTCTGCTACATGTACTCTACAGGAAGTATTAATGAAATGAAAATATAATAGAAAAAAGCAGGAATTCACATAAAAATAAACCATATGATTTAAAATAACTACATGGGTGCTATGGATAGTTTTGTTGCTCCCCCCATTCGTATATTGAAACCATAATTTCTAGTGGGATGATATTTGGATATTGAGCTACTAATACCATTTTAATTGTGTCATTTGGCTTCTAACTGCTGTTACAACACCACAGATAATGAGGCTGTTTCTACAAAGCATCTGAGACTAGGGCTGTGGCTGCTGAAAATAAAGCGATAGGGTAGGAGATGATGGGGCGGGGACCAGCCGCCACAGTGAGCAAGGTGATGTCCTGTTAGATGGATGATACGACCCACATGTATTGAAACTATTGAGGCTGGGAATGTAGCTCCGTGGTAGAATGCTTGCCTAGCATGTGCAAGACCCTGGGTTAGATCCCCAGCATCACAATCCCTCCTCCCCCCCAAAATAGGAAAAAACATCAAGCCAGAACAAGACAAAAACAAAAACTATTGGATCACAGAGTCCAAATACTATCGAGCTGCAAGTTGGATCATTTTTCCTGGGGGATTGCCATTGGAAAACTATGTCTTTCCTGATGATGAGATTTGTAGAGGGAAAGCTAAAAACACTAATCCCATTTATTTCACCATCATGAATTATTCATAGAGTTCAATTCAATGGAAAATTTGATGTTGAGACAATAGTTAAGAAAAACATAAAAAAGTAGAGTGGCAACTTTAAGACACTCAAATACAAATATTTAATGATACTTTTTTATGTACTCAAGATTATTATTTGAGAGACTAAATGATACCTAACCTAGGTTTTATTTTGTAAGTTTTTCTTCCTCCTATTATTATAATCGTTTAGTCTCTTTGATATGGGGCCTTTGAAACGCAACTAGTTCATGAATATTGGAGCCTTCATCATGAGATTAATACCTGTGGTTGGTTTGGGGTGCCAACTTGACTGGATTAAGGGATATTCAAATATTCAGATTATTTCCAGTGCTTCAGTAGGCACTGAGCTCATCCCTCTTTTGCTGAAGGAATTTCAGGTGGTTTGGTATTTGGTTAGAATAATACCAAATATTTGGTATTTGGTTGCCCCAGGTATCTCTATGAGGGTGTATCCAAGGAGATTGGCATTTGAGTCAGTGGACTGAGAAGGGATGATCTGCTCACAACATTGGGTGGGGGGATTATCCAATTTACTTGGAACCCACATGTGAAACAGTATATATCCATTTTTAGATAAAAGTCTTAGGCAAGCTTTCCGAGGCCCCCTTTGGCCAAAGGAGTACCCCATAACTAAACCAGGATGTAAAAAGGAATTTTAACTGCTATTATCTGCTTCTGTAATCTGCTTTGCTGCTCATGATACGAGGATGATGTCTTGGCCACAAGATAGCATCTAAGTCTGTCCTAAATGAATACCTGGTGTTTGTCAAATGATGTAATGATTTTATAACCATAAAAACCTGACTTTTCTATACCTCTAACTCTGTACTCAAGGGGATAAACTGGCCCAAGGCAACATTTGGGGTAGCAGCATTGGTGCTGTTTGCCCTGGCCAGCCAGTAAATAAAGGGACCTCTTTGGTACTATGGAGTCTGATATGTCTCTGTGGGTCTGTGCACCTTGCAACACATGGAACAAAAAGGCAGAGGAAGGGTGAGTTTTTGTTCTCTCTTCCAGAACTAGGACACCCTTCTTTTCCTGCCCTTGGATGTTAGAACTCTGGATTATCCAGCTTTCAGACCCTGGGGCTCATAACAGTGTTGAGCTTTTGGCCTCAGACTGAGAGTTACCATCAGCTTTCCTGATTCTGAGGTTTTCAGACCTAGACAAAACCACAAGATCAACTTCCCTGGTTCTCCAGCTTGTAGACAGCCTATCATCAGACTTTTCAGCCTTTATAATTGAGTAATCCAATTTTCTCAGTAACACTCTTGTTATTATCATCATTCATTATCTATCTATCTAACTATCTATCTATCTATCTATATCTATCATCTATCTAATCTGTCTTATTTGTTCTGTTCCTCTAGAGAACCCTGACTAGAACAGTATACTTATTCTTGTCTACAAAGATGAGAGAACTTGCTTCTTTTCTCTCTGGTCTCCAAATGACACAAGAGCCACCCATAAACAAGAAAAGGTGTCTTCACCAGATACCACATCTGCTAGTACCTTGGCAATTAATGAATAGTTGAAAGAGAGAGAGAGAAAAAAAGAACAATAAGGAAAACCAACAAACCCAAAAGTTGAACAAAATTGATAAACATTTACTTAGATGAAACAAGAAGAAATGAGGAAAAGTTTAATTTCCTAAAGTCAACAGTGAAAGAAGGGACATAGTTACTGACCTTAGAAAAATAAAGTATTATGAGGAAATACCATGAATTCCTATGTTCTGACAAATTAAATGACCTATGTGAAATGAGAAAATTTCTAGAAAGACACGTAATACCAAGAAAGTGAAAAGATAGATCACACAGTGAGAGAAACTACTTGCAAGTCATGTATTTTTTTGGTCCTTGTATTTAGAATATATTAAGATTGACTGCAACTCAACAGTGAAAAGACTAAATTAAAAAATGGGTAAAATATTTTCATATCTATTTTTCTGAAAAAGAAAGCAAAAACCAACAAACATGAAAAGATGTTTAACAACATTGTTCACTATACAAATGAAACTCAAAACCTCAGATGATACTATTTTACACCCAATAGCATGATGAAAATTAGAAATCCAGACAAAAATGAGTGTAGATGAAGATATGGCAAAATAAGAATCCTCAGACATTGCTGGTAGGTTTTAAAGTGAAGCAGCCATTTTGCAAAATAGTTTGGGATTTACTCAAAATTTACACATAAAGTTGCCATATACCCCAGCAATTTGACTCTTAAGTATACTCCCAATAATTATGAAAACATATATCCTCATAATTATTTGCACATCACTGTTCACAGTCACATTTCTGATAAAAGTAAAAGAATAGAAACAACCTGAATGTCTACCAATTGACGAACACACACACACACACACACACACACACACACACACACACACACGACATATATATGTGTGTGATATATATGTAAAATGGATTATTAACTCTCAAAAAGGGATAATGTATTGATACATGATACAACATGAATGGATCCTAAAATGTTATGATAAATGAAAGAACCCAGTCATAAAATATAACATACTATATTATTCTATTTATATAAAATGTCCAGAATAGGTAAATCCACAGAGACAGAAAGTAGATTACTGACTACAGAGATGAGGAGGAGTTAAGAATGGGGAATGACTGCTACTGGGCACGTAGTTTCTTTTCAGGGTGCTAAAGTATTCCAACATTGGATAATGATAATGACTGCACAACTCTTTGAATATTATAAAAGCACCAAATTGTACACTTCAATATGATCAACTTTAGAGTATATGAATTATATAGCAATAAGGCTTTCATTACAAAAAGCAAAAGGAATGGGCTTCTTGCATGAAACAATGAATTGTGTTTTATCTGGAGCATAAGTGTCAACTTCTTTATCTAAAATTCTTAGAGAAAAAATAAATGTTGTTAAAAATAAGTATTGTCTTCACGGGAATTTTTAAAAGTTTATTCAACTTCACTTTATATATTATTGTTTACACTTGAATGCCTTCAGCAAACTGCTTCAATCTATAAAGCCTGCCTAGTATCAGGCAGATGAATAAAATACACAGCTCAAAGTATGGCTGAAGCACAGACTGTTAACATAATGTTTAGGTTTAGGTTTGTCAGATTATTTCTTTAATTCTTATAAAAATAAGCTTATTTTCATGCAAAACAAAATTTATTCTCATTAAATTTCTGTTGCAAACAGGAAAAGAATCAATTTGACAAGTCAAAAATAAAAAAAATCAAAGTTATGTTAAAACAAGATATTCTAAATGTCTTCAATGTAATGAACAAAACAAAATAAAAAATTGTAATGTGACCATATTAGACTGTCACTTCTCTTTCCTGGTAAATTATATGGAATATATTTTACAGATTCCAATTACATTTTTAAAGCTTTAAAGGAAGAGCTTTTCTTTGTTCTCAAGTTCCATTTAAATAAATTACTTATGTTAATTGATGCATATTAGAGAGTGGCAATGCTCTTTTTTTATATATTCTTTTTCAAATAGATTTAGGTGTATATCTTTGCAAAATAAAAAAAAACACGAATATATAAGTTAAAGTTGAATGCCACCAAAATAAC
Organism: Graphiurus murinus; assembly: GCA_004027655.1. Classification (NCBI taxonomy): domain Eukaryota; kingdom Metazoa; phylum Chordata; class Mammalia; order Rodentia; family Gliridae; genus Graphiurus; species Graphiurus murinus. The sequence goes on from PVLC010000404.1 coordinate 101,232, forward strand.
ATTCATCTTAGAATGGCCCATTCTGCTGTTGAATATTGAAAGGGTTTACATAAAACTGTCAGGAAGAAAAACACAAAACACTTAATAAAATGAATTTCTACAATCATATTTATGTAAATAAAAGATAAATATTAACTTCATCTAATTCATAATGCACAGTCTCTTAAACAGAAACATTTTTCAAATTTTGTTGGCTGATAATATGCATATTTTATAAATCAACAAGTACATAGTTCCCTTTCATCACATTGTATGTTACAAAATACATAATTTATGTTATTACCAAGCATTAAGATTTGAGAAGAAAAGAAAAAACTTTCAGAATAGTAACTATAAATTATGATACCCTTCATTTGTTTGAATAAAAAATAAGATAAAACATCCACACTAAACAAATAGCTTCCTCATTTATCGTAAAGTGTGGTTAATTTGAATCCCATCAAACCAGTAGTAGTTTAGTAATTATCTGTTTATTTTCATATATGGGTTCAAGATAAAAACACAAGTTTGTATTGTCTAACTAACATTAACTTTGTGCTTAAGTATTTATAAACAAGACAGGTCATAGCTGTCCATTGTCCCAGTAACATTTGGGTGCTTGCAGTAATATTTGATTCAGGATGATGAGGAAACAGAAGTTTAATCAAAATCCCTTTCTCTATCTGGACAGAACTGCTCTCCCCCATTGACATCTATTCCTGGGAATTGTACTATGCTCTGGAACTGCAATGTGTTTATTTAACTTGTAACAAGGAACTACATAATAACCATAATTGCCATATTAGAATTTTATCTCAGAATATATAGCATCTAACTTAGGTGGCTCTTTTGTTTAAAGGTAAATGAAAAAGTAGTTTCAAAGGGCATAGCACCTGCTCTTCTCTGAGTGCTTTGAAATCTGCCATTTAAAAACCATGTCTAACTTGTTTATATGGAAGAGAAATAGTACTTAAAGGTGTTATGAGATATTTAAACTTATTGGTATACCTCAAAACTAGTATAAGACTGGAGATTTTGCCTATGGTGTTTATAAACACTTTTATTTCTGTTTTTCTTCAAGTCTTATGATGAAATTGGAAGGATTTTTTCAGAAATATTATATACCTTTAAATAATAGAGAAAAAATTAAAAACTAAAATTGTTATTACTTCATAGAACATTAATAGTGTTGACAATAAAGATATCAAAGTGTGAAGTATAGTAAGTTTACCTTAACCTTCTGAGATTATGTTAATGAGACATACTTATCTATGTCTCAAGGAGTTAATTTTTTTGTGGAAGAATATATGTATGCATTGAGAATTATATAGTATCAATTTACTATCATTTAAAAGAGATTTTTTATCATCTTCAGAAATAACAATTGGAAAATCTATATGCATTATATTTATATCCATTAGAAAGTAAGAGATTAAGCACAACTCCTAATTTCTGGAATGTAAATCAGAACATTGTGATACTCTAGAAAACCAGAAGTCAATTAGATTAGTTTAGCTATATATAATGACACATGAAAGCAGTACTTTTTAACCTGATTTAAAACAATTTTTCCAAGATAGATTATATACAGAAATGCAAATAAGAACAAAGTTATATCCTTGGCTACATAGAGTTATCAGTACCTCCTCAAGAGAACTTGTCCATCTAGTGGCTCTGTGGGGGGCTTTCATTATCTTCTTAAATTTACCAAGGTCTAAAGTATGCCTGAGCTGGCAATTTCTGAAACCCAATTCTGTCAGCAAATCTGAGCAAAAGGCTCAAGTTAATCACTAATGAGGGTGAGCACAGGGAAATGACACTATTCACATCCAAGCAAGCAGCCCTTTTCATCCTTGTAGGAAGAAAATAACCAGCCCAGTTGTGAGTCACTAAATAGAAATAAGCACCAGAGAGATCAAAACGCAAGATGTCAAAATGAATAATGTTCCCAGACACACATTCACACACACACACACACACACACACACACACACACACACACACACAAACACACTTACTCACTAACTCACAAACACCCCTTTTCCTTTCTAAAACTAAATCTATTTGAAGAAAAGACACACTTAATCTGGTTATACTCAGTTCTCACAGGTTTGGAGACCATTGTAACTCTTTCAAAGAGATTTGCCTCTCTCTTCTGGGATTCGTGGGGTATTAATTTTAAAGCTCAAATATCAGAAACTAATTCCAGTTCCTTAGTGGGAACTACAGAGCCTTAATGAACTGTCTGTACTTGAGAACTTTTGTAGATGTCATTAGTTTGTCTAAATTTGATAATCACTCAGTTAACATCAAAGTTCATAGGGAGTTAATAATATGTTTTAAGAAATGCTAAGAAAAGCAGAAAAAATATTATATGTCTTATAAAAGGGATGATATAATAATATGTCAACATGACAATCACAAATATTATTTACATTCCTAAGCTTAATATTTTTGAATGGTTAAAACTGCTTTTGTAGTTATGTATTTATACATACATTTGCCTGACTTAGTAAGTAAAAGTATGAAAAACCAGTTAGGTTACAAATTTTATCCTAAATTTAAATTTAATTAATGTACTCTTTTTTAATCTGTCAGATCTATACAAAAATATTTATCAGTTAAAAAATACATGCAGTTTTCTATATGACCTTTAGTACTACGGACATGGATCCTGGGAATATGACCTTCAGTAGTAAAAGAAGGGGGGAAGATTAGAAAGTCTCTATAAGGCATAACAATCACCAAAACACATGCTGTCAAATCATCTATTTCATATCCTCTACCAGCAGGTTTCAAGTTAAAATGAATGCAGATGAATTGCTGCTTTTACACAGTGCTAGGAGGCTTATCTCCAGTTTTTTTTTTTTTGACAGAGCCTCTACATAACAAAGCTCTTAATGGAAGCTGAAATTGTCTTCAATTATACCCAGTGTCTAAAGGTGGGTCAGCTGAGCTTTTTAAGCTCTTATAGTGTCTCTGAATTTTGTCAAGGTTACCAAATTAATAGGACTCCATGAACTTTTGTCCTTACTTAAAAGTTAAAACTTGGGGGCACACTTTACATACATTATGATTTTTTAAAAGATTTTCCACAAGAGGCCTGGAGATGAACTCACAAGTTTCTGCAGAAGACAGACTCTGAGGAGGAGGAAGGGCAAGGCAAGGCATGGAGCTGAGTTCCCTGCGGTTGAGAACTCTAAGGGAGTTGTGATCTCTGGCTTCAGACACAGAGGGAAATTTTGTTTTCACTTATGATCTTTGGACTTATTTAGGGAATGTTAGTTAAGTATCTACCATTTCATATTCTAATTATTAGGGATCTAAGAGTGACCAAAAGAGGCAATTATGTCTGTCTTCATGGAGATTAAAGTCTAACATGGGGAGACAGACCATGTATTTTGCTACTTTAATTTGAATGAAACTAATTTTTCAAGAAAAAAATTCTGATTCTTTGCTATCTATCTATCTATCTATCTATCTATCTATCTATCTATCTATCATCTATCTATGGCCCTGGGGATTGAGCCCAGTGGCATTCTACTTCCAAGCTTTATCTATTTAATTTTTATTCTGCAACAGGGTCTCATTAGATTAATGAGAGTCTCACTATTTAAGGCTTCCTTAAACCTGCAATCCTCCTGTCTCAGCCTCCTAAGTAGTAAGATTATAAGCACATTCCATCACGTCCAGATTCTATTTATCCATCCATCAATCCATCTATAATCTCACTCTACATTTGTCTTATTTTGTACATCAGTTGAGCATTCTTATTTTATCTTTTTTGGTTCACTTTGCTTAGTGATAATAAGATAGGAAGTATATTCCATTACATAGTATTTAAAGTCCTGATTCTTTTAAATATATTCACTCCATTATTTTTCTTTTTCTCTTTTTTTTTTTCGTTTTGTTACTAGGGTACTGGAGATTGAACGCGTGACATTAAATCCAGGGTCATTTTACCTCTGACCCAACCCACAATTTCAACCCTTTTTAATTTTTTTTTTTTTGAAACAGAGTCTCTCTAAGTTACTGAGGGTCTCATTATGTGGTTATGGCTGGTCTTGAACCTACAATCCTCCTATCTCAGCCTCTCAAATTCTGAGATTACAAACATGAACCATCACGCCTGGCATCAATATATATTTCTCTTTTGATCCCATGCCATTTTGCTATCATATTCATTATTAAAGGAAGAAATTTTATTTTTCAAATATTGATGGATTTGTGCTCTTGAAATTCAAAAATTCTTAGAAGTCAAATAATTTTTAACCAAAATAAATAGAATGTATATTGCATTATAGCAAAGAATTTTCTAATATTAATCATGGGCAAGTTCTGATCTTAATTTTAAGTCTATAATATTTCACTTTCTTAAAACTCTATTTGCTTGGAAAAATCAAATAAAACATTAAAAAGTTAATTTCACATTTTAAATTACTTACAAATACTCTCAAATGAGAATAATCTATGATCATGAACTCATAATATTTGGAAATAGTCATTGCAAACAAAGGAAGTTTGTTTCTATAGAAGCCATTATTTCTAACATTATTTTATAATGGCAGTTTTTTTTTTTCTATTTGTGCAATTTTTAAGCATTTTAACTAATTGAAGAAACTAGTCAGGTGTGTTAGTGCATGCCTATAATCCTAGCACTTGGGAGACTGAGACAGGAAGATCTCCGCTTTAAGCCTAGTCTCAGCAGTTAAGGAAGACCCTATTTCAAGATAAACAATAAAAAGGGCTGGGGGTATAGCTCAGAGGTAGAACGCTCCTAGGTTCAATCCCTAGTGCACCTACCCCCCCAAAAAGAAACCAAAGAATAAACTAATGAAATCTTCTGATAACTAAAACCTACACTCAAGTTGGAAGAAGTGAATGATTTCTCTTTTCAGGATGAGCAAATAAGTGAACATTCACATTGGTTCAACCCCAAGTAATATTACGATTGATCCAGAATTAGATACCAAAAACAAATACGAACCTTCACTTTCTCAAAGAGTTCCTTGACAGGTAGTAGAAGTAGATGTAAACTCATAGCCAGATAATGTCAGAATTGCAGTAATATTGATTCAGAGTATCATGGTAGTAAAGAAGGATAATCCCAAAGGTAGTAGCCAACAAGTGTTATGGGCTTATGTGTGCTAGATACTGTCTGAGAATTTCACATATATGCACTTTTATACTCACAAACACCGAATGAAACTGGTGTTTTTATTACTATCTTTTTTATTTTTGGAAAATGAATCACAAAGTTTTATTCTGAAAGTAACTTGTTCAGGGTCACCCAGAAAGTGCGATATCCTGACATGTGAGGATTTGGGGAAGGGTGAACTAAAGATATTTTCCTATAGGAGTCTTAAAATACTATGGATTTCTAGAAATTTTTAAATTGAAAGATAAAATTGTATAATTTATAGTATACAATATCATGTTTTGAATGTTCCTAAACTTAATGTATTGAATAAAAACCTTTATGAACTGAAGCCGGGCATGGTGGTGCACACTTGTAATCCCAGCATTCGGGAGGCTGAGACCGGAGGATCCAGGTTCGCGGCCAGCCTCAGCTACCTAGTGAGGCACTCCGCAACTTAGTGAGACTCGGTTTCAAAATAAAGAATAAAAAATAGGGCTGGGGGTATAGCTCGGAGGTAGAATGCCCCTGAGTTCAATCCCCAATACCGCAAAAAAAAAAAAAAAACCTTCATGAACTGTATACACACACACACACACACACACACACACACACACACACACACACACACATATTGTGGAATGGTTAAATCTAGGCAGTTAACAAATGTATAACCTCACATTGTTAATATTTTTGTGATGAGGACACAGCTACTCTGCATTTTTCAAGTACACAATATATCATCATTGTTAGAAGAAAGGGCAGAGAAAGAAGGGATGTATTATAGTGACACATTTTAGGAAGAGAAAATAGGATTTTTTTTAAAGCTTATATATCCTGCAAAGAGGAACTTGACATTCTAGTTTTATTATGACAAAAACAACAATATAGACTCTAGAGAAAGATGAGCTAGAGAGCTAGGCAGGGGCCTCTTCAGGGAGGGTGGACTTTGCTTAAGAAACTACATGTAAAATACATCTTCAGCAGAGAAATATGGTGGCTTTGTTTTGTTGGCCATAAAGATTATTCTCCTAATGAATTTGATAAAAATGCAGAACAAGCTCGAATAACATTTTAGCAATTTAAGCAAGTGAATTAAAGCTATGGCAGAATGGATGAAAAGACAGAACGACCAAAAAAGTACTTTGGAAGTATATTTGGCAAGATTTCTTCATTGACTGGATATGGGGTGAGAGGAAGGAACAGGAGACCCTGAAATATTTCTAGGGTATCCAGTTTGGACAACATTGCCAACAGAGGAAGGAATGTGTTTAAGAAAAACAGTTTTTAATTAGAGAATTTGGGCACATAGACTTTAAATGCCACTAGGTTATCTAGATCTGTAGGTGAGAAAGGATTGTAGGTTGGAGACCATTCTCAGCAATTTAGCTGGATTGTCAACAACCTAGCAAGACCCTGTTTTCAAACTAAAAATAAAAAGGGCTGGGGGTATAGCTCAGAGGTGGAATGCCCCTGGCTTTAATCTTCAGTATTACACACACACACACACACACACACACACACACACACACACACACTATAAGAAGAGCTTATCTGCACAGATTAGGTAATCTGATCATGTCATTATAGATGAAAATAGTTTCCTAGGTACCACATGCCCCAAATCAAGGCAGTAATCATAAAGAGCAGACCTCATTTATTGGTACTACATACCAGCTGTGAGAAAGTATTCCCACAAAAATAAAGTATATTTATAAGAATGTATGCAACATTATAAGCTTATGGTTTTGGGTACCTCAATTTGGGCTTATTATCTGATATTTATTGCAGATATTTAAATATAGACCCCCTGGGTCTTGGGGATTATATATCCCTGACTCTTTGCTACTCAGTGTGACTTCTTTTGATTCTTATATCCTTTTTGCAACTGGGAACCTGATAATCATGTCACATATGGCCTTAGCTAAGTTAGCAGGACAGTCATGCTGTCACTATAAGGAGGTTTTAGGAAGTCTCTCTAGAGGCAGAGGAGACCTCTACCTTGACCTTCCAGGCTTTTAACATTTGCAGAAAATAACTTAAGGGTGCATCAGACTTTAGCAAAGGGGAAAAGCTTTATCAGAAAGTGAAAGGTAAAGGATGCACATTCTCAGAGCAGAATATGGGTTATTTCAAGAAGGAGAAGTGTTTTTGGGGTCTCTGGCTCTTCTTTTAAAGGAAACTTTGTCAGGGGTAGCCATAGGCAGGCATGTGGAAACAACATCAGCTTAGTGACAAGACATTCATGGTGGTCTGGTCTTCTGGAATCTTCAGATTGGCATGTCTTTTGTATCTAGATAATGTTTGGAATGTCCCTATATTATAGGTTTTTAAAAACATGCTTCTAAACATTCAAACAAAGCAATTTTCATAGAAATTTAGATCTTTCAATTTGAAGCCTTGCCTAATTTTATTTCTCTTGCTATTGGGTCAAAAATTCCTGTCTTCCAGTATCAAACCTATGCAGACAGTTAATGCTTATTACTCTGATTATTAAAAAAAAAAATGTTAGTTTAGAATTTTTCCAATGATGGAAAACAAGTGTGTGGATCTTTGTAAACTGAGATTTGTCTTTTTGCATGTATAGACATCTACTTGACTCCAGTCTCGAGCAGTTATTTCCTTTATCATCATTTTAAGAAGATTATACGTTGTTAAAAGATAAAGTTTGCATTTTCTCTGAGCACACTGCAATGGTTTAGAGTAGACGTTCAAGCGTGAACTTATTTGAAGCAGTCATGGATTACCATTCTGTTTTCTCTCTATATTGGGGGACTTATTTTTTCTAGTTTGGAGGCAATTTTTCTTGAAAGTTAAAAAATAGTGCAATCCTATCTTATTTCTGTAATCCACCTTCACATTCAGTGCTTCCCAAGACCCCAGGACCCGTAAATTACACATCTAGGACTAATTTCAAGACTCTGGGTCTCTAATGCTAAGGTTCTGATCTACTCATGATGTTACCATCTATCCCATGAGTCTATACTTTTACAAAACTCAGTATCCATTATTCTACAATACTCAGTTTTCATTTATTTTTGAAGAAACAGTGTTTCAACTTGGCAAAACCAGAGGAAAAAATATATTCAATCTGAAAAGAATCAATTGCTTAAATTTTATTTCAAATCTGATATATGTCTCTATTAAGTTTAAAGTGGCAATATGATACATAAAAGTCAAAATTATAAGATTGAGAGTTAGTTTTTGCTAAAGATATAAAATTAAGCTTTCTTTTGTCATTACTAGCTTCTCAGTTGAAAGCACTTAGCAATTCCTTATGAAGCTGTGGCATTAGGGTCAGGGTTTTCTATGCTCTCAGTCACTAACAACTTACAAATAAATGAAAAAAAATTAAAATAATAAATTCAATAGAGTTACTCTTCTGAGTTTTAGAAGAAAAAGAAAAAAAGATGAAAAATAAAGAATATATATTTAATTTGTATCTGAGCCAAAGCTAGATATTTGACAGTTATTCTACTCACCTCAACTCTCATCCCAGTCCCCTGGCCCAGAAGGACCTTCATATTCTGGACACATTTGTACTAGCACAGCACCAGGAAGCCTTAATAATGTCTTATTTTGGGTAAAGTGAAGCAGCCTTGTTAGGCTGCTTTTTTTTTTTTTTTTTAATAATGTGCTTTTATTTGTGCATTATAGTCTCACATCATAATGTAAATCATGTTGATAGTGACATACATCCACACAGCACTTGGTGGGACCCCCACCTCCCCATTTCTCTCTTTCCCAATACGAAGTACTGAGAATAGTGTTGGTATATTCACATATGCACACATAGTCAATGGTAGTATTTCCATTAATGAACTTCAGTATTCTCCCTCGCATTCCCTTAAACCACCTCCCTGGGTCCACTGAGGTTTCTCCTCCCATTATCTGGAGTCCCTCTGGTATATTATGGAACCAGCCTAGGTGTCTATCAACAGATGAATGGATAACAAAATTATGGGAAATATACACAATGGAATTCTCATTTGCAAGAAAATGCCTAACTCTTTATTTAGAGTAAGACAGAATTAGATGACCTACAAGGGTCTAGTCCCAAACTCATTCATGGGCCTCCATCATTTCTACTTTACATCAGCCTATGAAGCTGTAGCAAAGACATTTAACTCTGTTTTACGACCCATTATATTACTCTGAGAGCCTTTTGGACTGTTAGAAATACTGTTTTCACCAGGAAGAAGTTTCTGATTGGCCCCCTGCAGTCCTGGAAGGCCACTGTGGATACTGAAATTTTCATGTTCAACTCATTATCATTCTCAAGAATTCCCTATTCTAATACTTGTGTATACACACAGTGAAATTATAGTTTCTATTATTGTCTTGATCCTAAGGCAAAAATGAGTAATAAATTAGATCCAATTATCTAGAGTGTCTATATGATTGTAGTACAGTTTTATTAAATTAAAGATAGTTATCAGAATCATTTGAGTTTCTCAGAATTAAATGGCTGAAAAAAACTACAGAGGAGAGGAACTTCTCACACCTCAACATAAAAACCAGACATTTTAATTTAAGCTAACATTTATCCCAGGATGTAAAATAGACTCAATGTATGATCTAGAACTTTATCTTCTTGAGCCTCTACTCATCTATAAATTGTTAGATGCACCACATCACCTAAAAATTCTTCATCTCAAAGATTATATCATTCTCCAGTGGATTCATTTCTCAGTTGTCATAAAATAAAATATTTAATTGTTTGTAGAAGAATTGTGTTGAGGCATATTTCATAAAAATAGATGAATTTGCTGTTGAAAATTTGTCATTTTATCAAGGAATCTTGAATGCAGAAGGACTGATAATTTTTTAAGTAAATGCTATACTTCAGGATAAAGGAGAAATATTATGAGGTTTTTTTTTTTTTTTTGCATTGTGTCAATGCAATAATCTTTTTTTTTTAAATTAAGAGCAAATGGATATTTAGACATCAAAAGAGTTGCTTGAAATACTGAACACTATATTATTAGAGCTCCGAAGCTGAGGTTTGCTGACAGGAGAATAATCATAAAACATAACCTTTTATTTCATCAGAGAAAGTTATGCTTGCCCAAGATCTGAAGCCCAACATCCATAAAATGGTTTCACACAAGTGACATTCTATTCAAAACAGCTGTCTGCAAGAAAAATAAATGGGATTTAATCTGCCATAAAATGAATTGCACAATTTACTTTTCTTGAAGAAGTCATGCCTTTGTGACATTGGTGAGCTGTAACTGTTTTGATTTTAAAAGAAACATTTCCTTCTATGCCAAACCCATATTAATTCAACCATATAACATTATTCTCTGGAAAAAGCAACTGGAAAGCTAGGTCAACTTATCCAGTACCTGATGCCTTTCTCTGTCTTTATAAGTACTGGTTTATAGCCTGAGCCCAGGATAAATTTTCAATACAGAGCAGATTTTAAGATGTTTGGTTATTAAGGTTGAATAATTTGGAATTGTCAACATTAGGCAATAAGGTATTAGAAAAACCCAACAACAAAGAATTTCTTATTATTACAAGTAATATTTAAGAAAAGAACAAAATGAAAAAATGCTAGAAAAGTGACAGATGATATTTATCATCTCTTCAAAATGAAATATTTAAAAAACATCTTACAAGCTAACCACAAGGCAGATAAATATTGATAATCCTTCCTCTGTGTCTAACTTCAACATTCTACTTGAATGAAATGAATAAAGCTTATCATTAATATATTATCTTTAAAATGTCCACATGGCATTAGACAATATATTAATGATAAGCTTTATTAATTTAAGTAAAATTTTTAACAATGAAGGAAAAGAAAGCAATAAAAATTTTTTCAAACTGTGGAATTTAATATTATATGTGATACTGAACATTTGATCTAATAAGTGGAAGTAAACAATGGAACTTTAGTAGTTTTTTTTTCATTATATTACTCTTACTTGTTTTCTAAAATACTTAGATTTGTGTTCAAAAGTAGGCTACATGTATCCTATTGTAATGACAACATTTTAATAGTTTTTGTTAAAGCTAGGTACATAAAACTATGGGTATTTCCATGGAGTTTTGCCAAATGTATTTATGTACATTAACTATAAATCCTAAAATAACATTCTAAAATTAATTTAAACTTGTTGAGAAATATAATTACTTTCTTTAGACTATAGTAGAATATAAGCTGTAAAATAACCTGTGCGTTGACTACAATGTCGCTATTATAAAGGCAAATCCATGATACAATTCTTTAAGACAACATATACATTTATAGTATCTCAAGACTCTATCATATCTGAAAAATTAGAACCTACTTAAATGATGTTTCTAACAGAATAGATAAAGCACTGTAGTAGTATCATGAGGATTACAAATGTGTGTGTAATGCTCAGAAACATTCTGAAAATGTGAGGCTGGTCACATTTGCACTTTAGAGGAAGAAAAAGGAGACACTAAAATGCTACTCTAAATATGAAGGCAATGGTAAGGATCAACAAGGATATATAACTGATAGTTTTGTCAGATACATTTTGCTATTGTATAGACATCTATATCATGTAAGATTGGATTTTTTATTTAAAAGAGGGAGAGAAACTCCCAAAGTGTTTGTCTTCTGGTTTAGATTTTACACAAAGCAGATCTGGCACTGAAAAGAAATAATCACATTTTATAAATGGAAAAGTACTTATTTATGAGTCAACTTTATACTTTGTAACGTCTATACTTTCTACTACTGTGTCTTGTAGGCTCATTGTCTTCTTTTTTTTTTTTTTTTTTTTTTTTTGCGGTACTGGGGATTGAACTCAGGGGCATTCTACCTCCAAGCTATACCCCCAGTCCTATTTTTTATTCTTTATTTTGAAACTGAGTCTCACTAACTTGCGGGAGTGCCTCACTAGGTAGCTGAGGTTGGCCTGAATCCGGATCCTCCAGTCTCAGCCTCCCAAATGCTGGGATTACACGCCTGCGCCACCACGCCCCGCTGGCTCATTGTCTTCTGACCTTAAAAGTATGCTACTAATTTACATCTGTACTTATAACAATAGAAAAAAAAATGCCACTCAATGACCTGGCTTCCCTTACAATTATGTATGTAAACCAATTGTATTTCAGAACAGTTTTATTAAAACTATCCATATACTTCACCATTATAGAATGTGATCTGCAAACAACAACAGAAATCAGAATAGCTTTCTTTCTGTTACTTGGCACATAATGCTAAATTTCTGAACATAAGAGTATAAAATTGTATATTATAACATTACTTAGTTCTTGCTACTTATTAATATTTACCTTGATATTGTATTTTGACTTGAAAATGCAATTATCCTCAAATTTTTAAATATGAATATTAAATCTAAACAATTCCAAGAGTGACTATCTCTCAATAAATCTGAGATATAAAAAATGCTTGTCTCATGGTTTAGCAGAGTATCTGATGGAATACCAGCTCTAAAACATTTTTTTTGGCTGTCGTCTCAGAATCTTTATATGCACTTTAGTGTTAGTATTTTATAATATAAAAGAGAAATGCATTACCACTCTTCATCTATTTTACAATCTTTTCACACTGATGATATCTTCCAACTTTAAATAGTTATAAAACTTGTGCTAACTGATTTGTCTGCTTGTGGAAACTTTCCTTAATGTATACTTTGAGACTATGTAAAATAGAAATTGAAATTCAAGACTCATCATTATAATTTGTGAAATCATTAAAAAACATTACTACTATTTTAAGGATTTACAAACACTTTCAACCATGTGAAGGGTCTAGGATTTTTGAATGGTAATATGGATCTTAATAAAAATTTTCTCTGCTATTGCTATATACGCAAACATGCACACACATTCTCTCTCTATATATATTCTCTCTCTATATATATATATATGCATATATATATAATATATACACATATGTGTATGTGCATACATTTTTTTTCTCTTTCTGAACTTGGCATACAAAATTATTGACTGATTCCAAAGCAGATGTACAATGCAGATCCAAAATAGATCAATAAAAAGTAAGAACATGTTATTTATATAACAAAGAAGGAAAATTGAAAAGGGAAGAGGTAATGGTAGAAAGCTGAAATTAAGCATAAAATGCTGCAAACTAAATCCATAAGGCAAAGCTAATGTCTAAGAATGTGGGAAAATGCCAAGATCTATCAAATAAGTGTTATGTAAAATAATATGGAGGTCCATAGTAGGCTTATTAATAATGTTAATTATATACTAAAGAGTATAAACAAGATTATTTCTTAAAAACATGTGTAAGAAAATTGGAGAAGCTGAACATGGAAGTACATGCCTATAGTCCCAGTATTTGGGAGGCTGAGACAGAATGGCAGATTGGAGGCCAGCCTCAGCAATTTAGTGAGGCCCTCTGTATACCACATGCACACATACACACACACACAAAGGGAAGAACAAAAGAGAGAAAGAAAGAAGGAAGGGAAGATTTACTTGAAGTTATGCATTCATATTACCATCGGCACTTCAACCCCAATTTTGAAACACATGGTAGTGTTTCACATTTTAATTCATATAAAAATAGAGCTTGTTAAAGATTCTAATTTATCTGAGTGAGGCCTGAGATCTTGAATTTCTAGCAAGGTTCAAGAGGATAATGGTCCACACCTTGAAAAGTGAGACTCTCTGCTATCTGAAGAAAATAAATTGACTTTCTTAAAAATTTCCTTTAAAGGGGCTGGCCTTAACTAGTCATGGTGTCACAAGCCTGTAATCCCAGTATTTGGGAGGCTGAGACAGGATGATCATAGATTCCAGGCCAGCCTCAGCAACTTAGCAAGACCCTGTTTCAAAATTTAAAAGGGAGTAGGAGTGGGGATGTAGCTTGGTGACACGATACCCTGGATTCATTACCCAGTGCCAATAAAAGAAGAAAAAAGCGTCTGGCATTATCATCCGAGGAGGACAGGTTAAGCCTGGCTTTTCGCTCTAACTAGCACATGGGAAACAATAGATCTTTGTGAAACTCAGTGTTCAAATTCAGCTGAGCTTGGTAATGCCCACCTGTAATCGTAGTACTTGGGAGGCTAAGACAGGAAGATCGTGGGTTCAAGGACAGCTTCAACGACATAGACCTTATTTCAAAATAAAAAATGAAATAGGGCTTGAGGAATAGCTCAGAGATCTAATGTCTCTGGGTTCAACCTACAATACCAAAAACAAAACAAAAAATAACTTTCAAATTTTCACTCTTCTTGACCAGAAAGTTTGAAATAAGCAGGGGCAAGAATATGTGTGTACTGTACAGTTAGAGCCTCCACATGTGCCCGGCACTAAGGGAAATGTGTCAGCAACCCTCCCGTGACTATCCTCAATTTGGACTTGCATTCATCTAAGCCCACAAAGTTGAGGGAATTGCCAGGTTCAAATATACCCTATATCTGCGGTTAAGCCTCAGCTTATTTCACACATTTCAACAGTTTCCATGTGGATGCTGTTAAGGTTGCCTGGAATTTGGAGATAAACCCAGGATTAGTCCTGCTTTAAAGTCATCATGAAGCCTTGTTATAGGCCTCAAGTTAAGTTGTTAAATGCATTTCTGAGAGCTTACTTGGGGGGAGGGGCGGAGGGCAGGGGAGGGGAGTCACATTCACTTACTTTAGTAAGCTTCCAGTAGCAAAAGCAGAGTGGTTGTTGAAAACTTACCTGCAGGCCTTTACTTCATACTTTTAGAGATGGGAGGTTTATTTTCTGAGGCTAAAATAATATTCTGTTCACCAAGCTTGCTTTATGAAATATATCTAAACTAAGAACTGTTGGACGGGATAGTAACTTAAAAAGAAAAACCATTAGCTGGGCGTGGTGGTGCACGCTTGTAATCCCAGCATTCGGGAGGCTGAGACCAGAGGATCCGGGTTCGCGGCCAGACTCAGCTACCTAGTGAGGCACTCCGCAACTTAGTGAGACTCGGTTTCAAAATAAAGAATAAAAAATAGGGCTGGGGGTGTAGCTCAGAGGTAGAATGCCCCTGAGTTCAATCCCCAGTACCACAAAAAAAAAAAAAAAAAAAAAAAAAAACCATTGAGAACTAGGAACTAGGTCAATCTTTTTAAGGCAAACTTTCTAAACATCACTTGGTAATAACTTGAATTATTCTGTAATTATAAAATATTTTTGCATTTTTATTTATTACAGAATTTGCCAATTACTATGATGCTTACATTTATTGGAAATAGGGATTCCAAGTGATATTATACTTGTGTTAATAACATGGCTAAAATATTGGCTTTCCTATTTTCTTTTTTCGGTGTAGCTATTTTATTGACCTAGAGGGCATAAAATATAAGGTAGAAATATTCGATTAAGTATTATCAAAATTTTATTATGTTTGGCAGAAGGACACTGCACAATATCTGGAAGAGGTACAGTGCAAAGGTGTTAAGTTGTATGCTGAATAAAATTAGAATTGGAATGTATTTCTTTTTTTTTTTTTTTTTGTGGTATTGGGGATTGAACTCAGGGGCATTCTACCTCTGAGCTATACCCCCAAGCCCTATTTTTTATTCTTTATTTTGAAACCGAGTCTCACTAAGTTGCGGAGTGCCTCACTAGGTAGCTGAAGCTGGCGGCGAACCCGGATCCTCTGGTCTCAGCCTCCCGAATGCTGGGATTACAAGCGTGCGCCACGACGCCCAGCTTGGAATGTATTTCTGAAAAGAAACTTAAAATGTAACACTTCGGAAATAATTTCTTGAAGAAAACCAGTAGATTCCCTAGATCTTTTTTTTTCATTTTAGATTTGCCTACGCTGCTAATCTGATTTTTAAACATTTGGTAGAGAGCCAGGCATGGTGGTACACACTTGTAATTCCAGCATTTGGGAGGCTGAGACTGGAGGATCCTGGTTCTCGGCCAGCCTCAGCTACCTAATGAGGCACTCTGCAACTTAGTGAGACCTGGTTTCAAAATAAAGAGTAAAAAATAGGGCTGGGGGTATAGCTCGAAGGTAGAACGCCCCTGAGTTCAATCTCCAGTACCGAAAAAAAAAATTGGTAGAAAGAACATTATGATTACAAGGTTATGATTTCTGGGATTATAAGAAAAAGCATAAATTAATTATAGCATTAACTGTACAATTATATAGATCTATCAGAATTTAAAAAGTAGAAACAGCCGGGCGTGGTGGCGCACGCTTGTAATTCCAGCATTTGAGAGGCTGAGACCCGAGAATCCGGGTTCTCGGCCAGCCTCAGCTACCTAGTGAGGCACTCCGCAACTTAGTGAGACCCTGTTTCAAAATAAAGAAGAAAAATAGGACTGGGGGTATAGCTCGGAGGTAGAATGCCCCTGAGTTCAATCCCCAGTACCTCAAAAGTAAATAAATAGATAGATAGATAGATAAATAAATAAATAAATATAAGAAGTAGAAACAGTTTCTCTGTCTTTAGAGGGCCTGTAAACAAGAGGTCCCCTGGTTTATTTTCCTTCTCTTGTGGTAGTGAAAATAATCTTGAAAAAGATTCAGGTAAGTACTCATATAAGGTCATTTAAATACTTTAGATGAATAAATATCTTTTTTTCCCCACCTCAGTACTGGGGATTTAACCCAGGGGAATTCTACTTCTGAGCTACACCCCCATCCCCATTTTATATTTTATTTTGAAACAGGATCTTGGTAAGTTCCTGACACTGGCCTTGAACATGTGATACTCCTGTGTTAGCCTCCCAGTACTGGGATTACATGTGTGTACTACCATGCCCAACCATGATCTCTTTTTTTATTAAATTTTTAGAATTTTATTTTATTTTATTTCAATGTTTGTAATAGCTTCTTGGTCATAATGGAAATTTTCTAATGTTAAAGCAGTCCTAATTATTCCAATGTATTTTGAAGTATCATGATAGTTTTCACATGTCCTTAAATGATGTGTTTATAGAGATACATATTCTCAGGTAGATTTGATGAAATTAGAAGGATCTCCTAAAAATGTATGGAGACTATTTATAGTAATTGGTGAGTATTTGGTGATAGCAATCAATAGTTAAGAGCACTGTGTAGTGTACGATTCCCTCAACCATCCATGACAGCAATTCTGACCATAACCTATAAGGAATCACTATCATTCTCCCCATTTTGACAAAAAGGTTAAGTATCTGAGAAGTCAGTTTGCCCAATGTTACATAGTCAATAGTAGGTGTTAGAACTATGACATATATTCATTGTTTTAATTCTTTGTATTTCCCATAATTCAGAAGTGATGCTCCTTTTATGCTCAGCCTGAATATGCACCAACAAATTTTATCAGATGAGACTTTATAACCCAAAACAAAAATTCAGAAGAGGAGTGTCTTTTCTACTTCATGTATTTACTTCACAAAAGATTATAGAGGTGTTTTATCACTTCTTTCAAAATTTATTTTTGCATTTGTTTATAAAGTAATAGTTTCAACTTGGTGGTTAATAGGAATAGAATATCTAAATGAAAAATTCACTCAAGCATTGAAATAGTGATTATCCTTAAAACTTTCCAATAGGAACTTCAAAAATCACCATTGCCATCCCAAATAATCCTTACTTTTTGTTATTCTACTTCACTAATTACATTGGCAGTCTGCTTATTTCCCAGGTAACATTCGTTACATGCAGAAAGATAGTTCATCAAAGTCACTACTGTACCACATGTATTGTGAATTAAACCAAGAAAATGTAGTCTTCAAATAATTGAAGACTAAAACTCTGATGAAGCATTAAGTAATATGACTAACAAAAAGTCTGAGTACCATGAGATAAAATGTTTTTTCTCAAATGATATTTACAAAAATTCAATTAACTTGCAAACTCTCATGATATATTCTCTTTTGAGGAATAATAATAATATTCAAAAAATGTTGTAATGTTATTCTTTCTTAGAGTCTTAGAGTTAAGCAAAGCTCTTTCATGCCATGAATGATAAGAAAGAAAATAGATAAATATTGGTAGAAAGACTTCCTCCACTTATACATTTGAGAAAGTTAATACTGCCCCTGCAATATTAACTCCTATTTTGGCTGAATATGACTTATGAAATCCTACTCTCAAGAAACTTTCTATAATTTTATTCTCTTTTGTTATAAACCAAATTGTATCTTATCAGAATGGTAAATATATTATCTTAA
Source organism: Graphiurus murinus (assembly GCA_004027655.1). Classification (NCBI taxonomy): domain Eukaryota; kingdom Metazoa; phylum Chordata; class Mammalia; order Rodentia; family Gliridae; genus Graphiurus; species Graphiurus murinus. Next base: position 119,464 of record PVLC010000404.1, read on the forward strand.
AAAACTTAATACAGTTACAACACATCATGTATGTTATTGTTTGGATATGATAAAATAGCTAGACTTAACAAGGAAAAAGAAGTATTTATATTTCTTATAATTTCTATTATTTATGAAGTAATATAAGCACAGCCTGGAGAACATATTATACTGGTAAATAATAGAGTAAATATACTTTTCAGAAATAGGAACATATTTTACAGTTCTATTTGAATATTCCACCATTCATATGTACGTACAACAATATATTTTGCAATGTTTATTTAAAGCTGAAAGTAGAACTCAAGGCATTTTTGCCAATACCTAATACATTCCTGCTGTAAATACCTAATTTACAGCAGAAATGTAATGCAAATTTTTTATATATCTCGAAATGATGACAATAACTTCTCATAAAGTTTCTCTTGCAATTGGCCAACATTTTCCAAAATCAAACCTTCATAATCACCTTTCAGATGGAATCAGAAAGAGACTATCTGATTTAAAAAAAAAAAAAAGCCTTTGATGGTTATGTGGGTGATCACTGAGTGAGATAATATGACATCAGCTGCACCTTACCTCTGTCACTGAAGTCATCTACCAGAATGATTTCTGCTATCAGGCTCTCTGGGGTTCGGTTAATGATGCTGTGTATGGTCCGCAGGAGTGAAGTCCAGCCTTCATTATGAAATGGGATGATGATGCTGGTGTTTGGCAGCCTTTCCAAGTACATCTTGTGCTTACAGCTGGAGATGGTGGAGGAAGAAAAAAAGCTATGTGAAATGCAAAACTCTGACATATCATAGACTGTTACTTTTCATTATGTTATTAGACATAGTGAACACATGACTGTCTAATACTTTTCCAACCAGTTGCTCAATTTGTTCATGGATTCTTTAATAATGTCCTTTCACAATCTTCATGAAACAACTATTTTATTCTCTTTGTATCAGGATGGTCAAATGTTGTGCTCTTGCTAATGCACATTTTTCTTACTGTTATATAATAGAAACAAGAAAAAAAAGATTTAAAATCATTTCCAGTGAGTACATCATTAAGGCTTATATGGGTTTCCTGAAGAGTTTTGAAATTTTAACTTTTGTAATAATTATGCTTAATTAGTCAGTTTTTACTGTGAAGTGGTTCATTAGCTGGACAGTATGGCTCTGTGGGGGAAAAATACCTGCAGACTTTCAATAGAATAAATTAAATTTAATCCTAAGTGACCATTTACTGAACACAACCACAAAGTGATATTACATTAAGACCCAAACTGAGACATTGTTATATTCCTAATGGAAAATTTTAAAAGAAATTTCAAGTTGATTTTTCATTATGAAAAAATCTGAGGAGCCAAAAAAATAGTATTTCTATCCTGTTTCTTTAATTATTTAATCTGAAATTTCATTATTTTTAACAGTACTTATCAAATAAGTAGATTTTGATGTTTTCAAAGGCAATGAGAAGAGTTGAAAAAAACATCAATGATACCATGATATTGATATAAAATTGCTATAAAACATGAAATTCATTTTATGATAACTTAAAATGTCAAGAAAATATAAAATGAGACAGATCTGTTGGTAATTTTCAAGCGAGTGTAGAGAGACAGATGTCTTCAAATATAATACACAGATCTGGAAAAGAATGCTAATGTAATTCAGCACACCTGGTCATAATTATACAGGGCCATCCATTTCTCTGAACAAAGCTAAAGGCCCAAGGTAATTGCGCTTCCATATACCAATATTCAGCATAATTGTGCCTACTGCACAAACTATTATATCTCACAATGTTCTGGAAATATAAATGATATTTCCAAGAAGGCAAATTATTTTCTAAACATGTAAAGAAGATATTGCCCATATCAATTGCTATTAGATAAGAACTGCATAGAGTAATATCCTATAAATAACCAATAAGCTCTTGACTTTAAAAAGATATTTAACAGCCATATAAAATCCTGTCAGAAAAATGACAAACACAAAATGATGCAAGACTAAACACATGCAATAAAGGCTTTCTATCAATGTTAGCTCAAGTTACTACCACTCATGAAATATGAAAAATCCCCCTCTATTCAAGTATTCATTCATTCATTCATTCATGATACAATAGTTCACTGACAGTTTGATATTAGCCAGAATCTAAAATGGAAAACAATAAGCTAAATCTAGACAATTAGAATATAAAGGGAAATATAGAATGTCCAACAGACTATTTAACTTTTAAAATAAAATATATAGTATAGAAGTTTAAAAGAGAGCTACAGAATTATGCAAAGGAGACTCCTGAACATATTTGGAAAGTGTAGAAATACAAGTTAGGGTTAAAGGTGATCTACAGAAGACAGATTCAAAGTATATTTAGAAGTAGAACTGACATGACATGGTAACTAGGAGAGTTAAGGAGAACTCCCATCTTTTGGCTATAAAAACCATGACATATTGACTAATATATACTTATATAGACTAATACAGGAACACAGTGTTTGAGTGAGGGTTGTGGGTGAGGATGATGAGTTTAACTTTCACCGTGTTATGACTGAGGTGTCAAAGTGACATCCAGTTGGAATATAGTGTTGTATATACTGAATCTATCTATTGATATGTGTGCGTAGTTAAAGGTAAAGATTGCTTAGCTGGAGGAAGATGCTTGTGACTGTTAGGGTCTAGCAGAGAATGCCAGTGCATATCCAATACCCCCTGAGTGCTTACCATCCCAGTACAAACCAAGAGGCTCCTATTGTAAGTATCAACAGATAGCTAAGCAATCAATTTTTCATAATAAGCAAATCAAAAGTTCAAGGGAAAATTAAAATTCTTGGAGCAAGTATAAACTAATGAAAAATAGAAGCTGGAGAATAAACCGTATGGTGGTATAACTCTAGAGTGTCTCAGAGTCTCTTTCTAGGGGGAACCTAATCTTAATCACGGGCATATTAAACTACACTGTATATGGCAGGTGCAGTCTCTTAATTACAAAATCATGGTCAAAATACTTTAAGCAACAATCACATTTGTTGTACAATGAAGTTTAAAGCTTTGGATATACCAGGAGATATTTTTAAATACATTTTCATAACAATTATCACACATGAATATGATTTCTTTTCACCTTTTAATTATTACAGGTACTCCATTCACTCTCTTCTCTATGCCTAGGAAATACAACTTCACATAATGTATTCATATAAATAGCTTTGTCCTAAAGAGACTGTTAGTAATCATCTTTACATAATTATCTATATTTTTAAAAAAATTAACTATATTACAAACATTACTATCTTATGTCTGACCATTATTTCTCAACTATTAGCTACATTTTATGAATCAAGTTATCTTATGCCCAAATGACAACTTGGCCACTTACTACCTGTAGGGCAGTGGACAGGTTATTTAACATCTGTAAGATTAGTTTTCTCATGTGAAGTAATGTGAAGCAAAATGAACAAAAAGAACAAAAAACAACAACCAAAAAAAAAACAAAAAAAACAAAAAGCAAACCAATTCTTCAGAATTAAGAATTAGGAAACTTGGTAATCTATGCAAAGCACTTAGTATATCTGATAGAAGTGTTTGATAAATACTGACTACAACTATTATTGCCGACATTGGTGCTGTTTTGTTTTCCATTTACCTGTTGAACCCTCTGTGGAAGGAGGCAGAGTAGTGTGAGAGAGAGGAAAGGCAGAAGGGAAAGTGAGAGACACTTAGGATACAAAGATGAATAAACCTCAGTCTCTTCCCTTAAGGGTTTACAGACCAGTGGACAGATACACAAAATGATTAGGCTCAAATGAGACAAGTGACATAATAGATGGTACACGGGCAATGGGAGCCCGAAGGAAGTGTGACTAAGTTTGTCTGGGAGAATTAGGGAAGTCTTTATGGATGAGTCTGTAGGACGAAAACAGATCATGCAAGATCTTGAAAGCAATTCTAAGGAATTTGGACATTAGCCTGCAGTCAACATAAAGTATTTCAAATACTGTTAATCATGCAGGAAGAGAGGGCCATGTTTATATATTCCTCTGGTAGCAGGGTGGACAATGCACTGAAGATGCCAGAGATGTAGAGCAGAAAAATTAGAGATTCTAATAGTAAAACTTACAGATTCAAAAAACAACGTCAGCCGGGCGTGGTGGCGCACGCTTGTAATCCCAGCATTTGGGAGGCTGAAACCGGAGGATCCGGGTTCAAGGCCAGCCTCAGCTACCTAGTGAGGCACTCTGCAACTTAGTGAGACCCGGTTTCAAAATAAAGAATAAAAAATAGGGCTGGGGGTGTAGCTCGGAGGTAGAATGCCCCTGGGTTCAATCCCCAGTGCCCCCCCCCCAAAAAAAAAATGTCAGTGAGGCTCTGATTTTTTTTTTTTTTTACTTTAAGTAAAATTAGCCCCTTTATAACCGTAAATAATCTGCTAGAGTCTAGAGTTAAATTCATTCATTCTAGTACTTAAGCTTCTCCAAAGAAGACTGAATTTACTACTGAAGGCAGGTACTGGATTTAAGAAGTTATGATCCAGATGTCTGTTTCTCAGCATTACTAAAAATATTGAGCATATCCGGGATTTATTAAGAATCTGCACCTGTGTATTTTAAGTTTAAGTTCAAGTCAGGTTGAGAATGGAAGTTTGGAAATATGAAGATAATGTATGAATGTGAAACTCTGCTTAAGATCTATGCAATAGGGGGTGGAGGTGTAGCTCTGTGGTAGAGCATTCACACAGCATGCACAGGCTCTAAGCTTAATTTCCAGCCCTGCTAAAAAATAACTAAATAAAATCAAACAAAGTTTACATTTTGTGTGTGTGTGGTACTGGGGGATTGAACCCATGGGCATTTTACTTCCAAGTTATACCCCCAGCCCTATTTTTTATTCTTTATTTTGAAACAGGGTCTCAGTAAGTCGCGTAGGGCCTCACTAAGTAGCTGAGGCTGGCCGCGAACGAACCTGGATCCTCCAGTCTTAGCCTCCCAAGTACTGGGATTACAAGCATGTGCCACCACGCCCAGCTCAAAGTTTACATTTTTATGAATATAAATGTGTACCAAATTTGCACATATAAGAAAATCAGGGCCGGGCGTGGTGGCGCACGCTTGTAATCCCAGCATTTGGGAGGCTGAGACCGGAGGATCCGGGTTCACGGCCAGCCTCAGTTACCTAGTGAGGCACTCTGCAACTTAGTGAGACCCGGTTTCAAAATAAAGAATAAAAAATAGGGCTGGGGGTGTAGCTCGAAGGTAGAATGCCCCTGAGTTCCATCCCCAGTACTGCAAAAACAGAACAAAAAAAAAAAAAAAGAAAAGAAAAAAGAAAATCAGGACAAGTAAAACATTTGTTGCAATAAGTTTGTAGGAATATGCGTAAAAAATACCCTAATTATTGCATTTCATATTACTGTATTATTTTCAAATAAACATTTGTATAATATTAACTTTGGAATGTTTAGAGATGAGTACATCTCTCTGTTGGCAATAATTTATATAAATAGAAGATTCATTCTCCAAATTTTAAATGCACAAGGAAGACAAAATAGTTTAACTTCCTTAAAAATTATTTATAAGGGCACCAGATATGTTCAGAAAGTAGAAGAAACTGCTTTATTTTCTTTTAACCTTTTGTCATTGGCACGATTTTTTAAGAAGTCATTTCAGTTCAGCCACAGTTCTCTGTGCCCTGTTCTCAATAGTAGCAGAATAAAATGTCAACTTGGCATCTGGCTAGTGACAAGTATATTATACAGCATATCTATATAAGTCATTTCCAGGCACTAATTTACATAGTAATTGTTTTAATGTCCACGTATTTCAATTTTCAATGGCTGGTTTTAGTCACACAGTTTTTCTGTTCTAATCTTGCCATGTCAGTTAGATTTGATAGAGTAATGATAACTGGTAATATATTTTGCCTTTGACAAGTCTGAAACACTAGTCTGAACTGCCAAGTATATGCGAGTATGTCTGAATGACATGAGTCATCACTACTTACTTATTCATCCATGTATCCATTTATTTCATCATCTATTATATAGAAATATTTTTATATGTGTTGACATTTTATATAACAATACGATTAGCACTTTAATATTTTATGTTTGCCTTAATTTTGTTTTTAGTACTGGGGATAAATTTATTTTCATTTAATTCTTATCATAGGGTTACAAAATAGATTGAAATTCAATGGATGTGATTTTAAAGCTGGTAATTTATTTCTAGGTTTATTTATATATTTCTTGCACAACTTTCACATTTCCACTCTTTTAGATCAAGGGCCCTGTGCTTATCCTATTCCGCCTCTCAAGGAATTGGCTTTATGATCCGTCATTCCGTCCTAAGGCTAAATGTCTGACAACTCCTAAACTGTTATTTCTCCTGGGAAGATTTTCATTTCAACAGTGATACATCTTTACCTGTAGTGATAAAAACTCTTCCATATCGTTCAGGCTTTAGTGAAAAGACTGATGTGTTTGTGTGTGTGTGTGTGTGTGTGTGAATTTTGTTCTCATTTCATCGTGAATTTTTGTCTTGACTTTTAGAAACACATTTATACACCAATAATATTTATACTTTGTACATAAGGCCAGCTCCCCCCAAATATTGAATGTGTTCACTTAAATAGCAAATTTGATAGATTGATTTATCCAATTTTTTTCTTGATCATTCTTCCCTCCAATCTGCTGTTCATAATTTTAATTGCTTTTTTTTTTTCAATCATAGTTAGACATACCCTAGGCTGTAATAGCATTAGATTTAAAAGACACCTTTATCATCTCCCTCTTTGTGGCAATATTTACACCTGACTGTGGTACATGAACAGTCATTTAGCTCCTCAGTTCACTTGAAAAGTTGCTAAATGCAGGTACTTAATCAACTTCAGAAGCATATCATAATAAAATGTGAAAGGAAACCAACCAGTGCCATTTGAATTTTCATATAGCTTTTGAAATCGATAAATTAAAAGTTATCCTCACACATTTTTGGATGGCTAAGCTCAAACATTTCTGTGAATGAGTTCTAGCATTAAATAGACAGGAGTCAAAACTATTAAATCACATTTTTCTCCTTCATGAAAAAAAAAGTATCATTTTAAGCATATTTACTAAATCTTTGTGAAAAGAAGCTGAACATATAAATATTGTTTGTAATAAACCAAAACTGACTCACAAATGTAATAGTCTACTTATAATTTAAATTTAGAATTAAATATAGTTGATCTTATATTTTATATCTTTTTTACATCAATGAGAAAAAAAGGAGAGAGAAACAGGAGCATTGCCCTCAGAAAAAAAAATTAACTGAATAGGTGTGCCACAGTTGATTTAGTAAGCCTGGTCTCAATTTTAATAACCTTATTCCCTGGTGAGGAACATGAAGTTTGCATCTCCATTTAGTGAAGATGGGTAGATAAAAATTCAAAATGAAAAATTGAGTTATTCAATATCACAATGTGACTTGAAGATTTTTATTTATTTATTTTTAGAATTAACATACTTCTTGATAGGCAGGAATGGTTAAAGTGTAAGAGACTGAAAGTCAAATATTGTGTCAAAAGTCTGAGTATTTGTTGAGAATTTTCTTTTGGATACAAAGTAAGTATTATGCTCTATGTGGAAGGGGCGCATATGTATACACACAAGTACATATATATAAATATATATATATATACACACACATATATATATATATATATACTTTAGTAAGAACAAAACAAAAACAGCAATGAAGCTCATATCAAGGATGTATTTATTTGTATCTTATGCAAAGCCTATCTCAGCTCTTCTGTTATAAATGGCTCTTATGTCTCTATCTCATGTATTTCCTCTTTTCATAGATGTGAATTTTTCGTATATAAACTAATTATACTATGTTTTGAAGAGCATTTATAACTGTTGATGAGTTTGTTCAAACCCAGGAAGTAACATTTGCTAGAATAGTCTTCAATTTCATCTTACAATATTGCTATATATAAGTTTATCAGAGCTTTTATTTCTATGCAGGCCATTCTTCCTCAGTATCTTTTTTTTTTTTTTTCAAGTATAAAGGTTTTTCTTTATTTTTCCCCTCTCCTATTCAGCATGGCATGCTCTTATTTATTTTAATTGGTGCATTGATACACATGCATTACATTAGTGTATGAAGCATATATACACATGCATAAATCTGGTAGTTTGGTTTCCATTCTTTTGGGTAGATACTCAGAAGTGGTATTGCTGGATCATATGATAGGTTCATTGCCATTCATCTGAGGATCCTCTATACTGTTCTCCAAAGTATTTTAATTTTTCTATTTTCTATGTATTTTTTTAAGTTTCAAATAAATGTCTTCTATCTCTCATCATGAACTGGAAGTTAAAATAAGATGTTCTAAAGCATACAAAGCATACATGTGGCATCCCATATATGCATATGTAGCACACAGGTGGAATTCCAGGTAGGTGATTAAGAACAAAGGACAAAGGCATTGCACAATCACCATGCAGGTTGGAGAAAAATTAAAATGTAGGAGAAGAAGCTAGGTCAGCAAGATAATTACTGGCTGGATATCTGTCACAGAGAAGTGCTCAAATTCTTATCAGCACTGCATCAAATAAAACATATGTGGATTAAGATATTCTAAGGACAAATTCCAGGCACTGGGGATAAACACATGACTTGGCGTTAACATAAGGAAGTATTTAAAATACATAGAATATATCTTCAAAAACATACAAAAGTCAACCCAAAAAATGTACACTAAGAAAAAATGGTGAAAATTTTGATATCACCAAAGCACAGATGGTGTGAAAAACTAAAATTATATGCAAGATAGGGAGGTGCTAAAAAGATTGGAGGAATTAAAAAAAAAACATAAGTGAAAAGCTTAAAATTTATATTGGGCTATAAGTAAGACTGACCAAACTTTTGCACACTTCCAACAGACTTTGTTTCATCTATGTAGCTGCTACTTACAGAATGCATTATTGACTATGAAATAATAAAGCCAAAAGGAAGAGTTAATTTTTACTCTGGAGAAGAAGAAAGGTATAGGAAAAAATAAAAGAACAATGCCTTGTGGATTAGGATTTCTAAAATAACTTGTTCTGAATATTCTTCCCAGTGAACTAGAATGTACAGGAAGCATACCAAAATATCTTAAAACCAGGGCTTTTAAAATTCAGTATGATAATAGGAACAGGTACAAAGCACTTGAGCAGGCAGAGAGAGTAACAGATTAAGACAGTGGAGCAAGTACTATGATTATATATATCAGAGTGAAGATAAAGTTAGGCAAAATTGCAGGATAGTATTTTCCTAAAGCCAAGATAAATGACCTCTTTGCTCCTGTTACTCTGAGCCTATACATTGAGTTGGCTGATTAAATGCTACATTTTTTCAATATGTTATGTTTTTAAGGTCACACAAATTGTGCATTCTCTTTTATAGATTACATTAATATACACAAGCTATGGTTAATTATCTGCACTGTACATTAAGTTGATAATCTAGAAATATGTGTGGAGTTGATTTTGTGTTTTCAGGACTATTTACACAGTTACAGTCACGTGTATCTGCATTTGAGAAGCACAGAGAAAATCAAAAGTATAGAACTTTAAATGGTGGGATCCCTGTAAGACTTTCTTTGGCTCTTGGTTCCCTGTAGGTGGGACATTGACAAAATCAGAGGTAACATCAGACTTTTCCTTACTGTGTTGCTGTGAGTCAGATCCCGGACTAACCAGAGTTAAGTCGCCATTCCCAGTGTTTCTTTAACATTTTCCTGACATTCAGCTCTAACTCTTTATTAAGGTTTTTGTTTGTTGGTACTGGAGATTGAATCCAGGGATATTCTACCTCCATGTTACACCCATAGCCCTTTTTATTTTGAAATAGGTTTCACTAAGTTGCTGAGGCTGGCCTCAAATCTGCCACCCTCTTGTAACAACCTCCCAAGTCCTAGGATTATAGACATACACCACTTTTCCTGGCCCATAAGGTTTTTTTTTTTTTTATTCTTAAAAATATTTCTTTGCTTTATTTTATTTTTTGGTAACATTTTACTACATGACTATTTTGTCCTATTAGCCAAGTTTTTCTTCGTTAACATTTAGAACATTTTCTTCACACTCTTATCTCAATAACCCTAATAAAAATTTCAAAATATTTTTCTTTTCATTTTACTCTTTTTTCCATATTGCCCAAGAATATCTTTTCTTAAAAGGTGATGGCTGCACTAAAAATATACTCTTAGGAAAACAGGAATATGAGGCCTTCTTTTGACTTCAGTTATTTTCTGCCTTGTTTCCACCTGCAATATTTTCCAGTTGAATACACATTAAAAGACTGGAAGTGAGGGGGTGGAAAGGAGGTAGATGGAAATTATTCTCTGAGCATATTTATTATGCCAACAATGCAATTTAATGCATCTTTGATGGTGTGCAATTAGGTATTAAAATTTCTCATAACTAGAAATGTTCTCGGTCAGTGGGAATTACTGTAGATAATTTCAGGTAACCTGGGAATAATTTGGCTGGCTAAAAAGCTTAGGCCAATATATAAAGCCTTTAGTTTAGGGAAAAATTGATTTGTTCTTCACATTAATCCTCAGGTTAACTATACTGGGAAATGCAAATTCACATAAAACCTGAGAAAACCAGTAATTCTGTTATATTTTCAAATAAATTTTTAAAGATACACGATGACAATAAAATAAAGTCCCCCATATCATAATGTACTGACTTTTTTCTAAAGGGTTCATTTTCTTTGCATAAAGCTAAGAATTTTATTTACTTTACAATACTAGTTCAGTTTAGATTCCTCATCTCTACTTTTATTAGTTTTCATCATTTTCTTTTCTCTTATTTTCTTTCTTTCACACCAGTATTTCCAAAAGGAAATTGAGTGGGTAGACAGATAAATGTATTAGTAGAGTTAGATTTATAAAATATGCATGACAAAAGTCTTCCCAAATTCAGATTACATTCCATGCTCTTTGCATCTTTTTGCTTGTTTAAATTAATAGGTAAACCACAACAGATCAGAATAAAAAGTATAAGAAGTTATATAAAGGTAGGTGGTGGTGGGTAGAGAGAAGATGGACTTCAGGTTAATTACATGAAGTATTATCCTTATTTTCATTTGCACAATAATATTTAGCTGTGATTCAATAAAAATTGAACTCCTTGCCAATGGACAAGTCACAGCAATTCATAAGATGACAGAAAATTGAACAAGTGACCATTCCCTTTGGATTATGAATGCATTCATTTTAAGCATTCTTTATGGAAGAGTAGCAACAAGGGCACTAACTGTGACTGGGTAGAAATGAGGTCCACAGGAGGTCCACACAAGTAGGCAGCTCTCCCAGCACTAACAGAGAAAAGTGACTCCTTATTTACATACCAAAGGTAAAAAGTGTGGGATTATCTTAAAACATTTTGTTTTAAATGGATATAATATAGTCAATGAAAATAAATATTGTCTTAGGTAGTTATTCTTTTGGAATTTCAAAAGTCATTCCAAGTATGTGTGTGTGTTTGTATGTGTGAGATTCTACCTCTTAGCTGTACCTCCTGCCCTTTTTTTAAAATTTTGAATCAGGTTCTTGCTAAATTGCCCAGCCTAGCTTAGAACCTGTGATCAAAGTAATGGGATTACAGGTATAAGCCACAGTGCCCCAGCTGGTTATTTCAACTTAAATCAAACACATTTAAGATTATGAAGTATTTATCAAAATTATTAAGGTTACATATCTCACAATGATACACATTAAAAGCAATGAAAGGAGCAAATACACCAAAAAACTCACTTTGCACACCCACTTAATGTGTTGATACTCACTTAGCATGGCGAATATCTGGCAAGGATCTCTCGAGAGCAATATTGTTGCTGACAAAAATATTGAAACCATTTTCCCTATAAGCTGAGTCATCATGGTCCTCTTCAGTAAGGGGATAAGGTTTCCCATGTTCACCTTTCCCTAAAGGAAAAAACAAAATGGGATTTTTATCTGGTATTGATTTTAACGTGATTGCTCAAAATATTTACAGAATATTATTTTGCCTTATGAACCTTTGATTTGCAAATATATTATTTGTTCTTAATTACTGGAATTCATTTTGTTGTTGGAAATATAGTTTCTATAGCAGGGATCCCTCAAAAACAAAAAGAGAAAGCATTATTTTTAATTTATTGTTTCTGCCCTAATGAAATTAATTTATGTAGGGCTGATAGCCAATATCAAACAACTGGGGAAAAATAAGAAATTCCATGCTAAGAAAGGCAGACTGAAAAAATCTAATCAGAGAGAAAGCAAACATTTTTAAATGTTTCACTTGAGGCCCAAATAAATAGCAACAACAAAAATCCAGTATTCTGCTTGTATCCCTATTTGATTTCTTAGGAAAATGCCACTTACTATTTGTCAATCTAAAGGGAAAATAAGTCAGTGAGAAAATTCATTCATACAACAGAATCCACTATGTACAAAGTGTCATGTTATTCTACAGACATCTTTGACTCAATAGAGTTACAGTATGAAATAAACTTTCTACTCAAGTTGCATGTAATTAAACAAAGCAGACTAATGTTTTCACTAACTATTTCCACAATTAGCAATTAGCCATTGAATCTGGGGAAACATTTAAAAGATCTAAACCTCTCTCCCATAAATGACCAAATTAGCTAGAGAAGGTCTTTTGACCTTATATAGCCTCTGATACCAACTGGATTTCTAAGTCATTCTATAAATCCTATTTAATAAGAAAATTGTAGCACAAAGTAGCTTTTGCTTTCTTTAATAAAATTTATTTTTTTTTAGCCGGGCGTGGTGGGGCACGCTTGTAATCCCAGTACTTGGGAGGCTGAGACTGGAGGATCTGGGTTCGAGGCCAGCCTCAGCGACTTCATGAGGTCTTCCGCAACTTAGAGAGACCCTGTTTACAAAATAAAGAATAAAAAATAGGGCCGGGAGTATAGCTAGGAGGTAGAATGCCCCTTGGTGCCATCCCCAATACCACAAAAAAAAAAAAAAAAAAAAAAAAAAAATTACTTTTTAACTTATGTGTCCTAATGAAGTGCATACACACACCTGAGGCTTCTTTTCAATAGTTTTTGTAGAGAGATATTTTTAATGCTGAGCTCTGAGATTTAGCCACATTTTAGACAAAAAGTATAAACATTTAAAGATACACACTCATCAAAACACCTGTTAATCAAAATAAATCTGTTTTCTTTGCACATCAATTTGTTGCTAAAGGATTGCTAAATCTCCCCAAACAAGGCTTTTCAAATGAATGAGTGACTCTTTAAAACTATACAACAAAACTGCTGAGTCACCAATTATGGTATACTAGAAACTTCTTCATTGCAGTTGCTAGGATAGGTTTTAAATTTTTATGTTTTTTATGCATGCAGACAGCAGTTTTTAAATGCAAATGCTACCGACTCATCTTAAGATTTAATTCGTAGATCCTCTGGGTCCATATCATCTCATGTAGTTTGACATTTTTTTTTTTTGAAAAAAATTAATAAAATGAAACAAACAAAAATCCTTTGAATGATAATAAAAAGTGTATCTTGAAAGTATGATAATATTTAAAATTCTTTACAGTGGTTATTAGTCTATTGACATGTATTTTAATACTTTAGAATATATAATACAACTTACTATAATCAGTTAAAATTCGAGCTAGAATCTTTTCTTTAAATATGGGAACTATCCTATTATCTGCATCGCTTAAAATGGTGGTATTTTAAATAATGGAAATATAGAAATTAAAAATTATATTTAAACGTATAAGGATTAAGCAGAAAGATTGCTGTCTTACAAGTATGTATTTGATACTATGTATACTCAAGGCAGATAATGTATACCTAACATAGAATTTGTTAATGTTCTCATAATGCATTTGGTATTTATCCATAAGCTAAAATGATTTTATGATTTAAAATAATACTTTCTTCAAAACAATTAGTCTCAAGGGGAAAATTATATAACTTCATTATACAACCAATCTATTAGAAGAAAGGTAGGTTCTTTGTGGAGACAGATTATCAGATCCTTGAAGGAAGAGCTGAGGTTATAGTGAGATTCAATCTACACGTAGTGTCTCCTAAATATATATGAAAGCAAAGATAAAGTGTACTAGATTCTCTAAAACAAATAGCCATCCAAAGATTTACACTTTTGACTTTCTTGTTATCAGAATCTATATATAAAAAAAAAAAAACCCACTGGGAATTGTGCTGCTATATATAAACATGGATATGCATGTATCACTATAGTATTCCGATTTTAATTAATTTGGAAGGATTCTATAAAGTGGTATAGCTGGGTCCATGGTGATTCCATGTCTAGTTTTTTGAAGAACCTTCAAGCCGATTTCCCTGGTGGTTGTACTAATTTACAATCCTGCTAACAGTGTATAAAACCTCTTATGCTCCCACGTCCGTGGCAGTATCTGTTATTGTTTGTATTGCTGATGATTGCCATTCTATATCAGCCAGCCTCAGAGGACCAAGGGTTATATGTTTTCTCTCATATGTGGAAGCTAGAAATAAATTAGGAAACATAGAAGACTTGAAATAATATGGAGAGAGTCCTATAGAGTAATGGAAGGGTGAGGGATTTAGGGAGGGGGAAAGGAAGGATTAAGGAAAGAAAGGTCAAATAATACTATGGCAATACGTAAAGATGTTACTACCAATCTCAGGAAGATGTTCAGGGAAGGAGGAAGGGGGGGTGTGGAGGGAAATACATAAAGTGCTGTGTGCCTGTATGTTTTCATCACATTGAGCCTGACTGTAATGTTTAATTGCAAATGCACAAATAAAATAATTTAAAAATAAAAAATATACACTAAAATCTATATAGATAAAGCAAATAAAGTTCTGTCCCAAACTGAGTTAAAGACAACACTATTAGTAGGATCCAAATACAAACTGAAAGTTTCCTCAGAAAGTTGCAACTCATGATGTTTTAATTAAAATTGTCTCCGTTCCCAAATCTCAGAGGAAGTCATTAAAATTACTCTCTCCCGTTAAAGCCAACTGATCCCAAAGCAGAGACAAAAGACAAAGTCCCTAGACATACAGCTGCAGATAGTTTTCCAAATAAAGAAATAAAACAATCAAGGATAATATATGATACAGGGCTAAATAGAAAAGAGAAATCTGACAAAATAAGGGACATCCTAGGAAACACATGCATTGTTTTCCAGTGTGATTTAGATAAGGAAGGTGTGTTCCTACAAGCAACACGTTACAAAACAATGCTGCACTCACTACATAAGTCACAACCAAGAAGTCTGGAGAAGAGATTTAGACTCTTTGCAAAGATATGAAGAGCATCTGTGAAAGGTAGGATTCTTTTTGAGGAGAGCTGCTGAGCTCACACACTGAACTGGTGGCTACATAGAGACAGAGAACCCTGAATCCATGGTCTCAGTCCTATTTCACTTATTAACTCATGGCTAGCAATAAATAGGTTAGATTTGTGGTAACAGGTCTGTGGAGAATGACTTTTTGCTAGGATTGTGTCAACCTATAGTGGCTGTAGCTTCTCAGGTCACTTTAAATGACAATCAGTTTTGAGAATGCCAAAAGAATATGCTTTGGACATGTAAATCAGTTCCATAATTACATATATACTTTAGAGAGAGAGAAAGGGGAAAAAAATTCAGTAAGATGGTAGAAATACCTTTTTTTTATATATAATGCCAGTAAGGAAGGTAAATTGTGCTAATTACCAGATAATGCAAAACTAACACTATGAAATTCTCAAATGTGAGGAGGAAATGACCCTTAGAAAAAGAATGTTGAGAGTTGATTATCATCACTTCATGAGAAAATGAGTATAGCAAAGGACACAGCAAAACTTACAGAAAAAAAGGCTTAAATTTTCTTGAGTAACATGTCTTACCCTTTTTATCAATATTGACCTTCCAATTATAACTAATGGGAGGAAAGCATCTAATACATTGATACTGAGCGCACATGGAAGCATTAGTTTTATTCAGAACATGTTATACATGGCAGTATCCACAAATGTAATGGTTTAAACATTTGCTTAGGGCCACCATATGGCCGCTATGACAGCTATAGTCTCTGTATTCTAGAATTTTTTTTTTTTTTTTTTTGCGATACTAGGGATTGAACTCAGGGGCATTCTACCTCTGAGCCACACCCCCAGCCCTATTTTTTATTCTTTATTTTGAAACCGGGTCTCACTGAGTTGTGGAGTGCCTCACTAGGCAGCTGAGGCTGGCCTCAAACCCGGATCCTCCGGTCTCAGCCTCCTGAATGCTGGGATTACAAGCGTGCGCCACCACACCCGGCTTCTAGAAATTTTTAAACAAGCCAAATGCAAAGCTGTCCCCCATCAGAGGGAGAACAGGATAGGAGAGAAAGGAAAATGGCAAAAGTTGTAAAATTAGCATTTTAATGATTACTAATGTAAATCTCTGAATTTTTGTAACTTGGTCAATTAATGTTTTGTATGAGCTCTATGTCCAATTCAGTTAATTCTGGAGTTACAATTGACTGTAAAAAAGCATGGTCTCAGTCAGTGGAGGTGCATACCTGTAATCCTAGTACTTGGGAAGCTAAGACAGGAGGATCACAGATTAGAGAACAGCCTCAGTAAGTAGTGAGACTCTCATCAACCTTTTGAGACCCTGTTTCAAAATAAAAATAAAATAGGGATAGGGATGTAATTTGGAAGTGGAATAACCTGGGGTTCAATCCCCAGTACCACCAGAAAAAAACAAACAAGCAAACAAACAACAAACAAACAAAAAAACATGGTCTCAATGAATTTTTTTACTCAAAGTTTTAAAAATTAAAAACTTATTTGACAAGTATTTATTACACATGTATTATACAAAAGGAACTAGAATAGGATTTAGGAAATACAGATGAAAATATACATGGTTGCAGTCCTGGTGAATATGGCAGTATAGCTAGGAAATCTAATGATAACCAGGAAAATTTATTGAAAGACCAAGATGGTTCTAATTAAAAATTCTTCCTTCTTAAAAATAAGTTTGAGTGTTTTATTTCACATTCAGTTAATGCTACTTCTGTTTTAATAATCACAATAGTTTACTATGTCTTCATTCAGTTTTAGCAAGAAAATAGTCATATTTAAAAATTTAGCTTTCTTATTACAAGCACATCAGGAATCAGGAGTCAGCTGAATAATTTAGGATCTGGTTCTTCTGCTTTTTTTTTCCCCTTATGGTACTGGAGATTGAACCCAGAGGCATTCTACCTCCAAGATATACCCCCAGCCCTATATTTTATTCTTTATTTTTGAAATAGGGTCTCACTAAGTTGTGGAGAGCCTCACTTAAGTAGCTGAGGCTAGTTGAGAACCTGTGATCCTTCTGTCTCAGCCTCCCAAATACTGGAAATACAAGCATGTGCTACTACACCTGGCTTGGTTGTTCTGCTTTCTGATACACTTTCGTGATCATTTCTGAGACACAAAAGAAATATCCATATGCTCTTTTAAGATTGTACTGGGAACCAAGCATGCTGGTGCACACTTTTAATCCCAGTACTTGGGAGGCTGAGACAGGAGGATCACAGGTTGAAGGCCAGCCTCAGCAACTTAGTGAGACCCTCTGCAACTTAGTGAGACTCTGTTTCAAAATTTAAAAAAGTAAAATAAAACCGGGCGGGAGATGTAGCTCAGAGGAAGAATGCCCCTGGATTCAATCTCCAGCACCACAAAAAGAAAAAAGACAAAAGACAACAACAACAACAAAACAATTGTACTAGGAAGTTCTACCCTGCTTGCAAAGTGCAGGCATCCTTTTGTTTATATAGTTTTTATTCCTCAAGGTACCAGAAAGTTCCATGAACTTCCCAAGCTCAGTGCTCATTTCCACTACAAAGTCCCACTTGAGGAGCCTGCCTTCAGTCTATCTGTCTGTACAAAGATGGAATTTTTAGGTTTACTTAAGAGTGATTACACCTACTTCCTCCAGGAGAAAGACTTAACAATGTAAACACAATCTAGTTCCAAGTAGAACAACTAGATGTAAGAACAATTTCCTCTATTACTAGTTATTTAAGTTAATAGGATGGCCTTATAACAACAGTTACATAATATTTTTTTGTTGCAAATACAATGTTGTTTCTACAGGTATGCATTCCTAAGAAACTATCTACTTTGTAGAACTCTTCGGGCATTTTGTCTTATATTGCTTAGTAAAAGGGGCTTTGATTTAAGTTCACAAGGGAAGTTTTGAGGTCCACACAGTGTGGACAGGGCTCAGCAGGAGGCCTCTTAGCTGTGGTTGGGAGGTTTGGATGATGAGCTGAAGGCCAGGGAGAGTTCTGGATTCTGTCTGCTTTTTGTTTCAAGAGGCAGATGGCAACTATTCCTCGGCCATTCTGCACTTGGAAGCTATAAGCTCTCCTTAATTAAAAGAATTGGATGCTCTCCCAGCATCACCCTCTTTTAAGAATGCTTTGGTTTAGGATGAGTGGTAGCAAGTGGTCACGGATCTGCTGTTCTTATTTGGAAAGAGACACTCTCGATGATGGTTTTGATGTTCATCTCAGGAGCGTAGCTCTGGTGCCTGGTCATTATGGCTTTATGGAGGGGGGGTCACTGGTGGAAGATTGAGGGTTTGGAGGTGTCTACTTCTGCACCTTACGAAGGGAAGAGGGAGAATGGATGCATGGGTCAATGTACCATATTTCTTCAAAGCTTGATGTCAAATCTTATTGAATACACCACCTAAGCATCTTTTATTTGTATTTTTTGCAATACTAGACATGGAACCCAGAGGCATTCTATCTTTGAGCTACATCCCCAGCCCCATTTTATTTTTTATTTTGAAACAAGATCTAAAATACTAAGGGCCTTGCACCTGCAATCCTCCTGTCTCAGCCTCCCAAGTACTGGGATTACAGGTAACAGGTGTGGGCCATCTTGCCCAGCTCCCAAATATCTTTTAATTGGGCTTCTTTTGCTCTTCATCATGCCATTTTTCCAGTCTTAGATACAAATATTTTCACACCAGCACCACTACCATAATTCCTTAAGAAAGCTTAGATGCTCAGATCTCAGTTATCTTTTAAAAATAATGCCTGGCTAGCCAGGCATGGAGGCACGTAACTATAATTCTAGTACTTGGGAGTCTGAAACAGAATTGTAGGTTCAAGACCAGCCTCAGGAACTTAGATACTCAGCATCCTAGTGAGACTCTCTTTCAAATACAAAAAAAAATAAAAAAGAGCTGGAGGTGTAGCTTAGAGGTAGAATACTCTTGTATTCAATCTCTACTATAAAAAACAGAAAACCGGGCATGATGGCGTACACTTGTAATCCCAGTACTTAGGAGGCTGAGACAGGAGGATCCAGGTTCGCTGCCAGCCTCTTCAACTTAGTGAGGCCCTCTTCAACTTAGTGAAACCCTGTTTCAAAATAAAGAATAAAAAAAATAGGACTGGGGGTGTATCTCGGAGGTACAATGCCCCTGGGTTCAATCCCTAGTACCGAAAACAAACTAACAAACAGAAAACCTGCTGAAATATACTATACTCTTAGTAACTCAAGTAAATTACCACAGAGCTTTTCCACAATTTTCCCAAACTAGCAAGAAAATTAAAACTATTTAGAGAAATATATAGCAATCTCATAATAGTTAGATTGAGGGTACAAAATCCACAAATGATACAGTAAAAGAAATAGGAGATTTGGATACACAAAGCCAAGATTTCAATGTTTTGGACTCATGACATCTACCACCGATGTCGTTTTTATTCTCAGCAAAATAATGTTTGAGATGTGAACTGTTTCTGTGTCATCTCCGTTTCCCCTTTAGCACACAGTCCCCATGACTGTTTTGCCCCAGGGACTTTGACCAATGAAAAGCCAGTATCTTTGCCGTTAGAGCTTCAAGACAGGAAAGAAAGTAAACTGAATGTAAGACTAAAAGAGAGAGAAGGAAGTATCTTTGAAAATAACCAGAGGGGAAAGGAATATATTTGCAGAGAGAGAAGAAATCAGAGGCTGGCACGTCCAGTGTGTGTCAGGGAAATGGCAAAGGATCAGAGGGTGGAGAAACTGGGTGCTTTAGGGAGACTCCCCCCTGGGCAGGAGCCCCTCGCCTTACTAAATAGGACTGTGATTTAGCACAGCAGAGAATCAGCTGAGCCCATGGACTTGAGAGACTTAAAAGATTCTGTTGGTTTGAACCAGGGCACCATCACCAGGAGCTTATACAATGGAACCCGGGCTTTGTAGAATGCACTAGACTCTGCGTGAGATATTGCTTCTGGAATCTTACGCCAGAGTCTCATCTCTGGGTGATGCTGGAGACTGGAAACTTTGACTCAGTGACAACAGAAGTGAAATCAAGTCATTCAAGTACAAACATATAGGAAAAGTCTTTGTTCTAGGGAAAAAGGAGCCTTGTCTGCAAGGACAGAGAAACAAATGGGCTGGGGAAAACCAGAGGCTTCCCTGTCATAGTGACCAGGTGGCTGTCCTGTCCTTGGTAGGAAGTTGCATCCAGGAGTCCCAAGCCTGGCAAGTTTTGCCCTGTGTTAGTTTCTTAGTTTCCTGCCAGAGTCACAAAATGATTCTGGACACTGGAAATTTTTGGTCCAAGGACCATGGGGCTTCCATTTGAGAAGACAGACACAGCTCTACAGGAAGACATCAGGCTGTCTTTCTGAATGAGGGAAGGGAGCTTATTTATGGGCTACTTGCAGGGGTGGGAACGTGAATTAGCTTTAGGTACACATAACTCAAGCATTTCTCCCCGTGCTAAAGATAAGTTACTGTAGCTGCTCAAAGGAATAGATACAGGGCACCTTGACCTCAATGATTCTCAGCTGATGCTGGTCAAGGGTGGAGTCTGCTGTCAGGACATGAGCTAAGGCCCAGTGGTGCATACGCGTCTTGTCCCTGTGATGGTGCCTCTCTCATGGGGATCCCAACAAATCGGGTCCAGCCACTTGTCCCCAAATCCAAGCCAAGAGAGTAATGATAAAAAGCAGGATAGGAACTTTAATCAATGTGGGCATTTGGGGAAGATGAATGAGATCAAGAATCTCTGCCTTGTCTTTGGAGAAACTCACAAGAGCTCTCAGATTACATACACCAAAAGCGGTTCGCATAGTAAACAGTTTTGGTAAAAGTGTCGTCTAACTGATCATTCTTTCTTTCTTTCGGGATTGGTCAGGCAGGGCCTTATAGCAGCAATAAGAAAGTTACTGTTTCCTGGAGGGTAGTTTCCACCGATCACAAGATGTTTAACAATCAGACCGGTTGTTTCTAGAATCCAAGGTGATTCAGAGAAAAAGAGAGAGACACAAAATGGAGGCAAAGATGCCAAATTTCAGATTTTGCTTTCGGCTACCCATTGACATTTGCAGGCCCAAGTGAGGAGTCAGTGTTTTTAGCAGAAGCAGCTTCTAAGTCCTTGTTACCACATCAGAGTTCTGTGAGATTCTTGCTTATGCTTGTGAGCAGAGGAAACATGAATGTAACTGACTTTCCTGTCAACCTGGTGGAATAAGGATTAGGTGTCAATTTAATTTATTTTTCAGGAATATATCTTTCATGCATTCAGGATCTGAACTAATATTCAAACTGTGTCTATTTTTCAACTTTATCAGCCATAAATTTAGAATGTAAAAAAAAAAACTTCTCTAAATTTCCTCCACAAACTTGTGAGTAGTTCTAGTATGTAGGAAAGAAATTTGCAGTGAGAAATTCCTTCAGTAAATATAAGGTAATATCATTACATGTCTACTTTCTGCCTTAACTATTGTGGAAGTAGGTGAAGCAGTTATAAAAAATTAATTTCACTGATAAGAATTCTTAGTCTATTTTTCTATTTTTACCAAAATAATAGTTAGAAATAAAGCAAGGTGCCTAATATTCTTCTTTTTAATGAAGGATCCCAGAGGATAGGAGAATAACATTTTTATACTAAATTTAACATTTAATGTTCTGCCTTCAATCATATATTTAAAAGATTGATTTAGGCTGTGAAAGAGCCAAGTATAGGGGGGCTGGTGAGAAGTAAAATTACATCCTACTTTAGAAATTAATTTACTTCGATTATCTATTGATCTAAGAATCAATATTTTCTCACATTTTTAATCACTATAAATTACAAAAATGAAGTACAAATATTCTCATGAAGGTGATGAATAATCTGAAATACTGTAATAAAATGTTAATAGGTGAAAAGCTAATATTCCGTCTGTGATAATTAATTTGAAATGCTGCAAACCAAATTATTTACATGCAATACTTTGCCACTGTTTATAATGCATTTCATTAAAAATATGGCATTATATTCGGTTTATACTCAGTTTTCAATGTTCATTAATAATTAGCATTAAATTAACCTGCCGTATTTTCATGAATAAATGGATTTGCACATAGAAAATAGAATGTAAGAGATATTAAAAAAAATATATATTGCTCTGTGTGAGACTCTATTTTTGTTATAATCACTAATGTTGCATTCTTTTGTTTAGAAAAATGAGATTATAATTAACAGTGTACATTTTCAAGATAGACTTTGAAGACATTTATGCTCCAAGAAGGCAGAGTAATATAAAATAGTAATAATTACTATTTCCTGATACTATATACTGCTTATTTTATAAGAAACTAGCACAGTTTTCATAAAACATATTTTGGTACATGGAATTTTTTTG
Source organism: Graphiurus murinus (assembly GCA_004027655.1). Classification (NCBI taxonomy): domain Eukaryota; kingdom Metazoa; phylum Chordata; class Mammalia; order Rodentia; family Gliridae; genus Graphiurus; species Graphiurus murinus. The sequence goes on from PVLC010000404.1 coordinate 142,121, forward strand.
CCCTGAATTATCCAGTGAAAGTGCAAATTAATTAAACACATAAAGTCTTTATTATCAGTATAACATAGCTTTGATTTATTCTAATATCCTTACCATTCTACTACAACACATTACTAATTTAGAAAAAAATTCTATGGCTTACCAACAGTTTTTACAAAAAAGTATGGATAAATGGAATTCCAATTCCAATTTTTTTTTTTTTTTTTTGTGGTACTGGGGATTGAACTCAGAGGCATTCTACCTCCGAGCTATACCCCCACTCCTATTTTTTATTCTTTATTTTTTTGAAACCGGGTCTCACTAAGTTGCAGAGTGCCTCACTAGGTAGCTGAGGCTGGCCGCGAACCCAGATCCTCTGGTCCCAAATTTTAGGAGTATTGATTAGAGAAATATGTTGGCTCATATGCATATTTTAGCTGCTACTTTCTCCTTAACGTGCCCCTCATCAAACCAGATCCCAACTATCTAGGGGTCAGAAATGTAAAATAAAGAGAAACAAAACTTAATCTGTCAAAGTAATTAAGACAAAATAAAAAAGTAAATGATGCATTAAATTTCCAGCTTAATAATTGGACAAATACATCTAGTTATTCAACCTCAGAAATTAGAGGATACCATTATTTCTCCTACTTTTACAATCCTCAGCTCCAAAATAACCCATTGTTAATTTGATTATGCCTCCAAAATATATTTTGAATCCCTTTACTTCTTTCTAATTCCATTACCATCATCCTAATCCTCTTACTTATGGATTGCTAACATAAGCCGCCTAACCATTCTTTTACTTTTCTTTTTGCCCCATTTTTTCTCATTCTCCATACACAATAACAAAATGGAAAACTAAAATATTATTTGTATAATTACTCATCTCTGCCTAAAGCCTCACTGGGTCGTTTCATTGCAATTAAAATCAAATCTGCATATTTTTCTTTTTTTTTTTTTTGTACCACACAGTACAAGGCTCCGAATTCTGTGCACTCCTAAATGTATCTCACACTCGTTTCTCCTCACCTCAGGATATTTTACATACACTGTTCCTCAGATATTCATTGTCTACGGAATATCTGAGGAAATGTTACTTTTCATGATGTGTTAGCTTTCTGTCGCTATGACAAAATATTGAGAAAAATCAATTTAAGGTAGAAAGATTTATTTTGGCTCATGGTTTCAAAGGTTCTAGACCAAGGTCAGCTGGCTTCTTTGCTTTTAGCATGTGGTGGTGGAGGAAACTGCTCACCTCAGAAATCAGGAGGCAAAGAGAGAGGAAGCGGTATAGTTCCCAAGATCCCCTTCATGGGCAGGCTCTAATGACCTTCAACTAGGCCCCACCTCTAAAGGTTTCACTACCTCCCAATACAGCCACAGGCTGGCGACCTATTCTTTGGCATAAAATCCTTTAGGGAACATTCAACATCCAAACCATAACATACCACGAAAAGGAATTTGCAGATGTGATTAAGTTAAGGTCATTGACATGGGGAGATTATCCTGAATTACTCATGTAAGAACAATATAATTAGAGGGCCCCTTACAAAGCAAACAAAGAGTGCCAAAAAATACAGAGAAGGAGCTGTGACAGCAGAGGGGACTGTTGGAATAAGGTGGAACCACAGGGAAAGAAAAGAAGGCAACCTCTAGAACCTAGAAAAATGAAGAAAATAGGTCTTTCCTCTAAAGCATTCAGGAGGCATCCCTGCCTGACTCATTGTGGATGTCTGCTGTTCAGAACCATAAGGTTATAAATTTGCATTATTTTTAGCCACTATATTTGTTTGGAAATTTGTTACAGCAGCAAAAGAAACTAATACCAAAATGTAACTTATATAAAATTTATTTTGATGATATATTAGTTGGATTTTTTGTTTGTTTGTTTTGGGTAGGTTGGAGTATGTGCTCATATGTATGTAAGAATCTTGCAATAAAGTCTCTTATTTTGAATTTAAATCATTCACTCTTGCTTTATATGATGAGTTATTCTCAGCTTGTCTGAATAGATCATGTGTTTGTCTTCAGAGATGATTAGAGCGTGATAATGTCCCTTGGCCAAGAATGAGGAATATATTAATTAAAGACAGCTGACATTTTGTATATCCTTGAGTCTGTGAGTTTTTAGAAAGCAGGACATACAGGCCTGTGAACACTGTTAGTCTTGTAGTCAGTTTTCCCATTGGTGTGACCAAAATACCTGCGAAGCACAACAAAGAAGAGAGTTTCACTAGGGCTCGTGATTTCAGAGGTTCCTGAGGTCTGTCCATGGTCAGCTGGCTGGCGGCAGGCAGCCGAACAGCTTGGCAGCAAGGTTCAAGGGCAGAAGCCACAGTGGCAGGGCACTTGGTGGAGAAAGTCTACTCTCAGTCATGGCAGCTTGAAGCAGAGAAAGTAACCAGGTATGGGCAGGGACAGATAGTTCTTGAGTCCATGCCCCCAGTGAGCTGCCTCCTCTAGCCCTGCTTCACCTTTGAATCTTGCTGCATTGCCAATACATGAGCTTTTCTGGGCGACATTCCATATCCAAACCATAGCAGTTATTAATCATTACATTTGTGACTTGTACCTGGTTTTGGTTGAGTTTCTATAGTTAAGACTGGTCATATAGTGAGATGCTATTGATTGACTTTTTAGAAGAGACACTATCATAAGATTAACTTTGGATTTCCTGGAACTGATATTCTTTTAAATGAATGCCAGTGGTGGTTCATATATGAGAATGAAAATTTGCCCTGTGTGATTCTGTGTGGCAGGGACACAGAAGCCTATGCCTGAGATCGCTAGGCGTGTGTTATGATTGATACACTGAGTCCTGTGAGTATTTTAAGCATTCAAACAAATAAGGGAATTACCATACTGGCTGAATTCACTTATCCTAACAATTTGCACATTCATTCTTTGTATTCTTTGTATATTATCAGCAAATTAATACGTATTCATTTTTTTGTTTTCAAAAATTATAGATTTCATTTCTTTTCCCTGCTGTATTATACCAACTATGGACTCCAGTTTGATGTTGACTAGGTGGAAGCATCAGATATCTTCATCTGTTATATACTCTCAGAGAACAAACGCCTACTATTTGAAAATTAAATATAATTATTGTTTTGTGAAAACCCTTTATTAGATGAAGGTTTCCATCTGTTCTTAAATTGATGTTTTATAAATATTAAATGAATATATTATTGCATCAAATTGTTTTTCTATGTTGATAGAGATGGTCATTAGATTGTTCTACTATATTTCGTTAAGTAGTGAGTTAAAGTGTTAAAACAACTTTGCATTCTTGGAAAAAAACAAATTGGTTGAGCTATAATTGTATTTTTTAGTACCCTATTTGGTTTATAACAATTTTGTTAGAATACTACATCTACATTTATAGAGAGTTTGGCTTATAAATTGACCTAAAATCATGAAGAATAGATATCTCTAAAAGAAGCTCTCTCGGTTTATTTTCTCAAAGGTATTGGCACTGTAATTCTTAATTGCCTTTTATAGCTCTCTCAAGCCTTCAAAATGATGTTTTTGATATAGTTTACAGGTTTGTTTGCTGTTTGTTGAAGATTAAGTCTGAAATCTGTAGGCCATCATTACTGAAACCAAAATTCCTCCCCTTTATATTAAATGTTACTAGTTTCTCGCCATTTTATTCCTACTTGCTATACAATAAAATTATTTGTATTTGTATATTCTTTTCTGATCAGTCTTCTTAGTTCTTGCTAATTTTAAAAGTTTTTAATTATTTAAAATCCATAAATAATTTTCTCTTTCAAATACCTATATCTACATATAGATATAGGTATACATCTTATTTTTATGTCTATTGAATTGGAAAGAAATTTCAAAACAGTGCTCAATGAGAAAGTCAAATAACAATAATCATGTTTTGATACTGACTTTAATGGAAGTGCATCCAAACTTTTACTTTTTTGTTATTGTTGTTTGGTTGTTTTTGTGGTTCTTGGGATCAAACTCAGGGCCTAACTCAGGGTAGGCCAGTCCTCCACCACTGTGCTGCCTCCCTCTCAAAGGCTTTGCTTTTAATTGGGATGATAGTTTGGGGTTTGGAATTGATATTTCATAATGATACAAATGTATATCATAACTCTTGGATAATGAATTTTAAAAAATTAAAATGAATGAGAAATATATTTTGTTTTGCATTGTTTTATTTTTGGTTGCCTGCCTTCTTAGCACCAGTGGAGATCATCACATAGCTTTCCTTTTAGAACAAAATGTGTGGCTATGTGTATTGATAAAGTCAAATAAGCTTGAAGGCAACTTCATCTGGTTGTTTTATTTAAACATTTGGAATTCATTTCAGGGACTAAATGCTTTGAAATTCAAGGACTACTTTAAAATATTTTGAATATTTGCTTCAAATTTAAAATCATAAAAAGGTTGTTTTAACTTGTAGTCTATAAATGGTATATAATGAAAGGAAATAACATTGGGTAAAATATTACTAAAATATCTGTGAAACCAAAATTTTCACTTAAAAATAATTCTAAAAAGAGAAATTTATTTTAGAAGTTGTTTGGTTTAATCAAAGTTAATGTTTCAGGGGAATGAAGTACCTTAAATAAATTTAAGGTATAAAATACTACAGTTTAGGAATAAGTATTAAACGCTTATTTATTCAGGGAAGCCAAAGTTCCCTGCATAATGAATGTGATCAATCCATGATATTTTATCTAACACCTGGAGGAAAAACAAACAAACAAACTTTCATATTAACTTTTTTCTTTAAAGGACTAATATTGATCATAAATTATTTCAAGCTATTGGTGAAAAAAATTACATTTTAAATCCAGGCCAACTATGTTGAATAGTAATTTTAAAAAGTCTATACAGAGCTAGGTATGGTGGCTTATACCTGTAATCCCAGTAGTTGGGAGGATGAGACAAGAGTATTATAGGTTTGAGGACAGGCTCAGCAATGTAAGAGACTCTCAGCAAACTAGTGAGGTCATTTTTCAAAATAAAATCATAAAAAGAGCTGGAGATATAGCTTGGAGGTAGAATATCCCTGGGTTCAATCTCCAGTACCACACAAACAAAAAATGTCTATAAAATAATCATTCAAGGCCTTAAACTCTTAATGGTTCATAGCTCTAGATATGACTCCTCTAGAATCAAAGAACTATTAAATAACAACAAAAACAAAACTCTCCTCTCTACCCATATCAATCTATAATAAAAAGAGACACGATTCAACTCATATGCACATTTGAGAAAAGGAAGATCCCCCCCCCCCTTTTATGTCTATAGTTATTTGGAAATAGCATGGAGCTATCATTGAAATGTTCCCTCTCTGAAGGTGAAAAAAAAATTCTTCCAATTAGTCTTGGATTCTGATCTCTTAGAGGAACCCTTCTGTCCTCTGTTCTCGGAAGCTCTGGCCCCACAGTGTTACATATTCTTTATCTGTTTCTCTTCTTGGTCTTAAATGGAATACATTTGGGGGATTTTGCTCTCTGGAGGAGCTGAACACATTTTTAGACTACTCCCAGTCTAAAGATTATTTTAGGATGTACTGGACAGTCAGATCTTTAATTTAAGCTGCCTCACAGGTTAACTTGTCCTTTGCAAATCATTCTTTGCAAACTTCATTTTTGTTTACTTTTCCCAGCATTCTAAATTCTAAAGAAAAGCCATACGTAGTGATTAAGACATTAATTGCTAGATCGAGCTATTCCAGAAAAAGGAACAAGTTTCAGTCATAAGACAACCTAATCAGTCATCTTTCTTTAGAGTTGCAGAACCTTCAGGTAACATCAGACTGTGCATCAAAGAAATGGATCGCAGGATGAATGATAGTGCTTACTCATCTGCAGCTAAAAGTACACTCTTTTAAACTATCTAACATCTCCACTTGCAGTTGTTAGCTAGGATGACTCTTGGGACTACAGTCTTGCCATTTTCAGATTAGCTAGGTCATCAAAGTTCTTTCTCTTAATCCCAGTACTTGGAAGGCTGAGACAAGAATCGAAGGTTCGTGGCCAGTTTTACCAACATAGGGAGGCCCTTGGTATTTTTTTTTTCTTGGTGGTACTGGGGATTGAGCTCAGGGGCATTCTACCTCTGAGCTATACCCCCAGCCCTAATTTTTACTCTTTATTTTGAAACAGGGTCTCACTAAGTTGTGGAGTGCCTCACTAGGTAGCTGAGGCTGGCCACGAACCCTTGGTATTTTAGTAAGATCCTGTTTCAAACTCTAAAATAGAAAGGGCTGGGGATGTAACTCAAAGGCAGACTGCCCCTGGGTTCAATTCTCAGGACCAAAATAATAATGATAATAATAATAATAATAATAATAATAATAATAATAATAATAATATAAAAGTTCTTTCTCTACCTCCTCATAGCCTCTCGATTAAATGACTTCCTTCATATAATGAGCTGGGCAAAACTTTGTGTGATAATCTTAAGGGTTTTTTTTGGAAAGTAAGGCCCTCAAAAAAATAAGTCTTCTGATCTATTTGCTTCTTTTCATTTCCTTGTGCTAATATTTATACTCAATCTTATTTTCTAACTGTGGTGCTCAGCTCAATTATTAATTTGCTTCTGTACCTTCAAGCCTCTTTCTTTGAACTTAGTAGTGAATACTTTGAGGTTATCAGAAAATAAAAAGGGTAGTGACAGAGTAGGCTATAGCTTAAATTTTATCTTTTCTTCAGGGATGAGGTGCTTTGCTTAATTGAGAGGGTTTTCTGGGCTTTTGTCCTTCAAGGGTCTTTTTAATCTTCCTCTCACTTTTTACACTCCACAGTCAGCTTTCCACACTCCTGGATGCCACTATCTTTTAGACTCTCTCTTTTCTTTTATGTTTCTATTTGCAAACCAATGTTCCCCCAAGCTCAGCTCACACCAAATATAGTATCTGGAGTCAACACAGATACCGAAATTCCTATAAGATGCATTTCATAGAAGTTAAGCAAATGTTACTAAATATTTTACCACTATATGTCCTGCTTCCTATATCTGATTGTTCACCTCTTACCCCCCTATTAAGCTAATGCCCTGCTCTTCTTTTAGACTTTCTGTGTATGGAAACCATGCACTGGTATTTGTTCAGAATTCTATAGGAAAACAGTAATCACTTTAAAAGCTTTAGGCAATAAAGGGTTTTAAAAATAGAATCCCAATTATTTATAAAGACTCTGGAAATAATGAAACTCGGAAGAACTCATAAAACCCATCATTGATGAGCTCTGCTTCCTGTAGTACCAAAGTCATTAAGTGGCCAGAGAACGTCCAGATGATGTTATGAAAACCCACATCTCCCCTCTGCCTAGGTTCTCCTGCCTGCCTGGGGATGCCAGGGAACAAGAGTGTGTCTGCTTCCCTTCTGCCTTGCGAATCTGCTGCAAGTTTCTTTTCTTTTGGTGGAATCTGAACCAGAACTCTGTGGACAAGTGTTTGGGAAATACAAACTTTAGGCTTTCAGTCCCATGAAAGCTAAAAAGGGCATGGATGTGGCTCAGTGCCAATGCAAGATATGGGCATCAGAATAACTGTGGACTTTGTCATAGTAACACTAGAGTTGGAAGATAATATTAATAATGGCAACAGTAGCAAACATTATTACATACATATAGGTCCTAAGTATTTCAGGAACAGTTCATATTACATTCTAACTCATTGAACCAAGCATTGACTTCAGTTATTTTCACAGTTAAAAAGAATTTAGTTATAGTAAAATGCACCTAATATAAGATTTATCATCTAAACCATTTAGATTTATCATCTAAACCATTTAAATATGCAGGTCAGTAACGTTAAGTATATTCATGTTGTTGTACAAGAGATCTCCAGAAATTTTTCATCTCACAAAACTGAAACCCTAAATCCATTAAACAACACCTTCCCATTTCCCACTTGCCCCAATCCCTGCCAGTCATCAGTCTACTTTTTGTTTCTACAAATTTGGTTACTGTAGGTATGTCGAAGAGGTTGATGAATGTAGTATTTGTCTTTTTGTGACTTTCTTATTTCACTTAGTAAAATGTTCTAAATTTTTATCCATAGTGTTGCATGAGACAGGATTTTGTTCTTTTTTTAAGGATGAATAATAAATCATTGTGTTTATATACTATAATTTGCTATTGACCTATTAATGAATATTTCTGTTGTTTCAACCTCTTGGCTATTGTGACTAATGATCCTGTGAATATGGGTATAAATTTATCTCTTCAAGATTTTGTTTTCAACCATTAGGTATATGTATCCAGAAATGAAGTTGTTGGGTCATATAGTAATTACTTTTTTATTTTTTATAAGTACTGCAATACTGGCTGCACCATTTTATATACCTACAAATAGTGCAGTGCACAAGAGTTTCAATTTAACTTCATCTTCACCAACAATTGTTATTTTCTGAGGTTTTATTTGTGCTTTTGTTTTTTTCTGTTTTACTAGTAGTCATCCTAATGCACTCAAAATGATTGTTCATTGCAGCTTTGATTGGTATTTTATTGATGATTACTAATACTGACCATCTTTTCATAGGTTTTTTTGATCATTTGTTTATTTTCTTGAGGAAAATACATATTGGAATCTTTTTTCCACTTTTTAATGAGTTTATTTTGCTATTGTTGAGTTAAAAGAGTTCTTTATTGCTTTTGGTATTAAAACAAAGTATTTGAATTACAAACTTTTTTTTCCCCTCATTTTAGCAGGTTGCTGTTTCACTGTATCTCATTTGTCCTTTAATGCATAGAAGTTTTCAATGTGTGTGTGTGTGTGTGTGTGTGTGTGTGTGTGTGTGTGTGTGTGTATGGATTGAACCCAAGGCCACGGACATTCTAGATAAGACTCTACTACTGAGCTACATTGCCAATCCTTTTATTTCATTTTAAGAAAGGGTCTCACTAAGTGGCTGAAGCTGGCCCTGAACTTGCAATCCTCCTGCCTCAGCTATCCTAGTAGCTGGGATTATAGGTGTGGACTACCACACCAGGCCAAAAGTTTTGATGTAGTACAATGTCCAATTTATCTTTGCTTTTGCTACTTGTACTTTTGGAGTCATATTTAAGAAATTATTGTCAAATCAATGCCATAAATCTTCTCCCCTATGTTTTCTTCTACAAGTTTTATACTTGTAGGTCTTATATTTAAGTCTTCAGCATATTTTGAGTTAATCTTTTATGTGATGTAAGACATGGGTCCAATTTTATTCTTCTGCAGTGGATATCCAATTTTCCCCAAACCATTTGTTGAAAAAAATCATCATTTCCCTATTGAATGTTCTTGGCATCCTTGTTGAGAAATCATTTGACCATATATGCAATGATTTATTTCTGGGCTCTCTATTCTATTATATTGGTCTGCGTGTCTATTTTTATGTCAATATCACACTGTTGGACTAATGTAGATTTGTGACAAATTCTGAAATCAGGAAGTGCCTGACCTTCAAATTAGCTTTTGTTTTTATGATTATTTAGGTTATTCAGGTTAGTTTTACAAAAAGAAACATAGTTTTGCATGTAATTGTAGGCAAAACTTCAAAAATTGATTTCTTATGTGCTCATTCTCACAAAGCTGCTAGAATATTTTACTAAGCAAAACGTGGGAGTAAACCCACAAGGATAAGATGGGATCCAGGAAGCAATTGATCTAAGAGAGGATAGAGGAAAAGGAATCCTCCGGGGGCTTAGGGGGGTAGCCAGGATGATGCAGCGTGTTTAGAGAATAATCATACCAAATAAGAATAAGAGGCCATGGTGACAAAAACAGTAGATCAAATAGATTATCAGACAAGACAGAGATATTGAAGTTGTTTTGATGCACAGTTATGAGGAAAATAGGTAAATATTTATATGCCCATTCTAAGGTAGCTGTTTCTTTGCAGAGATGCAAAGAAAACTATACACATGGAAAAGAAAATAATTATTAAGTCCACAAAGTTTCACAAGTAAATAAATATTATTTTTGGCTCAACTTAGAAATTTAAATAATTATAACAATAAAAAATGTGAAAAAGTAGCAAAATAAAAAGATGGAAGGAAAAGGCATAAGAAAAATAAAATTTTTCATCTGCAATAATAGAAAGTTAAAAGGCGATAATATAAATCAATGAATCCAGACAGAAGTATTCGCCAATTTGTTTTTAAAAATATGAAGATAAATTGCTGCCGAAACAAAGAGGTAAGGGTGTTACTTCTGGAAAATTAAAGGAAGAAAGTGGTATCAAGTTTTATATTTTATTCTTATAAATCTATTATTAAGCTTTGTATTTTAATTACGTATATGTACTCCATTTGCAATTAGAAAAGCTTACCATAGTCTTGATTTGCATTTGATAATGGAACATGTTAAAAATTAATAAGATTGATAAAAGCACGTGTGTACAAAGTTTCAACAAAATCACTGCATTCAAGGGGACAAGTGAGATTCTCCACTTTCAGAAAATAAGACAGTTTACCAATGAAGCAAACCAAGCATCCCACTGACTTTGCTCTAGGCAGGTACAGCCACACTGAGCAAGCACTAACGTTTGTCAGTGTAGAAAATTATGCAAAAGAGACTTGGCTGAATTAGTTGTTGGTAATGCTATTATGGGAAAGAAAGAAGACCCCAATTCCCAATTTTTTTTTACTCTCCGTTTTGCTTTCAAGGCGGAATTATGTGAAACAAGTGGTGCTTCCTTATTGACTCCAGATTATTTTAATGTGTATATGTTTGTTATTTACTTGGCTATTATTTTTTCCTAATATTCAGGGGGGGATTGTGTAAAGTCATTCTTGGGGCTGCCATGTGATTCTAAGATTAAACCTGCTTCCATAGCAATGGACCCATTATCAGAACAGCTCCTGGGCACAGGTAACAGCAGTTTCAACCCATCAAGTGGGATCCTGCAGGCAGGATTTCACATAGACCTGCACTGTGGCAGCATTTTGTTATTTCTTTGGCCATGTTTTATTTTCAGTCCTCAGGAGCCTTGATTCCATGTTCTCTCATCCCTTATATTCCTCACTCAGAATAAAATATTTCTATCTTTAGTTCATGTAAATGCCCTGAAGAAGAATGGTGAGCAATATCCACCGGATTCAGAAGTTTAAAGAAAAAATCACTAGGTAGTGAGAATTAGACAGCGAGGTGTCAAAAAGTATACTCAGTGAATGTGGTCATGTGCACCTGTAATTCTAGCTTCTTAGGAGGCTGAGGCTAAGGAGAATTACAAGTTCAAGACCAGCCTGTACAACTTAGGGAGACCTGTCTCAAAAAGTGGTGGTGATGTAGCTCAATAGTAGGGCACTTCTGGGTTCAATCCCAAGTACCACAAGCAAAAGAAAGAGAGGAAAAGAACAGAAAAAAAGGAGACTAAGGGGAGCAGAAGTAAGAGAAAACTCAGGGTTATCAGGCAATGTAAGAAAAAATATAGTAGTCAAAAACATTAAATCTGTTCTTAGCAACAAGAACCATGCAGGAGGCATTACAATACCTGATTCAAACTATACTACAAAGCCACAGTAATAAAATCATCATGGTATTGGCACAAAAACAGACACATAGACCAATGGAGCAGAATAGAAAATTCAGAAACAAACTCACATACTTACAGTCAATTGATTTTTGACAAAAGAGCCAAACATACACTAGAAAAAAGCCTCTTTAACAAATGGTGTTGGCAAAACTGGTTAACCATATGCAGGAAAATGGAAATAAACCTCACTTTCTCACCCTGCACAAGAGTCAATTCAACATGGATCAAAGACCTGGAAGTCAGGCCAGAGACCTTGCAGCTACTTGAAGAGGGCATAGGACCAACACTTCAACACATAGACAAAGGTCAAAACATTTCCAACAAGACTCCAAAGGCACACGCAACTCAAAGAAAGATCAATACATGGGATTGCTTTAAACTGAAGAGCTTCAGTTTAAAGTGCAGCAAAGGAAGTAGTTTCAAGAACCTCAACAGAGAGCCCACAGAGTGAGTGGGAGAAAATTTTTGCCAGCCATTCCTCTTACTAATATCTAGAATGTACAGAGAACTCAAGAAACTCACAGCTAAGAAAGCAATTAACCCAATTAAAAAATGAGCAAAGGCTCTAAATAGACACATCACAAAGAAAAAATACAAATGGCCAATAAAGGTATGAGAAAATGTTCAACATCATTAGCAGTCAGAGAGATGCAAATCAAAACTACCTTGAGATTTTACCTAACCCCAATTAAAATGGCAATCATCAAGAACACAAACAACAACAAATGCTGGCGAGGGTGTGGAGAAGTGGGAACCCTTAATACATTGTTGGTGGGACTGCAGATTAGTGCAACCATTTCGGAAAACAGTATGGAGGATCCTCAGATGAATGGGAATAAACCTACCATATGATCCAGCAATACCACTTCTGGGTATCTACCCAAAAGAATAGAAACCAAACTATCAGATTGATACATGTGTATCTATGTTTATAGCTACACAATTCACAATTGCCAAACTATGGAACCAGCCAAGATGTCCATGAACAGATGAATGGATTACAAAATTATGGAATATGTACACAATGGAATTTTACTCAGCCATAAAGAAGAAGAAAATCATGTCATTTGCAGGGAAATGGATAGAACTGGAAAACATTATGCTAAGTGAGATTAGTCAGTCACAAAAAGTAAAAAATCATATTGTCTCCCTAATATGTGGAAGCTATGGAGAAAGTGGGACATAAGCGGGACTCTAGACAAAGAAGGAGAAACCTTAGATGAGCAAAGAAGTTGACTTAACTGAAGGTGATGGTGGTGGTGGGGGGCACCCTAGTGCACATCATGTACTTTCACAAACATATCAAAGTCAGTCACTAAACTGAACTTGAGAAGGAGGGAGGGTAAGGTAATGGGGTGGAAATTGGAGAAGAGTTAAATAAGAAATGTGTGCATGTATGCCTCTACTAGCTTGTACCTAGCAAAGATGTATGATTACAATGCAGCAATAAAAAAAAATAAAGTTTGGTTTGCTAAAAAAAAAAACCAAACATTAAATCCATCAGAACTCAAGAAGGATGAGGATGAAAATTATCCAGTAAATTAATTAAGTACCATGCTTTGTTCATATACTTACATTTGAATTCATTTTATTATCTAAATCAACTAATCAATAAGATGATCGGTACCAGTGAAGCATACTATATAAGAATATCTTAACACTTGCATAAAAGACTTAATGTCTGTGCAACCTCTGGAAAAAAAATCCTACAATTTATCTTGTTTTAAAATCAATATATATTGTAATACGGGTGAATTCATAATCATAGGTATTGAGATAGAAAGTTAAAAGTTAAAGTGATGGTTGGTGTAACAATCACAGTGATAACCACAACACAGTAACACTTTTCATTTTATCTAGATCATTAAACTGTGGAACTTTATATGAGCTGTAATGAGGAAACTGGAGTTTATATTGAGGCATTTCTACCATTACAGATTTAGCAAGATGGCATCATATATAAGAATGGAGGTGACTGCAGGTGACATGGGTTTCAAACTAGTTCACTTTTCACAAATACTAAGCTAGAGTTAAGTGATCCTTAGCATTCATTTTAGGTACTTGAAGTGTTATCAAGAACCCAGTCATATTGAGCTTACTCAGTGTCTTATTGCTTCATTGTTTTCTTGTTCTTAATATCAGTCACCTCCTGGCTACAGATGGCTACCAGAATTCCAGAAAATATGCCTACATTTATACCAGGAAGAGGTAAAAAAAATTTGGAGATTAATGTTTTTCTTGAAGTCCCCATCTAATCTACCTTTTCTGTTCTTTGGTCAGAATTGAGCCCTTTGGCTATCCTAACTGACAGGGAATCTTGGAAAATGACTACCTTACTTTTTGAGGCTCCATTGGGGGGAATGAAAAAGGGTAAGAGGTTTGGGACTAACTACTGCATTAAGTATCTAAAAATATTTACCAAAATAGACAGCATTTTGAAGCAACATTATGACCATTGCATAGTTATCTTAACTTTAGTTTCTTCCTTCCATTCTTCTATTGTATATTCAGATGGTTAGTTATAAGTAATTATAAAAATTAAGAACTAAAATGTATTAGGAACTAATTTGCCAATTTTAGTGCTTTACATTTATTGATTTATTGCATTTCAGAAAAATCTCTAAGGTAGGTATCATCATTATTTCTATTTTTAAAAAAATTTGTATACCACAGTGTAGGTGTTAAATGACTTTCTCAAGGTCATCCAATTAGTAAGAATTCAAGCTGAGTAGTCTGGCTTCATAAATATCCTATGGTGTGAATTCTATCTACTAAGAATATATGATTGACACACATGACACCACAGAGTTAGCATTTCCATTGAACAAAGGAAGAGATGATTTATAAATCGGCTACCTGGTTTACATTTAATGTACTTTCTATTTGTGAAGCCATTTTGATTTGCTTCATCTCTAGTTTTATGGACCAGGATTTATTTTGTAATTGTCTAAAGGCAGAGAAAAAAGGAGTATAGAGTATACTGTTAACTCCTTAGTTTAATTAGGTCTACTCTAGGAAAGTATCATAGCCAGATCTTTCTTAAAACCTTCACAAAGAAATAATTCAATCAATACTTTAATTAACTTATGGGAAACTACCTTGGCATTCTAAGTAATCTTGATTTTATTATGTTTTTACACAAATGTAAATGACTAAATTTCATTATTTCTAACCCCTTTTGCTGAAAAATAGTATAAGGTTTATAAAGGCTATTTGGCTTTCTTTTGATACCTTTGATCTGGCATGAAAATGTAGGCTACCAAGAAGATTCTTATCTAGGAAAAGTAAACATGTTTTATTCTTGAATGAAGAATCATAACTATGAATTCTGAAAATTCTTAAAAAATGATCTCTTGCATGTAACAACAAACACAAATCTATTATAGCTACTGCTGTATTCTTTCCTTCAATCTTCTGAGCAAGATAATCCACATAATAGTTTTGAGCCTTTCTTTTTTTGTGTGGTACTGAAGATTGAACCTATGGAGGTTCTACCTGTGAACTATATCCTTAGCCCTATTTTATTTTTTAATTTTTGAAACAGGGTCTCACTAAGTTTCAGAGGGTATTACTAAGTTACTGAAGCTGGTGATTCTCCTGTCTTAGCCTCCCAGTTACTGGGATTACAGGCGTGTACCACCGTTCCTGGCTTTGGACCTCTTTAAGTTACTTAGTTTTCTGAAAGGACTTAGAGGATATAGATCAAACATCCACATGCTCCATGATGAGTTGAAAGATATAGACAACTATTCATGAATTATTTTCATTCTAACACATATTCAGATGAAGAACATGGGATTTGAAGCAAATACAGTAAGACTGCCTAATCCCATGTTTGCTGTGGGCAATTTATTTAATTCTCTGGGTTTTCACTTTTATTTTGGGAGTCAGATGGAAGTATAAATAATTACCATTTAAACTTGTTGTAAGGTTTAAAATAACAAATAGGTAAATCATTTGGCATAGTGCTTTGCATAAACTATGAAGACAGATTATAACTCTACAAAGTTTCATCCAACATCCTTGCTATGTTTGGGTCTTGAACGTCTTCCAAAAGTTCATATGTTGAAAGACTGGCCACCAAACCATGGTGCTATTTGGAGGTGGTGCAGACCTTTAAGACATGGTAACTAGGTATAGAAATTTTGGTCATTGGGGGTGTGCCCTCAAAGGAGATATTGGGAATATTGGGCCTGTGGTGTTCTCCCGCCCCCCCCCCCCTTCCTGGACATAATGAATTGAGTAGTTTTTCTTGAATAAACACCCCTGCCATGATGTGTGCGTTGCCATAGGTCCAAAGCAACAGGGCCAAAAGATCATGGACTAAAGTCTTTGAAATTGTGAGTCAAAATAAAAATTTCCCCCTCTAAGTGGATTTGTATCAGGTATTTGTCACAGTGATGGAAAACCAGAAAACTGACTAATATAAATTCCAAACCCTTGGGGCTTAAGAGCTTAGTTTTGCACCCCCTTCCCGTATACACGCAACTCTCACTGCAGAAAGAAATAAAATGTGTGCAGTATATTATGAATTAAGTTACATTGTCAGGGGAGCCTGGAGCATGATAAAATCCATACTAGGATACAATACTTTTTATAATAGACCCTATAATTATCTACATAAAGAGAAAAATAAAAAGCATAAATTCATATACATTTAGGTCAGTTGCAAAAAGCTTGATTTTCAGTCCATTTTGGGTTTGGGAATTTGTGGACCAAACAAACTATAACTGGGTATCATAATTATGCCTACAGTTTCCTTACTGGTTCTGCTGTTTCCATGACACATCTGCCTAAAATGCAAATCAGATCAAATCATCTAACTGCAGACAAGTTATCAATGCCTCCTCTTTGCCTATAAAAGAAGCTCAAGTTGCTCAGACCTACACACCTCATCACCTTGCTCTCCACTCTAAAGCTAAAATTCACCCTGCGGCTCCTCTAGCCCACCTTCGATTCTCTGTATAGGCTAGCTTGCTTTCTCCCTCTGATGGCTCTGTATTGCTATCATTTCTCTATAATTATTATTTTTTGCTTTCTTGTCCCTGCTGCAACCCCTTCTCTTAGCTAACTCTATTTACCTTCTGAAATAGTCCTCATGAAGCCTCTCCTTCTGAATTTCCATTATATCATGCACATCAACGTTTCTCAGCATTTATTATTACTTTATCCTATTCCCCCATGAGTCTTTTTTCCCTTGATCCATTTGTCTCCCCCAGTAATATGCAGGTACTATAAACTATTGTGTATCTGCTTATGCATTGCATGCATATTTATACATAAAATTAGTAAAATCTTTTTACTCACTATCCTGAGAATCAATTTTTGCATACTTAGGAATGATATGGCCCCCATTGAGAATACTTGACACATAGATAGTGATATGTGTATTCTTCAAACACTACTACAAATGTGTGTGTTGTTTATATAAGAGCTTACTAAAACAAAACAACACACATATATCATATTTTAATAAATATTTATTAACTGAATTTTTATTATACTATTGTGCAAATAGTACTTATAATACGTATATTTCATTCCTATCTATAAACTATTGCTTTAGATAATCATATAAATTTAGGGTGAGGAATATTTATTTTAACAGTTTCTTAGAGATAATGTATATTATTAAATTTTTTTTTAAAAAGTAAGAAAAAACAAGTTCTTAGAGATTCTGTGCTTCTGAAAAATGACTTAATTTTTCATAAGCATATCCAATTAATGCCTTCCTTCAACTTATTTTTATTGGCAAATCTCTTTTTCTTTCTCTCTCCCCTTTCCTCATATTTTCCTTCCTTCAACTATGCCTTATCCCTTCTTTCTTCCTCGCACTATGGAAGAATAAACACAAATGTACCCAGGGAAAACATAAAAACAGCATTACTTTAACATGCCCCTTTGATATTTCTTTCATATACTGATCTTTTCTATTTTTAAGATATCTTTCTTACATTGAGTTATATCTTTTTGAGTAAATTCTTTTCCTGTAGAACATAAAGCTTAGAGTTATCATTGTATTCACATTTCTTTAAAGCTGAGAAAGTACTAAGAAACAAAGCAGGCTGAAAGAAATACTAATAAATGTCATGGTCATTAAAATATGTGCACCTATTTTCTTTAATGTAAAATGTTTCAAAAGAGCAAATGCCAATTTTATAAGTATTAAACTATGAAATGGGTCATAAATAATTAATTCACTTTCAAATACCATATTTTTTCCTTTAGAGGATGCTTAGGTTTTCTGTGTGTGTGTGTGTGTGTGTGTGTGTGTGTGTGTGTGTGTGTGATAGAGAGAGAACTATTTCTATGTGTGGCTGTGGCTGTGTTTGTGCTGTGCACATGCATGTGTATTTACATGTATGCACATTCTGCATGAATAAAATGGAAAAGTATAATGTGCTTTTTGGATCCTTCATTAATTTGAGTGTGAGCAGCATTTTTTGCCAAATATTTCATTAGTAAATTATTTTCATCATCTTTTAATGTCTGGAGATAGTTTTGATTGGGAACCTCTTATAGACTTCTGGGACTCTTTCATAGCTACAATGTTTTATGTCTGTTTTACATAAAGTAAAATGTAATAAGAACTAGTCAACCTACTTATAAATGTTCTCTATGGTTTAGTCAATTTAAGTTGCAGAAAAAGGCAAATCAAGTTACTATAAAACTATACCTTGAGCTTCTTTAAAAAACAAATAAGCCGGGCGTGGTGGTGCATGCTTGTTATCCCAGCATTCGGGAGGCTGAGACCGGAGGATCCGGGTTCGCGGCCAGCCTCAGCTACCTAGTGAGGCACTCTGCAACTTAGTGGGATTCGATTTCAAAATAAAGAATAAAAAATAGAGCTGGGGGTATAGCTTGGAGGTAGAATGACCCTGAGTTCAATCCCCAGTACTGCAAAAAAAAAAAAAAAAAAAAAATAAGCTTGAGAGAATTTATAACCAGAGTAAGTGGAACTTGAAGCATTAATTACCTCAGGGCAAATCTCTCAAATGCTTTGTAAAGAGCAAAGAAACACATGTATGCCCAAGCATCCTCCTCCAGTTACAAGTATCCTGGCAACAGCCTCCCCTGGGCTGCACTAATACACCCTCCACACTCACTGTTCCTGCTTGCAAATGCAACCTGGTCTCCATAGATCTTAACCCAGTTACATTGGAAAATTGTCTGGGGAAAATCTGGAATCATACCAGTGCTAAGTAAGGCTCCCCTCTCAGAAATTCCAATTCAACTTCTGTGAAAATTCAACATTTTCACTGTTATAAGTTATCCCAAATGATGCTCAAGTGTAGCCACAGTTAAGAAATATTAGCAGAAAAGAAATTTTAAGGTGGCAAATAAATGAAAAGTATATATAAACCAGCTACCTTCAGAAGTCAAACTATTTTGTTGTTGTCATTTTGGAACTTTGAGCTATAAGTCCTGACACAATCTCTTAATGAATCTCTGTATCCTCTTGTCTGGAGAAGAAAAGATAAATATACCATGTTTGCTTGACATATATGATAGTCTTTATTTACAAACAAAGGAGAAAATATTTCTCATTTTATTTTGAAATCGTTATTTATCTGCATTTGTATGCTATTATGGTGGTTATTGACATATATTAGATTTTTTTGTTCAAAGTTGGTAGAAAAAAATGAGGTATCTTCATTTAGAAGAGCTTTAACAGATTCTAGTTCTAGGTAACATGTCATAACATTTCTGATCTGTGACTAAAACAACTATTTATTTATATATTTATTTACTTACTTATGTATTTATTTATTTATTTCTGTAGAGTCAAGTCAGAAACATTCTACCTCCATGTTACACCCCTAGCCTTTTATTTTTTTTTATTTTTTATTTTGAAACAGGGTCTCACTAAGCTGCTGATAGTCTTGCTAAGTTGCTGAGGCTGGCCTCAAATCTGCGATCCTCCTGTCTTAGCCTTCCAAATCCTAGGATTACAAGTGTGCACCATTATGCATAGTTCAAAACAACTTTCTCTTTTAGGAAATAAACCAGTTGAAAAAAACAAGAGAACTCGAAGATTAATTTTTGAGCTGTTTGAAAGCAGTATTCCATATCTCATACATGGTGAATCTTTGAAAGTTTATTAGTATAGAGTAGACTGACAAACCCATTTTAGGGCTTCCTCTAGTCTTTCCTTTTCTCTCTCCTGCTGGTAGGTAAATTTGCAAGCTAGCAGCTTATGTGTGTGGTTGTTTATGCGCTAGCAGCCCACTTGCAGCTCCATCACAAGGCACTCTTCTCCTTTGGAATGTTACTGGACTAATAAGAAATGAAAAGTGTCATATCTCTAGTCTATTGTGAAACATACTTTTTTTTATGGCACCTCTCAGGCTTGTATCCATTTCTAAAATGACAGTAACTAATTCCAGATTTTCCATTGTTTCTTAAAAATCAGTTTACATGGCTATAACCTTCATCACTTTTAAAACTGTAGGAGCAACTCAAGACTAGCAAAATGCTAAGGCAGATGTTTATTTGTTTAGGGGTTGGGGAAGCACTGAAAGTGGTGGCTCCCTGTTCTTAAGAAACAATAATAATTTTTACTACTTAACAAAAATCACTTTTTTGTTATTATTGCTAAGGCACTGTATCTGAATGTTAGATGTTAATCAGAGTCATGATCTCCATTTCCTATTTTGATTGCATTTTGTAAGTTAGATGAGAAAGCCAGAAAACTATGCATACTTTCCAAGAAAAAAAAAAAAAGAGTTGGCCAAAACATACAGTAGGTAGTTGGGATAAGCTCATGCTTTTAGCTGCATTATTTTAACTAAAGTGCCAATTCTAAATTTCCCTTAAGGTAGAAACTCTCTTATTCATGACTAAATACTGAGATTGTTATACATAGTTTAAATCCAAGTAGACGGTCAATAAATATGTGTTTAATAAATATGTAAATAAATAAAGTATAAACTTTATGAAGATATATCATATTAGGTAGGGTTGTGTTAGGAAGTCAATAGTGCACATATAATTAATGATCTCAGATATGTTCCTGTGCATACCTCATTACCTATAAATTAGCACATAGTATTATTCTGGAAGGGAAGGCCTTCTGCTAGGCTATATATTTCAGGATGAATAAGATATATGATAATTTCTTGTTTTATTATTTTTTCTTAATCTTGCCTCTGCACTGAAGCTCAAACAGTCAATCTCTGCAAAATGAACTCTACTAAGTTCAAGTATTTCTGCTAAAATGCCAAACATATTTTACTAAACATCTCTGCTTTCCGCAAACCTACTAGATAAATAGGGAGCAGTAGGACTATGAAAGGCCATTCAAAAACCAATGGAATTTTGTAGCCAGGGCACTAACAAAAGAATAACATTCTTAATAAAAAAAAAAAATACTGCGGCAGTTAAATTGCTATCACCATTTGCATATAACAAGTCAATTTTTAGCCAACTTACACCTTTCAGCTCATATTTCCTTCTTCAAAGTGTATGTGCTTAAAGACATTCACTATAATAAAGACAAATTTCATGGAAACTAAAAGGCTAAGTAAGAGTGCAAACTTTTCAATCAATTATTTTTTAAGGTTAGAGGGGGAACCGTGATCTATTTATGGCTGTTCATCTGCATCCAAACATAAACGTAGTGCAAAGTGTGGCAGCTTCTGATGCCACTAAAAAAGCCACATTTTGAAATAAAGGAAGGCATTGCTTTAGGAATTTATATTTTCTAATTAAGAACTTTATCACTAGACTTTCTCTTTAATTTTGAGTAACCTCGCTCTGATCACTTAAAATATTAATGTAGGGGAAAGCTGTGAACGAACAGACATGACTTCTGCATTATACTGACATTGGTTCTCTACTTAGCAATTGAGAGTGAACTCATCACTGTCAAGGCAAATGAAAAACTCTTTTTAATTTTGCAGCGTAGTAGAAGAGAGCATGTTTGAATATATTTTCTGGACTTCTCCATAAGAACAGCAATTTTTCTCCTAGGACTATAGAATGGAATGGAACAAATAAGCCATTGCTTTCACAAAGTGTGGGCTTTGGTGAGGGAAAGGAAGAAATCCATTTAATCACTATCAATTAATGCCTACTAGAAAAGCATAGATGGCAACAAGTGCTCTGCCAAGAATTAATGTGACGGTGACATTTTGGCTTCAAGTCAAATGACAAGATGGAAACAGATGGGAAGATTGAGGGGGAAATATTCTAGGTAGAGAGAAAAGCTAGTGAAAGGACAAAAGTTGGGGAAGAACATGGAGAGTTAGAAGAAACCACACATGTCTATGTGGGTAGAATTCAGAAATCTGGGGAGAGAAGGGGAATGGTACAATGATCTGTCACTTCTCTGAAGCCAGAAAAGTGACAGGCTAGATTTAATAAGGATTCGTAAGCCAGGTAAGAAGTTTGAGTTTTATACATATTTATAACAATTACAAGTTATTTTAAGTGATTCACGTAGGGAAATACTATAATCTGGCCTATGGTTTTGAAATATCTCTCTGGTTACTGTGAGGAAAATGGATGCAAAAATAAAATGAGATCAGTAAGGAGGATGTTCTAATTTCAGATGAGCAGTAGTGAGTGGTGGCAGTTCGGATCAGGTGGTGGCAGAGGAGATGAAGAGATATGGATAATTACATGTAGTGGTTAGAGGTAGGGATGATAGTTACTGCTGATGGATTGGCTTTATAGGATAAAGAAGAAAGAGGGTGTCGGGCATGGTGGTGCATGCTTGTAATCCCAGCATTTGGGAGGCTGAGACTGGAGGATCTGGGTTTTCAGCCAGCCTCAGCTACCTAGTGAGGCACTGCGCAACTTAGTGAGATCCTGTTTCAAAAATAAAAAGAATAAAAAATAAGGCTGGGGGTAGAGCTCAGAGGTAGATTTCCCCTGAATTCAATCCCCAGTACCACAAAAAAAAAAAGAGAGAGAGAGATACTGAAGACTTTTATGAAGACAGGTTACTTTGGCAGTTAGTAAAATGGTCATGATATATTGCTAAGTAATTGCACTTTTAAAATCAATTATGTCTACTATAATTTAAATGCTACTGCAAAATATTACATATATGCACATGCATATATACATATATGCATAGAACTGAGAGAATATGTACTAAATTTATCCATACTAACACAGTATCTGCAAGTAGCAGACACTGAGATATTAATTAACACATACAGTTGATTCTCCTCTCTTTGCTCTTTCTCAATTGATTTCTCACTTGCTTCATTTTACTTTTAACTTAAAACACATATATAGTTCTTTACAATTTTAATTAAAAAAAGTAAAACATAGTCATTACAGAATACCTGAAAAATATCAAAGAATGAAAAATAGAAATTACACATAGTCCTACAATTACCCAGATGTGCTTGTTGTTAAGGTGTGGTGTATATATTGTAAAGCTGTTTTTGTATGCATGAATATGCACATATATGTGCATATATATATATATATATGAATGTACATGAGAATAGAAATAAGGTCATAAAATATATCAAAAGAGAAAAAGATGATATGGAGAAAAGAAAAAAGGCATTTGTTATTACAAATATTCCGAGGTATCTAATTTCTTCAGTGAAATAAAGGTCCATGTTATGGTCCATTAGAAAGACTATGGTATTAATGTTCAATAGTCAAAATGGCATATATTTTAAAATATTTACTTTCTATTCTTAATGCTTTTTGAAACTGCTATTATCTTCAGCTTTTTCAAGTAACTGAACAGCTTCCACTAATGATTTCTCTGTTTACTTGGCAGTGGAGTGATTTAAAAAAAGAAAAAAAAAATCAGTGGCAGTGAAGCCATTGTCATGCCTCCATAAACCAAATTGGAGTAACTCTAATGACATGAGACATTAGAGGGCTGTCAAGGTCGTGAGGACTAAATTAAGCAGTGTGCTAAACACTTTTGTCAGAGATAGAGTAATTGCATATTTGCAGAAATTCTGTTTGAAATTGACCTATGGGAAAAATGAATCTTACAGTCTCCTGTGACACTAAACAATTGTTTAAAATATAAAATTATCTCTTAAGGATACACGTCCCTATAATGCAGTTTTAGAATGCCTTATAGAAACAAATTAATTTCTATTGTGTTTGAGTTTCTGCTATCCATTTTGGCTATAGTTTTTTTTTTTTAAATAAATGGTATTAAGTGATTGAGTAACATCCAAAACTGATCAAGAATATGAATGCGTAAGTAAAAGATCAGCTACTATAAAATCTCACATGAAGCCAGGCATGATGGTGTATACCTGTAATCCCAATCCCAGTATTTGGGAGGCCAAGACAGGAAGATCACAGGTTCAAGGACAGTCTCAGCAAGTAGTGATACTCTCATCAACCTAAAGATCCTATTTCAAAATAAAAATTAAATAGAGCTCTGGGTGTAACTCAGAAGTAGAATGCACCTGGGTTAAATCCCCAGTAACACACACACACACACACACACACACACACACACACATACCCCTCCCCCCCACACACACAGCCCACATGAAACAGGGAAAAAGTTTGAAGTAGAAACTGAAGCTTAGTTAATAATAATGAAGCTATTTGAATAATTTTCGACAAGTCAGACATGTAGAATTGGTAATATTTGCCTCATTTCTCATTGGAAATGAACACAAGTGCCCTCTGAAATACATGACTGCTTATAAATGAATTTGTAGAACACTCTGCTTTTAAACCCTTTATGCCATGGTTACTACTCTTCTGAATTCATTATTCTTCTATCCTATAATAGATAAAATAATGTTCACGTGAAATATTACCATATATGCTGAAAATGCTTAGTGGGTGATTAAAATCAAACATTTCCAGGTCGTGTGTGTGTGTGTGTGTGTGTGTGTGTGTGTGTGTGTGTGTGTAAGGGATGTGGACTTCTAAAATCTGAGAGGAAAAAGTTATGTGCAGCAGAACCAAGATCAAGGACAGCAGACTAAGCCAAACTACTTTCGTATCATTGGAATTTCAAATGGAGAATTGAATTAAAAGATAGCCGTACTCTCTATTAATATCTAATTTATCATTTACACTGCCTTTGTGTTTCAGTTTTATTGAGAACTTCATATCATTCTCCTTTCATGTAAATCCTTCTAAATTTGGCAGGTCTTGCTCTTGACATTTTTCTGTACAAATGAAAGAGGTGTCTTACCAAACGTGGCATTCCCTTTTGTGGGAATGCAGATAAGATTCTATACAAATTAATAGAGTCTACTTTTAGCAAATGTTTATGTCCTACCAAATAGACATCTACAGCACTGATAGTACTAGGATTATTTGATCAACTTGTGTTTTGCAATTTTATTTATTTATTTTTTTTTGCAGTACTGGGGATTGAACTCAGGGGCATTCTACCCCCAAGCTACACCCCCAGCCCTATTTTTTATTCTTTATTTTGAAACCGAGTCTCACTAAGTTGCAGAGTGCCTCACTAGGTAGCTGAGGCTGGCCGCGAACCCGGATCCTCCGGTCTCAGCCTCCCGAATGCTGGGATTACAAGCGTGCGCCACCACGCCCAGCTGTGTTTTGCAATTTTAATTGTTGACTTTTTATATCTTTATAGGTTATTTAGGAGTTTCAGTTAGGTACTGCACAGATGCAATATTTTAAAGCACTAATCAGTGTTTTGCTTCTGGATATATTAAGAGAAACACATTCAAATAATAAAAGTTTTCTTGTCCAATACTACATAGCTTCATTTTAATGCCTGAAGGAATTACTTCTACCAACTTCTAATACAAACAACTAATTTTTAAAGAACCAGAAAATAATCTGTGTTCAGTGACATATATTTCTTTGAAACTATGCTTCATGAAAGTGACACATTTTAAATAGATGCACTGATCATATTACACTCTCGGGTCCTCAGAGAAAGTGAATTAATGTGAACATCTATTATGATCACAATGTGACCTCCTAGTCATTTATAAGCTTGCAGAATGACATAAGATGTCTTATTCCAGAAGTGCCACCCATTGTACCAATTGTTATTCCGTATTTTGTTGGTCATGTTTTAAACAGTGGCAGAGCTCAAGCATTACTGTCATTTATCCTATTTAGACAACTTAAATGCTTGTCACTATGAAATGGACTATCTCAGTTTAAACCAAATTTCCATATGTTAGTCACATACAATCTTAACTAGCCTCCGACAGTCACCTACCTTTACTTTAGTCATGACATTCTTATGACACTCTCTTACATTTTGTATGAAACACATTTTGTTGTTGTTTAAAAGGGCTCCATTAAAGCTAAAGAGGACTTTACTCCCAAAGAACACCTGGTTGTGGCTCACCACACTCCAGCATGATGTGCAGTGTGCAAGACTAACTCTGACAGCACACACAGGTGTGGCAGCACACCCAGTTGATTAGGGGCAGCACAAAGGCACCAGATGCAATGCCGGAGACCTAATAGGCAAAGTGCAGGAACAAGTCCTGCTGACCAGAGCACCTTGATGACCACAGTGAGTCCCTAGTAACCCGAGGACTATAATTGTCAGCATCTTAGACTGAGAATTTATGGAAGGCTTTTCTGCCCAGAAGCCTTGTCACCTTGCCATGCCCACCACAGATAATGAGCTGACCTGGCCAGCTGTGTTGATAGCCATCGGGCAAGTCCTCACCTTGGTTCTGGTTGAGCAGTAGTTAAGGTCAAGCCTGAAGATCCAGATCAGATCATCTCTGTGGTAAATGGACTGCCCATCCTGCTGCTTTCCAGGTTATACTAATATATAATATATTCATATATTCTCTCTCTCTCTCTCTCTCTCTCTCTCTTTCTATCTATCTATCTATCTATCTATCTATCTATCTATCTATCTATCTATCTATCTCTTCTCTCCTTCTCGCTCCCTAAAATATTGTAAGTTGTATAAAGTTTGCATGGAGTGTTAACAAATAAAGAACCTGTCAACCTGTCTTGGACATAATTACAATAAATGTTCTTAAAATGACTGAGACCATGTTTTGATTGTTTCCATGATTTAATTCTACTCAGAACACATTTGAAATAGGTTTCTCCTTTTTGCTTAGGTTTCTTTTTCATCTATAATCAGGAATCCCTTTCTTCTGCTAGTCATCCTCAGGTCTAATTTAATTTCCACCTCCACCCTGACCTGATGCTTTCTCTGGTCAATTTTTTCCCATTGATGTTTTCATTGTTTGAACTTCTATGATACATCCTATAGGTATATATGCTTAGCTTCCATTTTAATTTAAAATATAAAATACAGTATCTTTATTATGATTATTTAAATAAAATAACCCATTTTTATGAACAATCTGTCATTTTCATTCTGAGCTTTCATACTTATATGTTCACACATAAGCATATATTTAATCTTACTTTAAGAAATTGTTGCTTTGATAGATAGAAAATGGCTGGATATTATCAACTTCATATGCTTTGAAAATAATATTGTGTTATTTTATCCTTCATCAGTACATGCTGCCCCTCCTTATATTATTTAGTGGTTTTTAGCCTTTCTCTTTCATTACTAATTCCTGGTACTCTTAATCATATGCCCACTTTCTACTATTATGTATAAACAAGATACTTAGTCCTTCCTTCCACGGTGACACTGGTTCTAATAAGATGCAACCTTTAGAAATATTAATCTTTCTCACACTTCATCCTTCCTCTCAAGAGAACTTCAGAACATTCTTACTTTTTGAAAACCTCTTCATCCTTGGTAAGATGACATGTTCTTTTACATTCTTAATATTGAATTTTTCTTGAATATGCCACTCATTTAAAAACTGAATATTTACGAGAAATAAAATGTTTCTACTCCTCTTTATAGCTAAATCTCTTCACCTTTGACAATATACAGTTCATAAAATCTTTATTTTTTTCCTTTCTTGAACACTTAAATTTTCATCAACTTGGTTTTTTTTTGATTCTTTTTGGTTAGAATTCTTTCTACAAAACGTTATTCAGATGAGATATGTGGGTGACTCTGTGTGGTTTGTCCACTCCCAAATTCATGTTGAAACTTGGTTTCCGATGTAACAGTGTTAAGAAGGCATTAAGAGGTGAATAGGTTGTTAATTGTGATTGATTAAGTCCTAGTAGAAATAGATTAGTTGCTGCAATACAAGACTGTTACAAAGCAAAGCTGTCTCCTCTGTTTTATTTCTTCTGCACATGCCCATTTCTCCTTCTGTTTCCTTTCATTGTTGTGATGAAGCCTGAGGCCTGAGGCCCTCATCAAAAACTGAGTAGATAGCAGCGCCATATTTGTGGACTTCTCAGCCTCTAGCAGCATGAGCTAGGTAAGCTTCTATTCTTTATAAATTATCAAGTCTTAGATATTCTGTTGCAACAACAGAAAACAGACTAAAGCAGGTAATATATTATTTTTTCAACCTTGTATACACTAATTTCCAAACTTGCAAATGAAGATTTAAATGCCAGGATATTATACTATTCTTACACACACACACACACACACACACACACACATATGCTGGAAGCCATGAAAATGATGTTTTAAATTCAGAAATCTTACTAACATTTACTTGAGTAGGTCTTTTTTTTTTTTTTCTCTCATGCTTTCAATCTTTGAACTGAAATCTTTCTTAAGAGCTATGATGATAGTCCCATTTCATTTTTAAAAAATTCACCATTTTAGCTTTTCTGCCCATAATTCCGAATTAATTTCTATCTTTGAATTTCTGCTATGTTTTGATATATCGTTTTATTTAATCTTCCCATCTCCTAATTGTGTCTACAAAGCTATTAGCCACTTCTATGTTTGAAGTAACTGATTTACGTGGGGAAGCATGTTCTACTTTTAGGAAGTCATTCTGTGGTAGAGTTGGTCCTCCTTCAATGCTTTTCTTGCCATTCCTACTGTGGTTGTTGAGGCCGTCTTCTCTCTCCTCCTGGGGTTCTCCTTAACTAGGCTGCCGCTCTTCTGAGCGCTTCTTTCTGGCAATTGGTCCACACGGGCGATTACCAATCTCCTTATTATTCTTGGTTTTGCTCTCTCTTGAGATGCAGAGCCCCCTGTTCTCTCTTGGGAGCCATATCTGAGTTGGTGAAAGGTTATTAGACAATCCCTCTCTTGTTGGCACATCAGTATGAAGCCTCTGTGTCCCTAGAATTGGCAAAGTCAAAAGCATTTGCTCTCCTAATTCCTGGTGTGGGGAGTAGGCAGCTTTCCTTGACCCTTAGAATTTCTGTGTATGTTCTGGCCTGGTTGTGCTTGGTGGCAGTTAAAATCATGTATCAACTTGACTAGGCTCTGGTGCTCAGATATTTGGTCAAACATTGTTCTGGATGTTTCCATGAAGTTGTTTTTTGGAAGTGATTTATATTTAAATTGGTGGACTCTGAGTTAAAAAAAAAAATACCCCCCTAATGTAGGTGGGCCTCAGTGAATCAGTTGAAGGTCTTAGTTGAGCCGAGACTGACCTTCCTGAGCAAAAATGAATTCTGCCATCAGTTTGCCTCTGCACTCAAACTGCAACTCTTCCCCTGGTTTCTTGTCTGCCAGCCTCTACCATCAGATTTTAGACTGTCAAGCTCTACAAGCATATTAAGTCAATTCTTTAAAATAAATACCTCTAATATATATCATATATATTATAATAAATACACACACACACACACACACACACACACACACACACACACATCCTGTTGTTTTATTTCCGTCTGGAGAACCCTGTCTAAATTAAACCTTGGTCACAGCATTCTGGCCCCAATATCTCTTTATTCCAAAAAGGTACCTGGTATTTAGAATAATCATGACCATAAAGATTGATTACACTGCACAGTGTACACTAAGTATCTGCTATGTTTATTGATCCCTTTTGAATAATGGCCAAAAGGTGATTCATAAAACAAGACCTGCTGTGTTTTGTACCAAGACCCTGTTTTACTCTGACTAAACTTTTTAAAGGAGGCTTACTGTCAGTACCCAAGGAAAATGTCCTGTTGATTTCGAGGAAGCCTGAAATAAGGACTTGACCTCTCTGCAGTACCTAAACTGGCCGGTGACTGTTCTAGCTAGTTACATCTTCATTTCTAGGGTATTTTCCCTGGAGACATAATGAGCGTGTTGGTTAGGTATTAGGAAAATGGGAAACAAAAGTTGGTTTCCCAAGATTCAAAAGAAAAAGTGCTATGTTGGACAGAGGTCTTCCAAGGATGTTCCTTGCTGTACATCTACAAAGTACTATGAGATTATTAATGCAAATTGTTTAACTTTCTCATTCAACCCAAGAATGTTGCTAATGAAAATATTTTCTGCTTTTTGACACTTTCATGATTATCATCATTATTTTTTTTTTTAGTTAACTGAAGTATTTTGTGTATTTGTTCCTTAAAATATACAAGAACTATTATAGTTCTATGTTTAAAAAACAAATTTGAAGGCATCTTTAAACAGTCCAGAAAACCTTATGAAGAAAGTCTATTTCATTAAAAAATATTGCATTGTTCTTTCTCAAATATATTTTGTTCTTTGTAAAAAAAAAAAAAGACTGAATCTCTTTCATATAAAAATAACATCTTAGTTAAAAGTAGTATTTTCCATGAAGCTATGTGTGAATTTGAAAAATCATAAGCATTCATTAATTTACTAATACTCTTATTATTGTATGATTTTTATTTAAAATAGGTTTAATATAGCTTATAATGGGTTAAGTTGCTGACTAGAAGTTTGTGTATGACTGAAAACAAGTAAACAGGAACAATTTGCATCTTTATGTGCATCTAAAGCAATGTGTATATCTACTGGGGGAAGATGTGGAATCCTAACATGGGTCTTTTTTTCCCTACTGGTGGGATATAATTATCTGATGAAGTGGCCTAGAGGTATTGGCTGGTTTAAATTTGTTTTCCTGAGGGTTTTCACAGATCTGCATTGTTCGAGCGGCTTTGTGGCACTGGAGATGGGGTCACACTGTTTGTGGCAATGAGGCAGTGACCTGCAGTGGCAGCCAAACACTGGTGGTCAGTGCAGCAGCCAGAGTCAAAGAGCACTGACCTTAGTGTTTGCTGAACTGGTATGTGACCTCCAAGGTGTCCAGAAATATGAAAAGGTTTTGTAGAGAGGAGACTAGGAGGCCTATATACAGGGGAGAGGAGAAGTCAGAGACATTTAGTTGTCTTTGTTAATATGGTCTCATTTTAAGATGGATGAGGCATAGGAAAATTCAGGTTACATGTGTCATAAGTGGAAAATAGTAAAGGTGGGAAAAGTAAATAAAGAGATAAAAATAAGCAATATATTGGAGTTACAGTGATGGCATTAACTTGAATGTGTGTGAAATAATCTATAATCACTTCATATATATAATATCCATGGTTATGTACAAAAATCACTTCATGTTGCTAAATTGGTTCCTTCATGTCATGTTAAAATAGGATTAAAGATATTTATTTGATATTTATTATCCCCTGCTCATAGGTTTCTTGTGAGTCATATGAAGCCAATGTGCAGAAATTACTCTACCCATTAAAAAAAAAAAAACTCTATGCATATACAAAGAGTAAAATAAGAGACATTTTTATATAAGAATAAAGGATTTGTAGCAAAAAATGCTGTTTTCATTATAAGTGTGATAATGATTTTCCAAATTTGGATAATCCATTTAATGATTTTTAGCCTAGAAAATTATTTGTGATGCATGTATCAAAAGGTTTGTAAAGCATGCAATTGTGCTCTATAAAATTATTTCTATTGTAAAACACAAAAATCAAAAATTTAATATCAATCAATAATTTCCTTCTTTATAAAGCATTTGACACCATTTCAAAAGTTATTCCTAATGACTCTTATTCTTTGAAACAATAACAATAAAAAACTTTGTATACATAAATGGATTTCACGCATAATATCTGTCTACATTAATAAGTACTATCTATTAGATTGCTATGTAGGTCAATATCTATTAAACTGATCTAGTCATTCAGATCCAGTAATGAATTTGAATCCCTAAGGCTCAGTTGGTCACCATGGAAATTCAAATCATTATTAAATTCCTGATAATACTAATTCCACCACGCTCTCCTGGTCATTTCACACCAGTACATCAAACACTGTATTAAATTATCCATTAAGTCTTTTTTTCTCCAGCATGTTATAAAATCTATGTTTTATAAATAATGCAAACTTGTTATTCAAGTTGGGGAAGATATAAATAATGCAAGTTTGTTATTCAAATTGGGGAAGACAAATTTTTCCATTAAATTAATACTATCCTATTCTAGGGCTCTAGCCTTCTTAAGGACCATTTATGTTATGTTTCTGTGATGATAAATTGTCAGGGGAACATTTGCTTTTGTCTGGCATAAACTGCAGGAAAACCATTGCTACTCAGTCAATAAGCATCAAATCAAATTGGCATCTCTGGTTCTGAAGTTCATCTCCAGAGCTGGCACTTGCCTTTTTCTCATGGGTAAACACATTCATTTCTTCTATAGACCTCATTAGGTAATAAAGCCAAGAAGGCTCATAACTCATTACTGATAAATTTGCACCAGTCTCTGGATGTGAATTTTGGAGAATGTCCAAAGAATCACTTGAATTTCTATGAAATTATGCCTAAAACATAATACTTTTCTTTAATGATAATTCCAGCTAGAATGAATTACAGTCCCGCCAATCATGGGAGACTCTTGGTTATCATAGGATTAGCATGCTGCAAAACTTTATTAATGTCATAATGGTGACATCACAGTTCAAAGTCATTAAACATTCTCTAATTTTCCAATTTCACTTCTCTTATGTCCTCCTAAAGCTTATGCATGCTGTATAAGTACATAAACTATAAATCTAGGTATAAGAATGACTTATCTATTCTTGTTAAAAAGTAGAGTCACAGTCACAGTGGCAAGTCTAACTTCATGAAATTTCAAGCTACTGTTAGCATTGACATGCAGTAAAAAATACTAGATACAGTGGGTATAAGAGTTTTCAGTTTGACTAGTTACGTTTTATATTTCACATTCACTTAAGCTATACAGGAAATGGTTAAAACTATGGAAACTGTCTTAATGAGGATTAAGACTTTGGGAAAACAAATGCCAAGTATAAAATCAATTTAACCCTAGCTGTTTTCTTTTATTTTTTTATTTTCTTATTTTTTATTTTCTTATTTTTTCATGTGGATTCAAATCCTTTGCTTTACTAGCTTTTTATCATCTTGTCCTTCTGGGCACTTAAATACTATCTTCCTTCATGGACCACTTTCTTGTTACTTTATGATTGGCTCTTCACAAATGTGAGGAATTTAATCTCCAACAACAATTTGATAGTAATCGCAATTATTACAATATGAAAGAGATTTTTGATAAACCATGAATACGATACCAAAGAAAAATATAGGTTTTGGGTAGAAGCTCATGAAATACTTGTCTTGTAATATAAACCCTAAAGTAAAGAAAGAGAGCTATACTTGAAAGAAAAGTTAATACAAACTACCTAGTGAAAATGTTACAAGAGTTTGTCTACATTGGCTAGATTTGAAGTCATGAATAAAATTATGATAGTTGATTCAAGTTTTAGTCATATAGGTACATATATCACATTATATGAATATATAAATACCATTTATTGAGTATAGACTATAGCCCAGATATTTTAACTATACAGTTTAACACATAAGTTAACTGTGATAGATGCTATCTTCAAATCACATTTACTGATGAGAAAAATAAGGCTAATACTTGTCCATGAGAAGTTAACACTTCTCAGATATGAATTTTGCAATAAAGTTAAACTGAATTATTTTTATTTTTATTTTTGTGGTACTGGGGATTGAACCTAGGGATGTTCTACCTCAAACTTATTAGTTTTTTTTTTTTTTATTTTGAAACAGGGTTTCACTAGGTTGCTGAGTCTTGCTAGATTGTTGAGGCTGACCTTAAACTTGCATTCCTCCCTTCTCAGCCTCCCAAGTATTGGTATAGCAAGCATGTGACAACTTGCCCAGCTCTAAATTGAATTATTTTTAAAAGCTAACTTTGCCAATTTTTTTTAATACAAACTGATTGCCACTTAATAAATCTCCTAAGATAGCTCTACATTGCTCTTTTCATATTATAAAATTGAAGGGATTTTCCCTAGATAATTTTCATCCAATTTAGGTTCAGCTAAGTTTTATTCTATTTTTAGATATATAAATGATATATTTCAAGAGTGTTCACAATCTTTTAACTTCCATCTTATATTTTCAGAATTATACAATAACTAAGAAATATTTTATTAAAAGTTAATTTTAATGTCATGAATAATAATGAATGTTATTTTGGTACTACTTTTCAAAATTGACCACCTCCCAACAAATCTCTTTATGACATTTATTGAAAACACATCATAGACACATAAATTTTAGTAAGCTATTAATAGTAAACAATGTTTCATTGTTAGTAGCCATAAGGTGCCAGATAATGTTTTTAAAAGGCATGAGGCATTAATAAAGATGACCAGGAGCCATTGTAATTATAGCAAAATTACTATTTTTTTTTTTTTTTTACTTTCTGAAAGCAACTTAGTTGCAGTCTCTCCCACTGGAGTACATTTGTGTTTCCTCATTCTGTTTGGTTGGCAATCTTGTTCAATTATGTAGAATAAAGACATTTAAGAGCAAAATGGGTCCCTGATCAGCACTAAAGTGAGATGTTGTTTAAAAGATCTTAGGAAAGCCGACTGTTAATCATTTAAATTCCTACCTCTCAAATCGGTTTTTAATGCATACACTTTAAATGTTTTGCTACACAAATTTGCAGCAATCAGAATGAAACTTTGAGAATGATCACGAGGTTTAAGGGGGCATGGGATGTAAACTCCAGTAGAGAAAAATAGCAACCACATCCTGTCAGGTTTTTACAATGCTTTCCTAATGCAGAGGTGCTATATTAAAAAAAAAAAAATCAAATGATTCAAAATAATGTGTAACTTAGAGTCCTTGGGCAAGTGATTATATTCTATTGAATCATAAATTTTAAAACTCATAACTTGTTGCATTTAAACACATATGTGTAAATATGTAAATATGGGCAAAGAGATAATTTCTAGGGAAAAAAAAAAGTTAGGCAAGACAAAGGGAGAGAGAATGAATGAATCAAGGGCCTGTATGTATATACGGTCATATGGTAGTTGGTGGGTCTTTCTAAAGTGGTCATATATGGTTGGGTGATCTTAATGAAGAGGACAGTGGACTTGTGGAGATATGAATGAAAAGTGTCCGAGGAAGCAGTAACAGCAAGTGAAGAACTCTAGCATATGTTTAGTGTCTTTGAGAACCAGGATGCTAATGTGGCCAGTGGAGAGACTAAGCACCAATCAGTGGATGAGGTCAGAGAGGGGTCAGGTATAGATGGTGGTGGGCTTCATGGATCATGGAATGAACTTGGATTTAGTTTTACATCTGATGATCAATCTTTTCTGACACTTGAACTAAAGCAGAAACAGATCAGATTATGTATCTTTAGAAGATACCCCTGTCTGCTAATCAGAGATCTATGGCATAGGAAGATCAGTTGGGAAGCTATTGAAAAATAGTGGCAAGAGAGATTTGTGGTTGGTTTGGATCAGGATAGCTGTGGTGTCAGCAAACAGGGGAAGGTCCTTCAACCTATCTAACCTATCTCCTCTTCTTTCTTTCTTTTTTTTTTTTTTGTTTTGTTTTGTTTTGTTTTGTTTTGTTGGTACCGGGTATTGAACCCAGGGACATTCTACCTCCAAGCTACTATACCCCCAGGCCTATTTTTTCTTCTTTATTTTGAGGCTGGCTGCGAACCTGTGATACTCCTGTCTCAGGCTCTCAAGTACTGGGTTTACAAGCATGCACCACCACGCCTGGTTGCATCTCCTTTTCAAGAGCCACTGTAGTTCATTTTTGTCCATCATTGTCTTACAAAGATTCATGCAGTAGTTGACATATAGTGGCATGTAAAAGTACTTTTTGTATAAGAATAAATAAATAAAACGGCAAAGACAATAAAAACTGAGCATTCAAACTTACAAGTATGATTAAGACAAATGGAAATGGTGAAAGATTAGATGTAATTTCATAGAATTCCTGAGGCTTACAGTAGAATTCATAGATTGATTATGATTATATGAGAGTACAACCTATTTCAAAGAAATAAGATCAAACAGAAGAGTTCAAAGCAGATTTTTAAATGTTAAGTTCACTTATTTAAAATCCAAAAACCAGTGATAAACATAGTAAAGATCCATGAGTTAATATAAAAAGAAAACTGGATAAGAAAAATTTTTGAATTTCCAAACTAATAATTATTTAAGCTAATTACCTTTTCTTAACTCTCCACATAGGTTATTAGATCCAGAGTTAAGGAAAATGCCACAAAGTTTCTCTTTATTTTATTAATATACTGGCTTTAATTTTTAAAATAATATATAGAAAAATGCCAACTGGGTACTTTGATAATTATACTCATTATATATTGAAAAATGGTAGATATCAATATATTACTGAAATAAAGATAAACTTCATTTAGGTTATTTTTTTTTCTTTTTTGTGGTACTGGGAATTGAACCCACGGGTATTTTAACTCTATTTTATCTTGAAGCAAGTTCTCACTAAGTTGCAGAGGGCCTCACTAAGTAGCTGAGGCTTGCCAGGAACCTGTGATTCTCCTGTTTCAGCCTCCCAAGAACTGGGACTACAAGCATGTGCCACTATGCCTGTCTCCATTTATTTAGGCTTTAAAAAATAAAATTTATGAATTAAAATTTGTGTATGTCATGATCCTATATGTAAAAGACCAAAAAAAACCAAAAAAAAAAAAAACAAAAAAAACCACCACCAACAACAAAAACTCAACCAATAGACTACTAGAGCCGATAAATGAATTCAGCAAAGTAGCAGGATACAAAACCAACCTAAAAGCTTTGCCTTTCTATATACCAACCATGATTCTGCTGAGGAAAAAAAAACCCAGAAAACAATTTAATTAACAATAACCTCAAAACCAACAAAATACCTATGAATAAACCTAACCAAGGGGGTAAAAGACCTCTACAATGAAAATTATAAAACACTAAAGAGAGAAATTGAAGACGATCTTAGAAGATGGAAAGATCTCCCTTGCTCTTGAATATGCAGAATAAATATTATCAAAATGGACATTCTACCAAAAGTGATCTATACAGTCAATGCAATCCCTATCAAAATAACAATGTCATTCTTCATAGATCTAGAAAAAAATCAGTCACAAATTTCATATGGAGAAATAAAAGACCCAAAATAGCCAAAGCAGTTCTCAGCAATAAGAACCAGGCAGGAGGCATCACGAGTCCTGACTTCAAATTATACTACAGAGATAGAGTAATAAAACAGCATGGTATTAGTACAAAAACAGGCACATAAGCCAATAGAACAGAATAGAAGATACAGAAACAAATCCATACACACTTATAGCCAATTGATTTTCGACAAAGGTGTCATATACATACATTGAAGAAAAGACAGCCTCTTCAACAAATAGTGTTGGGAAAACTGGTTATCCATTTGTAGAAAAATGGAACTAAATCCTTACCTTTTACCAAGAACAGAAGTCAACTCAGGATTAATCAAAGACCTGGAAGTTAGACCAGAGACTGAAGCTACTGGAGAAGGGGATAGGTTCAACATTCCAACATATAGGCACAGGTAGAAACTTCCTAACAAGACCTCCAAAGCTCAGAAAAGTAAAACAATAATTAATAAGTGGGATGATATTACTAAAAAGTTTCTGCACATCAAAGGAAACCATCAGGAGTCTAAGGAGAAAGACTGCGGAATGGGAGAAGATCTTTGCCAGCTATCCCTCTAATACTAGAATATACAAAGAACTTAAAAACTTTACACTAAAAAACCAAACAACCCAATCAAGAAATGGGCAACTGAATCGAATAGACACTTCATAAAAGAAGAGATACAAATGACCAATAGATAAATGAAAAAAGGAGATGCAAATCAAAACTACACTGTGATTTCATCTAACCCCAATCAGAATGGCAATCATCAGGAAGACAAAAAACAATAAATGCTGGTGAGGATGTGGGAAAATAGGAACTCTTCTGCACTGTTGGTGGAATTGCAAACTGGATCCGCCATATGATCCAGCTATACAACTCTTGGGTATCTTTCCAAAGAGGCTGAAACCAGAGAACTCCAGTAATACATGCATACCCATGTTCATAGCACAATTCACAATAGCCAAATTATGGAACCAACCTAGGTGTCTATCAACAGATAAAGGGATTACAAAATTATGGGAAATACACACAATGGAATTCTACTCAGTAATAAAGAAAAACAAAATTATGTTATTTGTAAGAAAATGGGAGGACCTGGAGAACATTATGTTATGTGAGATTAGCTAATCACAGAAAGTGAAGGGCCATATGTTTTATTTAATATTCGCAAACTAGATAGTAATTGGGAGACCAGAGGAACTCCAGACAATAGAGGAGAAACCTCAGTGGAGCCAAAGAGGTGGTGACTATGTGTATGTACTAATGTCAATCTGAATACTCTATAACGGGAAGGAGGGAAATGGGGAGGGGAAAGCAAGTGTTGTGTGCATATATGGCACTGTTAACATGATTTACATGATGATGTGAGACTATAATGCACCAATAAAAGTACATTATTAAAATAAAAATAAAATAAAATTCATAAACTTTCAGCAAAACAGATGCAGATGTAACATAATGAAGTGTATTTGTTAAAATGTAAAGTGTTTGTATCATGTTAGTTAAAATGATAAAGTATACAATATTAGATAGATAGATATAATTTCTAAAAGGTATTTAATTAATTAATTAATTAATTAATTAATTTTTGCGGTACTGGGGATTGAACTCAGGGGCATTCTACCTCCGAGCTATACCCCCAGCCCTATTTTTTATTCTTTATTTTGAAACCGAGTCTCACTAAGTTGCGGAGTGCCTCACTAGGTAGCTGAGGCTGGCCACGAACCTGGATCCTCCGGTCTCAGCCTCCCGAATGCTGGGATTACAAGCCTGCGCCACCACGCCCGGCTCTAAAAGGTATTTAATTTATAATGTAAAAAAAATCACCAAATTCAAGGGTAGCTATGATTACCCACTATTCAATATTATACTCAAATTTCTATAAAGTACAGTAACAGAGCAAAAAATAGTAAA
Organism: Graphiurus murinus; assembly: GCA_004027655.1. Lineage (NCBI taxonomy): Eukaryota > Metazoa > Chordata > Mammalia > Rodentia > Gliridae > Graphiurus > Graphiurus murinus. The sequence goes on from PVLC010000404.1 coordinate 180,730, forward strand.
ATTCTAAGGACTAGAATAGAAAGGAAACATTTTTAAAAGCACTGTCACTACTTGCAGGTGAGTGTCAATACTGAAAACAAACTAACCTGTAAGCAACTGACTTTAATTAATAGAAGAGTTTAGAATATTTTCTAAATTCAAATTAATATTAAAAATTGTAGATACTTCTATATACTAGCTATAAACAATGGGGGATATCTTTAAGTTAAAAATGTATAAAATATCTATATACTGTTAGTTTCCTAGAATTAATACTAAAAATCCCAAGAATAATATTATAAACCCATCCAGAAAGATAATAAATAAGCAGCAAAAAATATATTCCATAGAATAGACTTGATATTGGTACATGTCAGTTATCCCTTAGTTTATCAATACACTCAATGTACTTCTAAAATTCCAATTGTTTTGATACATATCTGTGCATTTGTATATGAAATTTATTTATTTTTAAAAGTGCTGGGGTTAAGCCCAGATTCTTGATTATTTTAGGCAAGTTCTCTACCACTGAGCTACACTCTCAGCTAATGTATATGTGAAATCTAAAGCTGAATGTAAAATATTTAGGAATGACATAATATAAAAATGGCAATTTTTCCCCAAGAAGAGCAAGAATATAGCTCTTTGTTGAGTTGTACCAGATATCAAGAATTGTTATGGAGATATTATATATAAGCTATTGCATTATTAGCATGATCATTTTTACTCATAGAACAGAATTCAGAACCATGAAAGAGAATATGTGACTATGAAAGGAATTTATAGTAGAATCAACACTTCCATAAATAAAAGGAAAAACACAAATCCCAATAAATATTGCAGAGGATTGAATAACCAAATAGATAAAAACTAAATAAATATCAAGCCCCTAACTCACATCATATAAAAATAAAGACCAGGTATATTTAATAACAAAATGTAAGTGGTAAAAATGTCAAGCTTTTAAAAGACAATATATAACATCAGTCTGATGTATCCTTAAAAATGATATCCGAATTTAACTACATCAAAATTACGAAATATTTCTTAAACCATATATATAAAGACATATTTTTAAAAGTCTACAACACATGAGATAAGATATTTTTAGCACATATAACCACCAAACTTTATCATCTAGAATACATTAAATGCACCTTATGGATGAAAGGAAGAGAAAAAATTCAAAAATTATAAATAGAAATTACTAAAAAAATTACCAAAAGGGAAAAACAAATGACTTATAGGCATAAGCAAAGAGATTAACCACATTGAAAAATAATAGAATGCAAATACAAATGTGAGTGACAATGAGACATCACGTCATATCATCAAATTGAAAAAAATATTCATACTATATCAAGGATGTAGAGCAATGAGAATTCAATCCATTATTTATTGGAGTGAATTGGCATAACAATTTTGGAAAACAGTTTGCTATAGCTAAAGGTGAAATGTTCATTCCCTAGACATACAAATCTACTATTAAATATTGACCCTAAAAACATATTGTTAATAACCAGAACCTGTCACAAGAATTGCTTATAGCATAATTACACATGACAACTAAAATTTGGAAACTACAAATTTCCAAATTTACAAATTTCCAAGAGGATAATGTTGCAGAAAATTTTTAAAAAATGGTAAAAAATGGACCAACTAGAGTTGTACTCATTAACGTGGGTGAATCTTAAAAATAATTATCCTGCAAAAAGAAATAATAAAATATGATTCAACTTTTACATAAAGTTTAAACAGGCAAAATGTAAAAGTATTTGTTTAAGTATAAATATACAGGTGGTAATAACTCTAGAGAAATATGAGACCAAACTCAAAATTCAGGTGTTGGAGAGGACACAAATGGAATACAATGATGTTTATTTTATTTTGACTCAGTACCTGCAAGTTTGTGTTTATTCCTTATGTACACATATGTTTTAATATATTTATATTTTTCATATAGTTCACAATATAAAAATGAGGTCTAGCTTATTGCATTTTTATGTATCTTCAGGTTGTCAATGTAAAAGTCTAACATTGAAAGGTTTTTTTTTTTTTAATTTAAGAGGAAATTTGTATTGAAGAACTTGTTATATTACTAATTTCCTTTACAGATCGATTTTTCTGTCGTTCAAATGACGAAAAGGATATAAAAGTCATGTTTACTCAGGAGTTGAAAAGGATGGTATGAAGCAGAAATAAAGATGAAGTACTAGATTTTGTACCTAAAACTCATTACATCAAAACTCATTTCTTCTATGTTAGAAGCAAAGGGTAAGCATATTCATTCATGTAAAACTAAATTAAATGGATCAATAATTATAGTTATCATTAACTGAGTTTGTAATATGTGCAAATAATTGGCCATTTATTTTAAGTCCATTATCTTTAATTCTTAGAGCAATTCTGTAAAGTAGAATATCAGAAGCAGAAATTGATTTACCACTTATCTCATGTATTGAAAAGCTAAGGTTTCAATGTAAGTGTCTCTCTTACCGATATGCCTCTTTGTTATTACTCCATGTTGCCCAAATATTATTTTTGATGTCAGAGAGTGGGGAATAATGGAGCATGATAAGATCTGGCTCTTAATCTATCTCTACAAATTATTAACTGTTTGACCTAAACGCTATTAACTCTTAGGGATTCAATTTTATTTATTTATTTTTTAATGTTGGAATAATAGTACCTATCAAGATTTTTCTGAGGTTTAAACAAAATGCCTATGTAAAGTACCTAGTATAAAACACCCATTCAATAATTTTTTGATTCTTTTATTAGAATTATTACTTTGTGGCAGTGCAGGTTATAAAATTAAGTGAATGTCTCAAATAAACTTTAGTATCATGATTTCTAAAGATAAATGGATAATTAGATTAATATAAGATTGGTCAAACCAACAGAGGCAAAAAGTAAGGCTAAACACATGAGGAACCTAACTCCTGGTCAAAGTGGAGAGGATGATGAAGCCAGCAAGAGGTTGATTCTCTGAAAATGGAACATCTTTGAGTAAGCTGCTTTAATGAAGTTGGAGGCAGGGGTGGGGGTGAGCTTTATTTGGAGAAAATGAATAAGAGAAAAAGAAAATGAACGAAGACTGTGAAGAGGTTAGCTATTCCTGACATAGAGCAGCCCTACACAATTTCCTATTTAGGTACTCCAGTTTCAGTTACCCTGAAGGAATGAGTCATGAGGAAGGCTGACCAGAAAGATCTCACACTGGGTAGTCAGATGCAGTGTCTCAGTGCTGTTCAATTTTTTTTTTTTTTAAACCAAATAGTAGCTGCTCTATTTCTCTGGCATCCTTACCAAGAAAAACCAGAAGTCTTTTGTCTGAAAAACAGAATATGGGCTTCCTAGCATGTGTTATTCATGTTTACTGAATTTCTACTTGTCTACCCTTCTGTATCTTTGCTTCCAACAACCTAATTCTTCAGTCTTCCTAGCAGGACTTATTCACTCCTGTTACTCCATTCTCTAAGTAAACCAAGACTAGAATATGGCTGCACATGTGGAGGCTTATTTGATCCCATTTAACTGCCTGTTTGCATGTCTATATTGCTAACCTCAGGTCCCCAGCTGCTGTGACTTATGGATTTGTTATACCCTCTTGCAAGGCCTAAAAATTATGGTACCCCTTAGGTAGCTGGCATTCCAAGCAAACACTGCAGCTCTAATGAGTGAATCTTGCTTCTGTACATGTCTACCAGGTCATGTCTCATTGACAAAATCTCAACATAACCTCAGAAATTATTGAAATGGAGTTTGGAAACACAAAGTATTATAGATTTTCAACTTCTAGTGACCTCTTCTGCAGCTAACATTAGAAAGGCTATTTATTTGTTATTTTTCCCCTTGAAAAATGAAATGGTTGTGGTTCTGTCTAGTGTTGATTTCCAATAATCCCTTGTGACATACTTCACTGTGTACAGAAGAAATACTAATCCCAGATCCTTTAAGTGACAAATAGGACACTGCAGGAAGGAAAGCAGCACTTGGGCTTACACTGGACTCCATACCTGAGCGCATAGCCTCTTTCTGAATGCTTTCATAGTCATGCCAGTCCTTTCTTCTCAAACCATCTGTCCATGCATAGAATTGCCCATCTCCCAGGCCCAGTGGAAATGTCTGTGGAAAAGGAAAGTATTCAAGCATAAAAAGGAGGTATTTCCTTTTGCATGGTAGGTAAACACAGGGGGCACATAACAGGCAATCAAAGAATACTTGTTAAATAAGGGATTCCTCTGAGTATAGTGGAAGGAAAGCTATTGCTAGGGAATAAACATACACTTTACTTTTAAATCGTTTCTCTTTACCCTTTAAAATGGGAGCATCCACTTCCCATGACCCCCACCTATTTTATTTCATCCAGAGACCTTAAGAATTCAGGGTCACCTCCTCTAAGCCTAAAGGCCTAGTTGTTTTCATTTGTAGGAAGTGTAAATATTGGTAATGCTACTGATTTTGGTGTTAAATTGAAATAATTTTGTTGGTGACTTATACGTAGTTACTCATTTTTTCTTTATTCTGTGCTCGTGATTAAACCCAGGGCCTTGTGCATGCTTGTGCAAGTGCTCTCACACTAAGCTATACCCACCACTCATTTTTTACTCTTTTGATCAAATATATTTATTTGAATGGGTTTTTTTAGTACTATTAGCAACCATTCATTGAATACTCACTGTGTGATAGGTACTATGTTAAATACTCTGTGTATAGAAGTTTGTTGTATCTGTACAGTAGTCCTGGGTTGTAAGTTCCCATTTTTTTGCAAAAAAAACTTAACTGAGGCTACTATATTAACTTTAATGAAACCACAGTGACAGGGCCAAAACTTGGAACAATTTTGTTAAGATTGAAATTATGTTCTTAACAACTATTAAATATTGTATTCCATTTAGTTTTCTGCTAGAGTACAGTGTGTTTGCAATCATAGATAAACCCACTCATCAACTATAGTCACAACATGTATTTTATGCTGTTCCTCAAACTCAAAAGGTTGTAATGTCAACCTGAAAATGATCTCTACATACATTGCTGAAGCTACTTCTTTTTTGTGGTGTTTATTTTTGGTAATAAGAAACAAAAGTTAGCCGGGCGTGGTGGCGCACGCTTGTAATTCCAGCATTCGGAAGGCTGAGACCGGAGGATCCGGGTTCGCGGCCAGCCTCAGCTACCTAGTGAGGCCCTCCGCAACTTAGTGAGACTCGGTTTCAAAATAAAGAATAAAAAATAGGGCTGGGGGTATAGCTCGGAGGTAGAATGCCCCTGAGTTCAATTCCCAGTACCGCCAAAAAAAAAAAGAATTAAAAAAAAAACAAAAAAAAAAAACCAAAGAAACAAAAGTTATTTTAAACAAAGCTTATCTCCATAATCTCAGTAGTTAAGGTAATATAAAATAAATGTTTTCACATCACATACTATTTTTTCTTCTTTGGGTTTCCTTTTTTTTTTTTTGAGGAAGAGGCAGAGATAATTAACACATTACAGAAGGAAGGAAACTTTTAAAAGTAGAAAAAAGTCAACTTGGTCCAAAGATGAATAATTTCAGAGAACTAATTTTATTCTAAGAGCATTTCCAAGGCAAATAACATGTCTTAGTTCCTAGTTTTAGACAATGTAGCCATTATGCTTTTGAAAAATTATTTACCTTTAGCCCCTCTTTATAGCTTATAAAAGTTCCACTTGTGCTGAAAGGATGAAAATGAGGCATAATATTTTTTTTAAAAAACAAGGGAGTTAAAATCAGATTTCCATGCCAAGTCATTATAATTAACATATTTCAATTATTTTGATTTTGTTGCTCACTATAGTGCTGAGCTCAGCAAAACAAAGAAAAAACATTAAGGATGATGATTAAATTATATAAAATAGCCGGGCGTGGTGGCGCATGCTTGTAATCCCAGCATTTGGGAGGCTGAGACCAGAGGATCCGGGTTCAAGCCAACCTCAGCTACCTAGTGAGGCACACTGCAACTTAGTGAGACACTGTTTCAAAATAAAGAATAAAAAATAGGGCTAGGGGTGTAGCTTGGAGGTAGAATGCCCCTGAGTTCAATCCCTAGCGCCACAAAAAAAAATTATATAAAATATCAAAATTAATGAGGATAACCTTTAAAACAAAGATTAAAAGAAAGATATGGGACAATAAGAATAATATAGTAAAAATAAAAGGAAAATAAAAATATAATTTGGGTATATAAAGTAAACATTTAAAAAGTCAGAACATTTAAAAAGTCAGACTGTTTTTTTTCTAATTGAAGTTGATCTTATAATTAAAAATGTTGTCAAGCTGAGTGTGGTGGCACAAGCTTGTAATCTTAGTACTTGGGAGGCTGAGACCCGAGGATCTGGCTTCACAGCCAGCCTCAGCTACTTAGTGAGGGCCTCCACAACTTAGTGAGACCCTGTTTCAAAATAAAGAATAAAAAATAAGGCTGGAGATGTAGCTCAGAGGTAGAATACCCTTGGGTTTCATCCCCAGTAAGTCAGTGAAAAAGTTTTAAATAATCAAGTAAATTTAACATATACAATCTATGTTTTGTCTCAGCTGTGTATTTACAGTGATAAATACTGAGCAGTAATAAAAGTCTTCTACACTGGTGTGAATAATAACAACTTGCAAATATGACTTTCAGATTAATAACTTTTGATATGAAACATGGACATATTCTTGTGAATTCCAAGCTCCCTTTGACCATCCAGTATACTCTTTTTACTTATTTTAATATGTTCAGTTACAGGAATATGCTGCACTGAAACTGTCAATTTATCTACAAACATTTAATGAACCTTAGTAACTAGAAATATAAGGTGTATTTAACACAAAAGTTGATCTTTACTTTCTCCAAAAACCAAATGAAAGTGATGATAAAGTGCCTGATGAATCACAGAAGCAGATAATTGAATTGACATAAGTTTTTTGAAAATGGCTAAGAATTATTGGGAAGAGAGCACATATTTTTATGTTGCTGAATTTGAAAATACTTAAAAATTGGAGGCATCAGATATGTCTGAGTATGAGATTAAAGGTAAAAAAAGGATTGATTGACATGTTCTATAAGAGGCAGTGGACTCTCCTGGATTTACACTCCAACTTCAACAAGGCAATTTCTGAGAGTCATTTTCTACACTCCCCACTGTAGACATTTGAATGAGAGAAGTATGTGCCTGGGTCCCTAGAAACATTTGAATATAAGGTTGTCAAGATACACTAAAAATTAGGGTTCATTGTCAGCATATATACATTCATGGGCCTATCTTCCCTCCCCAGACTTCTAGAGAGCTGACAACCACAGCTTACACCCTTAGACAAAAAAGAGAGAAATTCCTACCTGGAGAATTAGACATAAAAGAATGAGATATGGGACTGGATCCCAGTACACATTCAGTAACAGAAAATCTCTTCAGTAACAAGAACTTGATTCTATTCTTCATAGAACAGAATAATGAATAGGCAGCCAAGGATTACCAGGCATTTGAGAGAGCATTCAACAAAAATTCAGACGCTAACAATTCAGATGGCAAAAGTAAATAAAAGACATAATGAACATGAAGAAAAGAGAAGCAATTTAAATGACAGAAAACTTAAAAAAAATGAAAGTTCAATTTTCTCTAAATGAGTTAAGAGAACGTTCCTCATTAGAAATAGAAATTTAGAACAAAAGAAGTCTTTAGACAATAGGAAATAGATATTTCTATGTTCATATATAAAGTTATCAATACCAATTTTAATAACATGTATAGTGAGGGGAGGGGATAGGGTGAGATCTGGAGGGAAACACACCAAGTACTGTGTGAATGTATGCATCTATCATTTTGAACCTAATTATGATCTATAATTACAATGCACCAATAAAAAATATGAAAGCAAGACAAGGACAATTATGAGACATTTTGGAAAATGAAGGTCAAAAGAATCCTACTAAGAAATAGAAACAACACATACAGGCACTGGTAGAAAGTTCCTCAATAAGATCCCAAAGCACAAGAAATTAAAATGAGAATTAATAAGTAGGATGACATTAAATTAAATAACTACTGTGCAGCAAAGGAAGCCATCTAGAATCATAAAAGAGTACCAACAGAATGGGAGAGCTTTATAAACTATTTCTCTGATAGAAGATTAATATCTAGAATATACAAAGAACTTAAAAAACTTAACCTTAAAAAACCAAATAATCAAATAAAAAAATGAGCAAGTGAATTAAATGATTTACAAAAGAAGAAATACAAATGGTGATAAATATGCTAAAACAATGTTCAACATCATTATCAAGAAGAGAAATGCAAATCAAAACCACACTGAGAGTCCACCAAACCTCAATTAGAATGGCAATCATCAAAAATACAAACATAATAAATACTGGCAAGGATATGGGGAAACAAGAACACTTCTATATTGTTGGTGGAATTGCAAATTAATGCAGCTACTTTGGAAATTAATATGGAGGTTCCTCAGAAGACTGGGAACAGAACTACCACATGATCCAGCAATACCACTCCTGAGTATCTTCCTAAATAGATTGAAGCCAGAATATTATACTGATGTACATTTGTAGTAGCACAATTCACAATTGTCAAAGTATGGGACCAGCCTAAGTGTCCATAAACAGATGAATGGATTATGAAATTATGGTATCTATACACAATAATTATTCTACTCTGCTATAAAAAAGAACAAAATTATGTCATTTGCAGGAAAATGGATGGAACTAGGAATATTTGATAAGTAAGATCAGCCAGTTACAAAATGTGAAAGATCATATATTCCCCATTGCATGTAGAAACTAAGGAAAAGGTAGGATACAATAGAGACTCCAGATAATAGAGGAGAAACCCCAGTGCAGTGCTGGAGGGGTCTAGGTAAGGGAGGGTTGGGGGAGGGAGACTTGATGAAGGAAACACTTCAACTGACATTGTGTACATACATGAAGTTGGCATTGCCAATCTCAATAGCATGTATGGGGAAGTGGAAAGAGTGAGGGAGGAGCTGGGACAGGGTTGGAGCTCACTACATGCTATATACATGTATGTCTCTAACACTCTTAACTTTATTATGACGCATGATTGCAATGAACCAATAAAAATGACAAGCACGGGACGACAGCAAGAGAATGGCTGGTTCACATTACAGGCTTCATAGCCTGATTGCACTTTAATAGCTATTCAAGTATTCTCTTTTAAATATTAATCTCAACTAAAAATTCTTAGCATCCTGTATTGATATTATGCTCCAGCAAGGTATATGGGCATTGTAAGAACACCTCTTGATGACAGAGGAATTTGGCTAAAGCAGAGCATCTAACTCTACTGTACTTTAATAAAAGTTATCTGAGTCTTTGCTACACTAATACCTCTTCTGTCTAGTCCTTAGTCTCAATTCATGTCTATTAAGTCAATGTTATCATTTATATAGAATACCCCATAAAGGGATCATGTATTAATGTTCAGAGTTCATCTAATTAAGTTACAAGGGTTGCAATTTTTTTTTAAGTACTAGAGACTGAACCCAGGAGCATTCTACCTCTGAGCTACACCCCCAGCCCCATTTTTTATTCTTTAGTTTGAAACATGTCCTCTAAATAGCTGAGGCTGGCCGCAAACCTGCGATCCTCCTGTTTCAGCCTCTCAATTACTGGGATTACAAGCGTGGGCCACCATTCCCAGCTGAGGGTTGCAATTTCATCAGTGGATAAATCCATTGTAATGGATTTATAGGATGGTAACCTAGGAGGTTGGGGTGTGACTGAAGAAAATGGGTCCCTGAGTGTGTGGCCTTAGGGACCGAGCTTTTGTTTTTGAATCCCTTTGCTTGCTCTTGCTTCTGGCCCTCCATGATATGAGATCAGAGCCTTGTTCTCTCCCTCTCTCTGCTTCTCACCACCATGGTCTGAGCTCCACAGTCCCTGGCCTCACCTGGACTCAACTCTGAAATCTCCAAAAACTATGAGCAATGTGTGGTCAGTTGTTTTGCATCACATCAGCGGTAATGTTGACAGAGGCAAATGGAAACTGAGTAGACGAGAAAGAAATCTGTGAAACAGCGGTGTTGTAACTGTTCTGTAGATAATTCTGAGGCTTACTAGAGGTTGAAAGTTTCTAACCCATAAGAGTACAAAAGTGACACAATGGTACATTAGGACAAGAAGTCAAACACATTAGAAAAGCATGTGCCACAATCTATTGAAGAAGCTCACATCCAGGGCTGATGACCAACACAAAGGTTGGGTATACTTGATTCCTTTCCACCTGCCAGAAAGGTGTGTGGATAAACCTAAATGAATCCCAGCACCTTTGCATAGAATCATCCTCTGATTCTGAAAGCCTAACCATCCAGTAAATTATCCATTAGTGTTCTGACCTTTCCTTTCACATGAGCAATCTCCAGTGCCCAGATCCATTTGCTTCTCTTCTGGGTTATCATATCATGTGTCCTCTGGATGATTACAATAGTATAGCTCTATTATCTGTGACCTTGTAAAATAAATACAAAGAATATTGTACCTTCATAAGGCGTGCGTTTCAGACCCATGGTTAGGTTGGCTACTTATTCGTGAGCACCCTTTCAGCTTTTCCCCTTGTGAACTTTTTATTCATTGTCACGTCACTATAAATAATTAACTTGAAAAGATTTCAAGGATAGGACAGACATAATCCAATAAATAGGAATCACATGTAATAGGTAGATCTGGCTCCCAGAGTCTATAAAAAAAATATGCTTTGAATGGGTCAAGGGGAAAAGTTTCTAAGGTTAAAACATTACTTATAGTCACTATATTTACCAGCAGTGACAAATTCAAACTTTCTGAGGTCAGTCATGTGGCACACATGGATGGAAAACTAGAATGTGCTACTCCAGGGACTGTTGAACTCCAGGCCTACCTCACTACTGTTATTAACTTTAAAGTAATCTTAAAACACCTCCCCAGATCTGTCAGTCTGAAAATCCCTGGTGAATAAAAAGAGTTTGCTATTGCCTTTTATATTAGAACAGATTATTTATTATACCTGCAGATGGGGATGGCATTAAAAATACACATTTGGCCAGGTGTGGTGTTGCACACCTGTAATCTCAGTATTTGGGAATCCAAGACAGGAGGATTGCAGGTTTGAGGCCAGCCGTAGCAACTTAGCATGACCCTATTTCAAAATAAAAAATGAAATAGGGTTGGGGGTGCAGCCCAGAGGTAGAATCTAGTATCACACTTAAACACACACACACACACACACACACACACACACACACACGACACATTTGTGTATCTTTTCAAACAAAATATTGTGTATATTCTATAGCCTATATTTGGTTTTAAGAATCAAACCACCAGTGGATGCTTATCCTCCCTATAAATCATATATCTACCATTCTACTTGCTCCTGGATAGACAACATGAATGAATGTTAGGACTCTCAATCCAAGGCCAAAAGACATAAATTGGGGTTTCTAATTATAGGTAGGAAGACTATATTTTCTTTAGGTTTCTTAGTAAAATTACATATAAAATTAAGTTAATAGAAATAATACCTATCTTATATATCTCACAAAATTTTTTGAATTGAAAAATCAGAGAAAGTGTTTGAAAGTCATAGTCTTATCCCAAACTGATATACAAATGCCAATTGTTTTCACCACCTCTGCTATTTTTATAGATATTTATTCATTTGCCCTTGAAATGTTTTAACATAGTTGCACAGATAAAGCTCAAAAATTTTGTGGGTCAAACTATATTATACTAGATGTTAAAGGAATATAGTGATGGATATGAATTCTTTTATTGGGTATGATTAAGTTTCTTATATATCTATGCCATCTGGGATATGCTTTAAGATTAGCCAGTCTCAAGAAAGTAAAGAGCTATATGTTTTCACTTATATATGGAAGCTAGAGACAAATTGGGGGGAAAAAGGGATATCAGATAAATGAGAAAAGATTCCAGAAGAAGAGTGGAAGGGGATTTGGAGAGCGGAAGGAGGTGGGGAAGTGAAAGGGGAGACTTACTGAAGGAACAGTTCAAATAATGCTATGTTCATAGATGAAATTATCAATACCAATTTCAATACTGTGTATGGGGAGGGGGAGAGGGGTGAGATCCGAAGGGAAACACATCACATGCTGTGTTTATACAGGGTTCTATCACTCTGAACCTCATTATAATGCATAATTTCAATGCACTAATAATAATAAAAAAAGAAAGTAGAGTACTACTGACAAAATAATATAATGAATAGAGTGGATAGGAAACAGATGACCAACATTCATTCTTATATAATATTATCTTTATAAGAACTAGTTGCTGAACTAGAGTTCAGAAATACTAAGTTCAAATACTAATAATGTTTTCAAGATCACATAACTAAATGGCAAACTAGCATTTGAACCAAGTAAACTTACCTTTAACTCTAATAAATTAATAAAATCAAACTGCCATGAGATTTTTATGCTTATCCCATTACTCAACTTTATTAGATAAAGCCATTTACAAAAATGTTAGGAAATAAGCCACAAAAAATAAAATAAGAAGAAATTCACATGCAGGATATCAGACTTCAGCCATAGAGTAGTAGGAAGTCACTAAAAGGTCTCAAATAGAAAAGAAATAGAATTAAAAGTAACCCAGCAGGTAGGTGTTTTTTTTTTTTTTTTTGGTGGTAAAGAGGATTGAACCCAGGGGCATTCTACCTCCAGGCTATGCCTCCAGTCTGAATTTTTATTATTTATTTTGAAACAGGGTCTCACTAAGTTGTGGAGGGCCTCACTACATAACTGAGGCTGGCCACGAACCTGGATCCTCCAGTCTCAGCCTCCCAAGTACTGAGATTACAATGAAGCATGCGCCACCACACCCGGCCAGTTAATTTTCTTTTTTTTTTTGTTCTAATGCTGCAAATCTAAAACAATCAACAGAAAAGGGTTCTGTATTTTTGTATACCTATAAAATACACTGATCAGTTAGTACCAGACAAAAATCACTTTTTAGTACATAGAATCATCTTGTTCCTTAAATTCTATATAAATTCTAAAACACATCACTGCTAATATAATTCCAAGACACTGACAAACTTATTTTATTGACAAGCTTATTTTGCTTTATGCTAATATGAATTATCCAGATCTGTCCTCTTCATTTCGTAAACATAGTGTCTTCAACAGAATTGAGAATTAAGACATGTGAAGCAGGTAAGGGGATGTAGCACTGAGATGTACAGTTCCTTTTTGGGGTCTCAACAATTTTGGGGTGGAATCTGGAAATCTGTGTTGTTATATAAAAACAAATCTTGATTTTTAAATTTTAAAACAATGCAAATAGTTATAAAACATATTTTGGTGGAGATGGGAAAAAGGAAGATTGAGGAAGGAGACACTTCAAATAATGTTATGTGCATATAAGAAGGTATCACGACCAATCTCACTAACATGTAAGGGGAGGGAGGAGGAGGTAGCTGGTTGGGATGCAGATGGAAATACACCAAGGGATGTGTATATGTATGATTATATAGCTCTGAATCTCATTATAATTCAATGTACAATAAAAGCATAACATAAAAAAACATATTGTAGTATATCATGTCTTTGGAACATATCAAACATGCAGTCTCCAGGTTGACACCTGTGGCCAGGTTTATGTCGCAATCTTAGTCATGACACTTCCCCCAGCCTGCCTCAGAAAGGAACGCATTATCTTTTCCTTGGTGTAAACTTGAGCGAACTTAACCAAGACTTTGAACTCGTGCATTTATCATTGGTATTTATATCAGTATTTACACTTTCTGAGAGCACGGAATGATTTTTCATGGAAGATGGATGTGTAGATCATTATAACTAGTTAAAGACACACTGAAGCACACATTGGTGAGGCAATTTTTCAAAAGTAAGAATGTCAGAAGAGTGAGTCCTACTAAGTGTCAACTGAATGGTACATTGGGTTTATTTTGAGAATTAAAAGGTGAAAATGATTGGCTTGGTGCTCCCAGGTGGGATCATTTCTGTACATGATGCACTGTTACAGTGACCACACAATTAAAACTTTATGAAATGTTATCGCATAATAATGTTTACCTTTATTATACATATTGATCTTTGGGGTTTGTTTGCAAGAAAAGGTTTCTGTCACACTCATGTTACTTAATAATACCAATATTTTATTTTAAATGACTATTTTCATGTAATACAAGGAAGTCACAATTCAACAGTTCTGACATCTCTTGCTTCCTGCTCCAATTGATCTGAAACTATGTTTTACATTAAATTTTCCTTCTGTGGTCAGTGGAGAGATTAAACATTGTATTTATTTACATGGGAAAAGGCCAAATCACTCTCATCTTATGACTTCTTGGTGAAGAATTTTCTTTGTGAAAAATTTCCAAAGATGCCTCCTTGTTTAAATAGGTGGCTGGAAGAGAAAACAAAACAATGCATTAATTCATTTTTATTCTACATTGTCACTTCTTAAGTTTCATTAACATAATTGGAATCATCAATTAACAGAAGTTTCTGTTAGTAACCAGAGAGATCAGTAGCAAACTATTCTCACGTGATTAAAGGCACATTATGAAGAGTTGTTTTGTTAAGGGAAATAGACTGAACCTGGCTGGTAAAATCCTATGATATCCCGTAGGTCTCAGAACTCCGTAGCAATCACATGCAGCTAACATGCTCAATTACCATCTGAGCATATGATGTAGGATAGTTGTGTTACTGACCCTCAAAATTACTATAATTTGTACTTTCATTCATCACAACAGAAACCTGTTAACTCAGCAGGAAAGCCCCCCATATCTCTGATTAATATGCAGCCTCGTACCTTGGAGCAATAGTGAGGAGATCAGCATTCTCCATCCTGAAGTATACTCTTTGAATCCTAAGGAAAAAAGATAAAAAAAGGAAGGGAAAACAAACAAACAGACAAACAAAAAATAAAGTAGGATTAGCATGGAAATGGTTAGCATAAGTGTGAAAATGTAAAAGCAAAGAAAGCTCATTTAAAAAAAAGCATATCATATTAACCTTCAAGAATCACCTGTCCCCCTCTTGATGGTGAATCCATACACTTGCGGCTTTCTGGGGGTATTAAGCTTGGGTTTCCTGACCCCCTGAACTTTTCTTCAGAAGGACATCATGTGGTGCCTCTAGAATTCCACCCTATCAATTTGTCAAGGAAAAAACATAGATCCTCAGTTGTTCTCCAGAACGAGTATTATCTTAAACTGTGATTCTAGTTTCTTATTAATCTGAGCTCACTGTTTTATGTCTAAAGGGAAATATACAACACAGAAAGATGTAATGAGGCTAAAAGAGAAAAGGTAATATCTTTTGTCATGCTAAGTGTGACAGTGAGGAAGAAATCAAAAAGAGAATGTGGGTTGTTTCTCCAACTTGTAGGTCTAGGTCACCTGGGTGCTTCCATTCATCTACTAAGAAAATAAATAGTACAACAGCACTCGTGTCAGAATTACAACTGAGGTTATAAAATTATAACCTCACAATTAAGAAGTAATCACATGACAATATGGCTACATTTTCTATTTCATAATCCTGAAATGCTACTATAAAACTTGTGCTTGATATTCACACTAACATTACCTTTGTCATTTCAATCACATCTGTACAGTTTGGATGTGACCTCCGCATTGCTTTCAATGAAATTTTTTTACTTATAGTTTTATTGAGATTTTAAGTGGCTTTTATCATAATGATATTAATATTTTATGTGAAGAAAATTGTCCTTAAACACTGAAGACAATTAGAATATGCAATGTTGTTCCTTGAAAGGTTCAAACAAATGTTTTTAGCCTGTCTATCCAAAAAGCTGAGTTAGTGTTCATTTAATCTTTGGAAAAATTAGTAAATAGGTTAAAAAAAACCATTGTAAATCAGCGAAATTTTGAACAAACATTTATTTATAGGAATGTCAGAACATACTATATAAAATAGATCATTGGCAAGTCAGACATATTGCTTAGCGATATAGAACAGAGGGTGTTTATACCATGGCCTCCCTTCCACTACCAATATTTTAATACTGCTGTAATTTTATTCAATGTACCATTCAGCTGGTCAGCCAACATGCCTGCCCTGGCATGAGAGATATAATTGGGAGCCAGACAAAATGACAGCACTCAGGGACATTATATTCTATTAGAAGGTGAAACTAATTCATTTAGCCATTATTAATTAAACATCTACTCTTTGTCTAGCATTGTCCTAGGTACTTGAAATTTACCAGTGACTAAAGCAGAAAAAGAATCATGCCCTTGAGGATGTTATATTCTAGAAGTATATTTTAAAACATAAACAAATAAACTATATAATATTAACTTCAATGAGGCCTTTTATACCATATTCAAGTGTTATGGGGGGGGTGCAGAGGAAGGTAGAAATATGTTGAGTTTGGGGCATAACCCATTTAACGTATCTAAGACTTAGGAAGAATAGTACCCAGTAGATGATTGGTTTTACTGGTAGAATGAGCTGCTGTACTTTCTCACTTAAAAATTTATTTTGAAAAATGTACTTCCCCATGTATTAGACTTAAATACAGAGACTGTTCTTATGTAGGTGTGTAAGCATCGTTCCAGGCAGAAGTGGCAATGTATCGAATATGCCAGGTTGCATTTAATAGTACTGGCTACCTGGCATAAACATAACTTATATATAGTGTTCCAGGGAGGGCATAAACTCCATTTTCTTAAATACCAAATGCTAAAATATCAAAACCTGACAATTAGAAGAAAAAGCACTTAAAATCTAAATCTTAAAAGGGTCTTGGACTGTGACTTTCACAGCTAATTATTTCAAATACCAACAAAGATGTTTTCTAAGCTCTTAATTTAGAGTTTCTTGTTCAACAAATTGTAGACATGAAAGATAATAGATCATTGTGTTTTCCTGTTATCTAGTCTGTATTCTGAAAATAATTTACTTACAGGAAAGCAATTTCGATTATTATAATTATAGCTTGCAGTCAAAGAATTTTTAGGATTAGAACTAAATTCAAAACACCATTTTATAGAACATGGATACAAAACTGAATAGCATATTATTAAATGTTGAAAAAGATTTAGCTGCATTGGTCATGAAAAAAACTAATAAAAATCTGCATAATATTTATCACTTCTATGTTAAGACTGTCAACAACACAACAATGCAATTCATTCTACTTTATTGCCTTTGATGTCTTGAAAAGAAAAGATATTTCATATTAATACAGAAAGTCCTTGATTTATGATTGTTTGACTTACAATTTTTAGACTACAATGGGGTACAAATATATGCATGCAAACATTGTCTTTTTTTTTTTTTACTTACAGCATTCAACAAATTACATGGCATATTCCATACTTTATTACATAATATATTTTACATTAGATAATTTTTCCTATTTGTAGGCTAACATAATTTTTCTGAGCACATATATGGTAGTCTAGGATAAGCTATGATATTTGTTAGGTTAGGTATATTAAACATTTTTTTCTTCTCTTTCCTTTTTATGCTACTGGAGATTGAACCCAGAGGCATTCTACCTCTGAACTACACTCCCAGCACTTTTTATTTTTTTGTTTTAAAATAGGGTCTACCCAGGTTACTGAGAGTCTTGCTACCTTTCTAAAACTATCCTTGAACCTACCATCTTCATGTCTCAGACTCCCAAGTACTGGGATTATAGGTGTGAGTCACCACATCTTTTTGATTTAGCAATATTTTCAATTTATGATGAATTTATCTGAAAATAATCCCATATTAAGCTAAGAAGCAACTATAATGTGTAACATAGATGCCAAAGAGTAAAAAAAAAAAAAAATTAACGTTTTTAAGGGTTACTCTTTTACCTATAGAGGTCAAGGACAGATGGCTAAAATATACTTGCTTATTCTAAGATATTATATTTTCCAGTGGAAAAGTGATCTAATAAATCTGTAAATTTGACTGGACAAACTCTTTTATATACATCATTCTAACATTCCAAATATCTGAAACAAGAGATAAAATTCAGATTCTTTCAAGAGGTAAAGTAATTACTGGTTAACAGCAGCACAAATTCTGGTATCTCACTTCTTTTTTCTTTTTATGGTACTCTGTATTGAAACCAGGGGCTCTCTACCACTAAGCTACATCCTCAGATTTTTAATTTTTTATTTTGATATAGGGTCTTACTAAGCTGACTAGGCTGGTCTTTAGTTTGTGACCTTCCTGCCTTAGCCTCCCAAATTGCTGTTATTATAGAAGTGTGCCACCACTACCAATGTAGTGTCTCACTTTCTTAATATGTAAAATGAAAAGTAATAAAATTTATCTCATGTCGTTTCAAGATGAGAACATGATTTACTTGTTAAACATTCATTATTATTATTTTTTAATAAGCTTTAAGTATTATGTAATTTGATGGTGCATAAATACACACATGTATATATTCAACTGATTGAGAATTTGCTTATATTTTCAATTTTAGCATAATTTAAAAATCATAGGATTTAAATTTATTATTTTCCTAAGTACAATTAACTAACATTACCAATGTTAAAAATTAGTAACCTTATTGTTATAGTTTGGATATAAAATGTCCTCCAGAGGAACTTATGCATTAATCTATGAAGCCCAATTTGGAGCTAGGGTGTTGCTTAAGAAAAGTGGATGACTGGGGCCATGGCCTTGGGGACTATATCTGTCCTTGGCTCCTTCCTCCCTCTCTCCGCTTCTAGCCACCATGAGCTGAAAAGGGCTTTTCTCTACCACTTTCCCTGCTACCCTTGCCACAGTTTCTGGGTTGGAGCTGGTGAACCATGCACTGAAACTCTGAAAACATGAAACAAATAAAGTTTTCCTCCTCCAGGTTGCTCTTGTCAGGTATTTTGGTCATAGAAATGGAAAATCTGACTAAAACAACTATTAACCTAGAAAAATAGATCATTTCATTCAAAATTCTGAATAATCTCTTTTCAATTGCCATGAACATATAGACTAGACCTTTAAAATTATTTAATAGAACTACTCAGGAAATAATTAGTAAGAGTGGTCATAGGGATTTCTGGTATTGAATCCAGCCTGAAAATAATTTAAAATGTGTTATTCTCAACTTTCATATAAAAATAAAGCCAAACAAATTGAATATTCACAACTTTCTTTGGATCCATTAGAGAACTGAGGTTTCAGGGAAACCCACCATCCAGAAATCTCCAGAAAGTAAAAATCTAGAGAGTAACAATCAAGATCTCTTTACTTGGAGGAGCAGCAGGAGGACCTATTGACAGGTAAGAACACCAAGATGGTAATTTTGACGAATTGACAAGGAATGAGTCAGAAACTTCTAAAACTCATTTAGGGAAAAATCATTCTTTCCTGGGTTTTACCTGTAGGAACCACATGAGGTCATCATGACAAAGACTAAAGAAATACCCTCTCAGGGCCCTGACAAGGGGAAAGGTAAAATAACTTTTGTGAAGCATGCCTAAACCCTTTTCCATAACAAAGGCTGACTCTCAATGGGGAAAGTCTTAGCAGAGAGTTGGGGAAAGTACATTTCCCTGAGGATTTCAGTCTACTCTATCTTTCCTGTTCACTTATGGGGTCCAGGATGAAGGGATAGAAAAATCTTTAAAAACATCTATGAGGTCACACTTCAGAGACAAAGTCCAATAAAGAACTGAAATTTAGTATAAAAAAATTATAGTATATTTCTTCTTCCCTTATTCCTATACCAGTGAGGCTCAAGTATAATAACAATGGGTTACAACTTACAGATTAGAAAGACACAAACTCAATGTAAATAAGAGTACTAAGGGAAGCCCAGAGAGCAAAACAGAGACACTAGAAGAACTTGAAGTTTTGGGCAACTACAGTGATAGAAAATATTAAGCTGAAGTAGTTAAATTAATTGCAGACAAGTAATACTTCTCAAGAAGGACAATTATCAGGATAAAAAAAAATCAGCATTACATAATCATAGAATGGTTAATTCTCCAAAAGGCGATGGAAACCTTACTATGTATGAACCTTGCAATAGATCATCAGGATAAACAAAATCTGGATAGAGACACATCCATTATTGCAATGAAAAATTTCGGTTAACCTCAGCTACTTAGTGAGGCCCTCCGCAACTTAGTGAGACCCTGTTTCAAAATAAAGAATAAAAAATAGGACTGGGGGTATAGCCTGGAGATAGACTGCCCCTGGGTTCAATCATCAGTACTGCAATAAATAAATAAATAAATAAATAAATAAATAAATAAATAAATATGAAAAAAATAACTCTAATCCTAAAATTTATATGAAAACTGATTCTAAAGTCTACATGGAAAGTCAAAAGACCTAAAATAGACAACACTGAAGAAAAAGAACAAAATTGAAAGACTCATAGTACCCAATTTAAAAACTTGTAATGTTATAGTAATCGGGACACATAATACTGTCATAAGAATAAACAAACAAATCAATGAAACAGAATATAGAGTCTGGGAAAAAAACCACACAAATATAGTCAGCTGAGCTTTGCCAATGGGGGAAAAAACAATACAATAGTAAGATAAAAGTCTTTAAAACAAAAATACATCTGCATGTAGAAATGTGAAGCAATATGGATATATAGACAAAAACTTTATACTTTTCATAATATTAAGGCAAAATGAACCAAACACCTAAATGTAAACATAAAACTGTAGAACTTCAAGAAGTCATGGAAGAATAGTTAAGTGACCTTAGGTTTCGTGATGAGTGTTTAGGTCCAAAAGCATAATCCAAGAAAAAAAAAAAGTTGTTGATAGATCTTTACTAGTAAAATAGACATCAGAAAAATGACTGCTATGGAAAATATGCAAAGGAACTCAATGTTTAACAATAATAAAACAAACAACTAGATTAAAAATTAGGCAAATTACTTGAACAGCAAACTCACCAAAGAAGATACAGAAAGAGAAAATAAGCATAGGAAATGATGCTCAGTCTCACTTGTCATTAGAAAATTATAATTTAAACCACAACGAGATAACAGTACACACCTATTATCATAGTTTAGTTTCCCAAATTGAAAATGCCACTTGGCAAAGAGGATAGAGAGCAAAATAATTTCTCATTTATTGCTGGCAGGGATAAATAATGATATATCCATTTTGGAAGACAGGTTGGCAGTTTCTTACTAAGGAAAACAGTCTTATCACACAATCTGGCAACTGTAGTCTTAACTCTTCATTCAACTAATTTGAAATTTTATGTCTACAAAAATACCCTTGAAAATGTTTATAACTACTTTACTCATAATCTCCCCAAACTGCAAGCAACCCAGATATCTTTGAGTGAATGAATAAACACAGTAAAACATCCATAAAATAAAGTATTATCAAGTAAAAAAATAGAAATGAACTAACAAAGAAAACATGGAATAGTTTTAAACACATATTTCTTGATAAAAGAAGCCAATCTGAAAAGCCTGTATAGTATATAACTCTAACTATATGAAATTTTGAGGAAAGCTTAACTTTGATGACTGCCAAAAGATCAGTGTTTGCCAGGTGTTCATGAAGAGTCAAGAAAGGGCTGAATAGATGAAGTACAGGTGATTTTTTGATTAAATTATTCTGTATAATACAAGAGCGTTCCTCGAAATCTGTTAATATTTTTCAAGCAGATGTTGTTGACATGTTCTTAGACTTCCAGCCATCAGGATGCTAAAATAAGCCTTCATTATTCTTGAAAAATACTCAGTCTCAGATATTCTGTTATAGCAACAGCAACAACAACAAACCAACAGATCAAGACTCATGGTTAGTCTACAAATATATTTCTTTCAAAGCCTAGAAATAAGGACACCCCAATAGAAAAAGCACATAACACACCTATCATTATTTTCAAATATTATTATCCAATAATAGGAACCATAGATATTTTGAGAAATGGATGATTGTAGGAATGAACTAGGAAATATATCAGGTGAACCTGAAACATAATATAATGGTGAGACATAAATAAGTGCTCAAAAACAAAGATATAATTTGACTAATCAACCAGTCAACCCAACCAAACAAAAAGAACAACAAATGACCTTAATGATGGAGATAATTTAAAGGGACAAAAGAGTCAATTGAATGCAGTCCCAAATAGCCAAACATAGATCAATTTGAACATCAAAATAAAACAATTTTTTGATTATAACAAAAGGAAATAAAGGCATATGAGATTATACTAATTCAAATAGAGTGGAGTGAGACAGATATTTCTTGTGGAAGAATTCCAAATAATTTATGTACATATTCCCCTTTTTTGTAGTACTAAGGATTGAACCCAAGGGCATTCTACCTCTAAGTTATGTCCCAGCCTTTTTACTTTTTATTTTGAAACAGGGTCTTGCTACATTGCTGAGGCTGGCCTTGAACCTTTAATCTTCCTGTCTAGACTCCTGAGTACTAAGACTATAGGTGTGTACCACCATGCCCAACTCATCCATTTATGAATAGTTGGAACACAATTCTTCATCCCTTAAATGTTGGCATAATGGAGCCGGGCGTGGTGGCGCACGCTTGTAATCCCAGCATTCGGGAGGCTGAGACCGGAGGATCCGGGTTCGCGGCCAGCCTCAGCTACCTAGTGAGGCACTCCGCAACTTAGTGAGACCCGGTTTCAAAATAAAGAATAAAAAATAGGGCTGGGGGTATAGCTCGGAGGTAGAATGCCCCAGAGTTCAGTCCCCAGTACCACAAAAAAAAAAAAAAAAAAAAAAAAATGTTGGCATAATGGCTTGTTTGCAATGAGTACAGTATGACTGAGTGGGGCTGGTGGCAGGAATAACTTTTTAATGGAGAAACCTGACAAATACTACTTTAGCCAAGTGACTAAGGTCAACATCAATGTTGATAGTCATGACGCTGTTATGTACCCTTGATATAATGTGATAAAAAATAATTTACCTCAGTAGCTTTCCTCTCCTTAGCACCTGTCTAATCATGAGAAAAACATTATGAAAATCCCAATAGAGGAACACTTTACAAATCGCCTAGGCAATATTCCTGAAAACTGTCAAGGTCATTAATAACAAGCAACGTCTGAGAAACCCACAAGCAAGAAGAGTCTGATGATACGACATGATGACTGAATTAAAAGGCACGCTGCAATTGAAATCACTTTAAGTAAGAATACAGTAAGAATTTTAGTTTTAATACTTTACCAATGTTGCTCATTATTCATATAAATGTATCCTGCTAATGTAAGATGCTAATAACAGGAAAAACCAACTTTGGGGTTTATGAGGGCACTATGCTCTTTGAGTTTTCTGTAAATCTAAAACTCCTATAAAAATAAGGTTATTTTTAAAGTGAGCACAAGTCTCTTTATAAATAAATAATCTTAGCATGTTAACAATATTTACACTTTGTTATATGATTAAATTTGTCCATGTGCTGAAAGGTATACTTGTCTCTTCGATTCGTGGCACTGTTGTCAACATGTCTCATTCTTTATTGTGATATATATTATCATAATTAATAACTGCTAAGGAAATAATGAGGAAAGATGGCATGTGCTATCTTCATGCTGTACTAGTTTTCATTTAGATGATGATAAACTATTTGTTTTAATTATTTTTACTTACTTGTCTTGGAACTGTTTATAATTCTAGCATACTAAGGAGTTTTGTGTCAGCTTGGTAGGGAAATCAAAATCGATTCAGCTAAATGAATTTGTGAAGGGGCAACTACAAATTTGAATACAATGGAAATTAAAGTATCAAACTCTAGCATCTGTTTATTAAGCCCACAAATAAATAAATGATTCAGTTTTAGTAACATAATCTTTTCTTATTTTGATTCTCTAGTATTATGCCTGTAAAAAGAATTAAAGAGATATATTTAATGGAGTTATAGTTCTGGGAATCTGTTAAAAGGTTGGAGGCTAATGCCAGTTTGCCTTTGTTTTTCCTTCTTTGGACATACTTGTGATGATTCAGTAAAATGTAGTATGAAATAAATAAATTTATCATTTCTTAAATCTTTGATCGTCAAGATGTACTTCATTTTTTGACCAATGATTCTGGTTCTTCTTTCCTTAGAAAGAAAGTCAGAAGGCATACTTTTCCCAATACTACTTTTAAAATTATTGTACATTTGGTGCTTTTTAAAAACTTTTATTGTTGCATCATAGTCTCACATCATAATGTAATTCATAGTGATGGTGACATACATGCACAAGAAAACTTGACAAATTTTCCCCCAGCCTCCCCCACCTCGCCTCTTCCCTATATATGATATTGAGATTGGCAATAGTATTCTCACATATGTGCATAATATCCATGGAAGTGTTTCCTTCACTACTTCTCCCTCTTCCCCCTCAACCCTTCACAAGACCACCTCCCTCATTTCACTGAGGGTTTCCCTCCATTACCTAAAGGTCCTTTTATATCCTGATTACTCCCTAGCTTCCACATATGAGAGAAGACAAATGACCCTTCACTTTGTGTGACTGGCTAATCTCACTTAACATAATGTTCTCCAGGTTCATTCATTTTCATGTAAATGCTTCAATTACTATAGTTTTGTAGTATAATACGAAGCCAGGTATTGTGATATCTCCCGCATGGTTCTTATGGCTGGGAATTGTTTTGGCTATTCCGAGTCTTTTGTTTTTCCATAGGAAATTTAGGACTCATTTTTCTGGCTCTGTGAAGAATGACATGGGATTTTGATAAGAATTGCCTTGAGTCTGTAGATCACTTTTGATAGAATGAACATTTTGATATTTATTCTGCCTACCCAAGATCATGGGAGATCTTTCCATCTTCTAAGATCTTCAGTTTCTTTCTACAGTGTTTTTTAATTCTCATTGTAGAGGCCTTTTTCCTCCTTGGTTAGATTTATTCCTAGGTATTTTATTATTTATGATGTTATTATGATTTCTTTTTCAATGGATTCATGGTTGGCTTATAGAAAACTACTGATTTCTTTAGATCAATTTTGTATCTCATTACTTTGCTGAATTTGTTAATCAGCTCTAGAATGCATGGTGCTTTTTGAGAAAGGTATATTAAATAACATCAATCTCATGTTAGACATATGTGTTACCTATCTACTCTAGGCTTGTAATGGACAATTTCTGGAATGCTAGAGCATCTCATAGTTAAACTTAGTGAGAAATTGCTTGGATCAGAATTTATCTGTGTAATTTTTCAGCATCCAAAATTATGAGACTATCTGTGAGTTTTGACACATGTAATTGTATAAGAAGATTAAATTATCTTATAATCTTGAAGTGATACTCTCTTGTTCTACTAAATATCCTTATAATAGCATTTTCCCATATCCTTATAATAGAATATCCTTATAATAGCATTTTCTACTAAATATCCTTATAATATAATTTTTCAAGAAGTAAAAATATATATGTGGATTAAAAAATTAGAGGACTTGAGAATTTTTGTGTTCTAACCTTCATCATGTATTTGAAGCAATTATTTATGCTTGAAAAACTCTTCATATCTTCTTACAATTTCCCCCACATGGTTAAAAATACATACTTTCCTTCAAAAAGCAGCCCTTTAATTATTTGAAAATAATGATTCTTCTAGTTTCTTATCCAGACATGACTTCCAAGAAATGTATCAGCCTTGTCAAAATCAGAGGGTCAAAGACCATCCTCCTATGTGAGGCAGAGATAGAAGCAGAGGCAGAGGCAGAGGTAGAGTTCGACCAAACCTGAAGTAGAATTTAACTCTCTTATTTTGGTACTCATATTTCTATATAAGCAGTCAGCAAAACACTCTGGGTCCAATGTGTAAGGTGTATTTTGTTTTTAAATATGATTGTGTTCTGGAATTTTTATAAGTGAAATAATTTACAAAGCTTCCCAGCTTTTCAGATTATTAACAAGAGATTACAATTCTCTCTACTATGATTTAGAAAAATATCACATGGATGGAATGTAAGAAGGCTCTTCAGCAGGTTTGGCTCTATTGAAATCAGATATGCCTGGCTTGCTAAGACTGTCCGTGAACCTGTTTCCAGGTTGAGATTAAATCATTTTCTTTCATTTAACTGTAAATTTCAAGAATTCATTAGTGTTAGTAATACATTGTTTATACATTGTTTTCTTACATTGCAATAATTCTAGTTATGCCATATAGTTCTACAATTTTAAATTCAGAGTGATATTTGGTTTACTAAAATAAATAAAGTAAAATGGGGGAAAAGAATAAAAAGACATATTTTTGATAGCCTCAAACTTGCCAGGGGGGAAAAATCAATATAATTCAAGATCAGATGACGACTCAACATCCACATGTGCAGGTCATGGGTCCTACCTTTTAGTACTCTTGAGCTCATTGCATGACCTCCAAGAAACATCAACAGGATCCAAAAAGGATGACAATATCACAGTTGAACACTAATTATAGCCTTTCACTAATATATACTTCTTTCTTCTGTCTTCTCTACACTTAAATAGTTTTTGTCCCCTTAAAGAATTGGAGATTGACTTTGATATGTTTGTGAAAGTACATCATGTGCCTTAGGGTGTTGCATTTGAGAAGGAGGGAGAGGGAGAAGGTGGGGTGGGAATTGGGGAAGGGTAAAATGAGAGATATGTGCATGTATGCCTTTACCAGCTTGTACCTAACAAAGATGTATGATTACAGTGCACCAATAAAAAAAATAATGAAAAAAAAAAGAATTTGAGAAAACTCTCAACAAGCATGACATATAGGGAAAATTTTATAAGTAACATAGAATGAAAATACATTTTAAAAGACAATGGATTTTAATAGAAAGCACTATAGCTTAGGAATAATCCTAAAAAACCAACATACATGGTGCACTTATTATAAGTGTGGCCCTGTTATAAGGCCTCACACTGATTAATCCTTGAGAAACCTATCGGAGAGAATTTGTATTTACTAACCATTATAGTTGAGGAAACTAAGGAACAGAAAATTCAGGTAAACATCTAGGCTTACATGGCTTGTGAAAGGCAGAGCCAGAGTTGATATACAGTAGTCTGACTCTAAAAGCTGGTTTAAAAACACCAGGCAGCATCTCAGAAAGAGATGTTTTATTGTCTCAGAACAAGGGCTTATCTAAGAAAGATATGGCAAGTGTTTAACCTCCTTAGAAAAGGCTGCTCAGATTGTGATTGAAACATAACATCTCCAAAAAGAATTCTTTATGCTTCCTCACTTGCTGGAATCAATGTCTTTCTTCTGTCTCAGAAAAGGGCACTTTGGTCATTCAACTCGTTTATTGTCTTCTGACGATTATAGACACATCCCTGCCTTGATCCTCAGTGTTTTTTCTTGTCTTCATAGGATGGATTCGCCACAGAGATCCAAAGTAGGTTTTTCAACACATATCTCTTAAAATATAACATTTTAGTGACAGCTATTTAGTGAATTGAATTCATTACAACATAGAATGAAATCACTAGCACTCACCAAGGTGTAGGAGACCTTATATGATTTGTCTTTACCTTCCTCTATGATCTAAGACTCTCCCACTAACTAAGACATGCTCCATCTACTCAAACTCATATTGTTTCATAAAGACATAGAATTTCTCCCAGCTCAGAATGCAGCATTTTTTTTTTCAGTCTAGAATGTTCCTTCCCCAACTGCTCATATGACTGGTTCTTTCTCATCATTCAAGTTTCACTTGAAATGTCACTTATTCAAAAATGCTTACCCTTGACTTCCTCCCAAGGACCTTCCCTCTGTCATTATGTCACTATTTAGCGCATCACTCTGTTTTATTTTCTCTGTATCACCTGTCACTATCTGAAGTATCTTACTGGTATTAACAGTGCCAATACAAATTACTAGTGAAGTTATAAAGAAAATATATACAACCACTAATTAAGTAGGGTGAAAACATTCACTATAAGTATGTTATTTACACATACTGAGCATTTGAAGAGCATCTGAACTTGTCTTTTCCTCATTATATTCTGCTTTGTTTATGTTCAATGATATTTCTCTATCTCCCTGTACCTGTATAAATCGGGCTGATTTTTGTCAGATAATCAGTGTTTATGAGCTAAAAAAAAATACAACTATCATTGCCAGAAAAAGGAGATTTAAAGGGACTTGCTCAGCAAGAACTTGGATATACTTCTGCTGAGGCCCAGATGGAAGAGTGGAGGATGTTTATACGCTCTCTCATTAAAAAATAATTAATTCTTTAGATAGCCATATCTCCATATCCCTCAGATGCATCAATTATAGTCCTACAAAAGTAGAAAGAACACAAATAATGCATTTTCACCTATTTGATAATTTTAATACATTGATGGTAGACTTGGTTGAGTTGCAAAAGCAGTGAGGAATAAAGCTGTTTCTGAGAGATTTGAAAGGAAAAACTGAAAAAAACTCTCCAGAGTAAAGACGTCCAAGGAAAGAACAAACATCACAAGGGTAGGGTAACTTCTCTGACAACATTGCCTAAGAACTTTATAGAGTGTGTCTGAATTTGGGAGTGGGACTGGAAGTAGGAAGCAATTGTTGAACAAAAAGATGAGTATCTTCCTTTGGCAGAATGTTCTTTTGACCTAGCTTCAGTATCCTCCATCTCGTAATACAATAGATTGCCAAGGTGTCAGTTTAAAGAATCTGTGAGCTGATTGGCCTCTGACATCTTTTAAGTCATCCATGACATGAGAAGACTGTAATAATTCTCCTCAAATGTTGCCATTGCACGGGTCCCAGTCTATGTAAAGCTGACTTTTGTATCCATATCATTATATAGCACATCACTAGCTAAAGCTTTCACCTGAAAAAATTTTCTATACCTTATTTGCTATTATGTATTTTCCTTTATTAATTTTGCAAATCCTTGATTTTTAATTTACTTTTTTATGCATTTGCTCATCCAATTATCAAGCATAAGATGAGTTAACACACAAATGAATATTATCTGTGTGTTTAAGGAGCTCAAATTCTAATAGTGGAGTATTTAGTCATACAAACCAACAATGTAGCATTTCTAGGTATTATTATCTGGTTTATGTGTGATTTTTTTTTTTTTTGCGGTACTGGGGGTTGAACTCAGGGGCATTCTACCTTCAAGCTATACCCCCAGCCCTATTTTTTATTCTTTATTTTGAAACCGAGTCTCACTAAGTTGCGGAGTGCCTCACTAGGTAGCTGAGGCTGGCCGCGAACCCGGATCCTCCGGTCTCAGCCTCCCGAATGCTGGGATTACAAGCGTGCACTACCACGCCCGGCTATGTGTGATTTTGGATTAGGAAAAAATCTATCTTAATTCTTAGAGAAGTGAGAACTAACATGTCATTCAGAATGAATGTAGGCCACAAGCTACAGTAAAATTAGGAGATCTGGAACTTTTTCATCAATAGAAATTGAAAGGATTTTTATCTCCCCTTCTAACTGATGTAGCTATATTGAAATTTTGCTTAGATTGTGCCTGCTTTAAATTATGGTATTGATTAAATCCATTATTGTCAGACTTTATTATTTAATAAATTATTAAGGAAAAATTATTACTATATTTCATATTTGACTTTAAAAATATGTAATAACTACTTTAATGTGTTTTCCTTCTATTATAGTCATATTCATTTTATTTTATGTATTTGAAAACATTATTCTAAAAAGGATCTGATGTAGAAGAAATAAGTAGTTAAAAAGGAGACAGACAGGAAGGAAAAGTAAAGAGCCCTGAACTCCCCAAAATGTCTTCCTCATTTTGAGATGGCCCACATTGTCTCTTGAATGTTTATTTCTTCCCTTTTCCCCAAATAAACCTCTGTCCATGTCTCTGACTGGCAGGTGTTGAAATTCTTTTTCATCATGTTAGCCAAGGAACCTGTAGATCCTGAGTTCCTGAGCTGAGGACTCACCTCAACATTTCACAAGTGTTACATGATTGTCATGACTAAGAACCTCTAGGTTAATATGGCAAAATAATTTATTGTACAAACGTAGATGCCTTTTAAAATAAAATACTTGTAACCATTATAGAATAAATTATATTACTAAAATATTTTTGGAGTTGACTTACTTTGGCTCTAAAATTAAATAGCAATTGGAAAGAAGATATTATTACCAATCAGTTAACATGAACAACCCAAAACAATGATCATATGTGCACGAAGAGACTTCTGTGTGATGTCCTTTGAGTATCAGACAGATTGGGTCAATGTGGGCACGTTGACTATTTAAAGGTAGACTAAAGGGCCATAGCTTCACCATGCACTGTAAATTATCAAACTATTCTTCAGTTATTGCAATACCCTACTTGAAAAGAAACGATTACCATATGTAAATACATATTTTCTGTATTCTTTTGTTTTGATGTTTTTAGGGTTTATATTATAGGACAAACATCTCCTAGTATATATATA
The DNA here is from genome assembly GCA_004027655.1 of Graphiurus murinus. Taxonomy (NCBI): domain Eukaryota; kingdom Metazoa; phylum Chordata; class Mammalia; order Rodentia; family Gliridae; genus Graphiurus; species Graphiurus murinus. Next base: position 211,031 of record PVLC010000404.1, read on the forward strand.
GGAAACAACCAGTGAACTTCACAATTTCTAACTTCTAATAATATAAGGTTTCATATAATTTTCAATGGACAGATGGATATATTACAGAATCTTCACATCAACCTAGTTATAAAAAAAAAATCTATCAATGTGCCAAAAAAATTTTAAAGTTTCACAGAGAAGGAAAAAACCATAGAATTTATGGTGGACAAGTCTATGTGTCAAATGTTAATGATGCTACATATTAGCAGTGGCATTTTGGGAAAATGATGTACTTGGACCTGATTATCTTTCTCCCATGTTAAAAATGGAATAGTTTGTAGCACTAAATAACACTATATAGAAAAATTCCTTAGAAAATTGCTCAACTTTTATGAGACTGATGCCTTTGACAAGAGCCTATAATAATCTTTATTTTTAATTTTCCCAATTCTTTTTTTTTCAGAGATGAAGAGAGAGAGAGAGATTTTATGTAGGAAAAGTGGGGCTACACATTTAAAGGAGAATGTAGTCCACCTCGAGAGTATGAGAAACCCTTGGTCTGTTTGCAATTCTTTTCTTATAGGGGACCCAGAGAGGGGGGTGACTAGGGGCACGTGGAGGGGATGGATAATGAGATTGCTGTTCTCCTTTATTTGAATTTTCAGGTTCTCACCATTTCATTGGTAGGTGCTAAATTTGACGAAAGGTGAGGCTCCCTTGAGGGATTTTTTTTACTCCCAGGAAGTTGAGGGGTGAAGATGGGTTTGGGACTTGACAAATGAGTGACTTCCTTCTTGGGAATTTTTTGTGTTTTTCAGCATCTCAGGAATTTCAGGTGTGAAGCTAGGCTTTTATGACTAAAAAGTTTAAGCCTCTCTCATTGAAGTAAAGAACAAGCCAGATGGGCCAGGCCTATTGAGACCTTTACCTAAGAAAAGGACAGGCCAGATCTGATATTTGAATTAAAAGTGTGGCTCAATAAGGGATTTTGCCTAAGAAAGAGCAGGCTATAGATAACTGCAACTATATGATTATATTAAAGGACATTGATTGATTTGCCATTAATTGAAGAATAAAGACAGGAATAATTTGGCCAGCACCCAATGGCTGTGTGGCACCAACCTCTGGCCCTGGCTACCCCCCAGGCTGGATAGGAAGGTGTACATTGGGATATCTCTGGGTACAGGGACACTGGACTAAAACTATAGAATGCCCAGCTAATTTGTCAAACCTACAGCATCGGTGGACAAGATCTGTTTTTCAGTGGTATGATCATCTGGTTTCGCCAAGTTGGGCTTTAAGGTGTAATACGGCATATAGAGTCCTTTAGTAAATATATGCAAAAGACTCTAAATGTTACAGTTGAGAGCATTTCACTAATAAATGATGAAATGAAAATAATGAGAAAGGCCATCTTATAAAATTGAATGGCCCTTGACATATTAACTGCAGTAATAAGGAGGAATCTGTTCAATTGTCAAAACAGAATGTTGTGTTTATATCCCTGATATTTCTAAAAAATGTGTCTTCCACATTACAAGACCTTCACTCCCAAATTAATAACATGTCTGATTCAGCCTTAAGTTTCAATGACTTTATGACTTCCCAGTTCTCTGGAACATCTTGGTGGGGAAAAAAAATCTCATTTTCTTGGACAGTATACTTTTCACTGAAATACTCTTCTGTTGTTTGATTTACTGTCGTCTGAGGCTAATATCTTGCATGTTTATGCCTTCTTTTCCAGAACATCAAAGGATGACAGTTCTACAGCTAAAATACCTGACCTTCCTATATCTCCTCTTGACCAGTCGAGCCCAGACTTTCAGTCCCTGAATAGGCCAGGCTACCCCTTGTCAGCTCAGAAGAAGCTTACAAATTTTAATGTTACAAACTGTATTGTCAAATTGTACATGGGATGTGTTTTAGTTTGTAAACCCTATAGTTCGTAATTTAATTCAACTTAATGTACTGTTTTCTTAGCCCAATTTTGATTTTGTTGTCAAATCTTATAATCTTTTCCAATTGGACTTATTCAATTACTTTCATGCAGAAACAATAAATTTTATGAAAAATGTTTTATTATGTGTTTGTATGTCTGTGGTTGCTGATGCTACATAATAATTGTTTAAATCAAGAAAATGGGTTGAATTAACCAAATAAGCACCTTTAATTTCCTTATTAGTACTGAGTGTTTGCAATTCAATTACCTTGCCACTAGATGGAAATCATAGACTACACTGATTTTACAAGTAAATTATCTTGATATCTATTTTGGGATGATGACTCACATGAAGCTCTTTTTAAATTTTTATGCAAAATAATTATATATTAATCTATGATTAAATCATATCTATCTCTCGGTATTTGCATCAATATCCTTGTCTACACACATGCATGTATATTTAGACAGTATATAAAAGACAAAATTATTATTTCATTCATATTCCAATGCTCAGTCATTGTTATATTATTCAAATATTTAAGAGATAATGCATATTTAGAATTATTTATATTTTCCATTTGTTTATTTATTTAATTACCTAGTTACCCAATACAAATGCAATTCAAGTGACATTCAATACTCATTTCACTAATATCTGGCCTCTTCCATTAGAAAGTATTTTCTGCCTTAATCTTAGGTTTCATTGTCAAAGCAATCAGCTCTTCATATCTGGTAATTTAGCAAACACCATCCAATAACAAAGACCCTGGCAAACTTAAACTATCAGTCTTGTTGCTTTGAGGAAGTGCTATTATAAGAAGGGTGAAATCTTATTAACTAAGGAAGATATTTACATGTGTATAAAAGAGTGTGTTTACTACTGCTTCATTTTTGCCTCCTGGCTTCAACTACATGAAGGCATTCTTCCAGGTGATAGTTTCTGAGTTCTGCAATGGGAGTCAAACCACCAAAAGACAAACCTGGTTCTGTCATTTCTGCACTTCCTTCTTGGTGCTATTTGTAGCTTAGCTTCAACTGACAACAAATGAGAACTGCCATTCCTTTCTGCTTCCGTAGGGGAGGCTGACAGATATAGCACCATCTTCTTATCACTGTCTTTTGATAACTCACAACACAACTAGAGCAATTAGTGTCCTATTCTCCATTCACTGTAATTGCCATTTCTGGTGCATATTTTATTGTCTCTAGTTTGTCAAATCCATAACATGTATTCTATATTCTACTTCTTGGGGTGGCTACTAGAGTAATGCTATGAAAATACTTTAAACCAGCTAAATATATAACAAAGTTTATCTATGCCTTGATTAATAACAATAATATTAGTAGAAATTTTCACAAACTCCAAGCTATTATTAGCAACAAGTATTAAAATAAAGCATTAGTAGATAATTTTGTCCATCAAATTAAAAAAAAAAAAACTCTTTTGTTTCCTGTACTTTCAGTAATTGACAGATTTTTTTTTCCATGTATTGTTGTTCGATAGAAACTTAAAGAAAGAACTTTTAAGGTTTTTTATTTTAATAAAGTTGCCATTAACTAACATCAATAATACTCAATTTCTACTGGTAAAGAAAAATATTATCATCTCATTAGAGCACATTAAGTATTTAGTATTATGCAAACTATTTTTGTTGTAATATTGTACTTAATGAGTTATCACTTTGGAACCTTTACTATAAATTCTAGCTTGCCAATGAAGAATGAATTTTTTTTTAAGTTGGGTACAATGGTGCATGCCTGCAATCCCAGTACTTTGGAGTCTTAGGCAGGAGGATCACAGGTTGAGGCCTTTATTAGCAAATTTGGGAGATCCTCAGCAACTCAGCGAGACCATGTATCAAAATAAAATAGGGCTGAGGGTATAGCTCAGTGGTAGAATGCTTCTGGATTCAATCTATAGTACAAAAAAAAAAAAAGAAATGTATTTTTTAAAGTACACCTCAACAAGTAACAATTCATATGTTACTAGTGATACCATTCTCTTCTAACTGAAATTCAAAAATTAAAGACAATCACTTACTAGCTATGGTAGACTAATTAAACAAACATGTAAATAAGCTAGATATTGTCATGCATTTACTTTTGTGTTTATGTGTCTATTCTGATAAAGTACTCCAAAATAAAATGAAGTGAAATCAAATTATATTACCTAGTACAAAAAGCCCAAACTCTATATTACCATCTGTACCCAGTGCACAGTTTCAAATAGCATTAGGTTATAAAGGACACAATGGATTATAAAGGCAATTCTAAGTTATATTCTGGTACCTCTAATTTGTTTGTTCCATTCTGTAGCTGGCTCCTCATATTGCTGACATTTGCATTCATGGGAATAATTAGTCTCAAACATCAAAAAAGCACTATTTGTGATTTACAAATATGTATAAATGATTCAAGGTAATCGAATTTCCTTAATGCGAGTAAAATCAATGTGCAGTCATGAGAAGCCATTCTACAACCTCAACTTTAAATTAAAGATAATTAAACTAGAAGCTTTTAACAAAGTGAGAAAAAATTTCAAGTTTGGGGAGATTTTGTTACGTCCATTGCAACACATATTAGTGAAACATCAATATAATTGAATATAATTCAAGCAGACATTCAATTAAACCCCTACTACATCTAGAATATGTTGAACTGACAATTTCATCTAAATTACTGATGTTTTTGGAGACATAAATCATTGGGACAAATAGCTAGTGATTACATCTCCCCAAATTCTTTACTGCTTACTAGAATTTCAAAGTTCTTTAATTTCTCTGTATTTTTTTCCTTACATGTAAAATGAGAGGATTTGGAATGGTGTTTTTAAAAGTCTTTTAGAGTCCTAAAAATCTACCACTATCTGAATTATTGGTATAGAAAAGAATTTATAGGCATATGGCTAGTTGCAGTAGAAACTAAAGTAATAATCTTTCCAGAGTATGCTAATACAATCTAAAATATTACTTTAGAAATATTACTTTAGAAAGCTTTATGATTCTCCCATAAGTTGAAACAACAAGTAAAAGAAATCTTCCAGAGAAATTCCAGGAATTTTTCTTAAGTCACTATCAAGGCTCTCTTGCACTGAATAATTCCAAATTGCATTTCTTCAGTCTTTAATTTGCTTTGGATATAAGGCATTGAACTGATGTTTTACTTAGTGCCTATGCTGTGGTTATTACTGAACATCCATCCACAATGTGTATGTAACTTTGTGATCAAGGGACTCACACCTAACTGGGAGAGACAGAATTCTTCACAACTAATTATAAAATAGATCAAATAGTGAGAGAATTATCAAATACAGGAGCACAAAATTTGAGAGAAAATAGAAGTGAATGGAAATGATCAGGAAAAAGTAATTCACACAAGATCATATAATATATTTGATCTAAGTACAGGGAAAAATTTGCTAAAATTTACCGAGGCTATATTTTGTCAGGTATAACACAAAGCCCTTTTCTATGCTATACTGCATCTGCCAATTCCTATGAAAATCCTCTTAAATATATACAATTCTTATTTTATTCATATGATAATGAAGAAGCACAATAGATAATGTGAAAATAGAAGTTAAAAGAAAAAAATAGATTTGTTCACATGCTTAACTATTTACCAAATGTTTACTCTATGCTAGCTTTGGCTTTAGGAACTGAAGATAAAATGACTATGACCATATTCTGCTCTCAAAGAGTTCAAGACTGGGTATGGTGGCACACACTTGTAATTCCAGCATTTGGGAGGCTGAGAATGGAGGATCGGGGTTCATTTGTGGCCAGCCTCAGCTACCTAGTGAGGCACTCTGAAACTTAGTGAGACACTGTTCCAAAATAAAAAGAATAAAAAATAGTGCGGGAAATATAGCTCAAAAGTAGAATGCCCCTGAGTTCAATCCCCAGTACCGCAAAAAAAAAAAAAAAAAAAAAAAAAATCCAAGAGAAAGTGAGGGGTGGTATGACTTTAAGTAAATTGCTGATTACAATACAGTGCGTGTAATCAGTACACTGAAAAGTGGAATGCTTTTAGTAGAAAATGTGAGTTGCCTGGAGAAAGTGATATTTTTGGACCTAAAAAATTATTAACAATTATTTCTAGAAACAGAAAAGAGAATTACTAAAAAACTTCAAAGGAAGCAATAGTATAATATATTCTGGGAATCAAAGTAGTTCAGTTTGGCTGGCTGGTACATGGATTTCCTTAGTGCAGTCTTTCTATAGTTTGCGTTGAACATATCCCCAAATGCTCATGTGTTGAAAAGTTGGTTTCCAGATTGACACTATTAGTAGGTGGCAGACACTTTAAGAACTGGTGCTTACTGCAAGGTCTTCTGTCATTGAGAGCATAACCTTGAATGAAATATTGGTACTACACATCCTTCCTCTCTTCTTTTTCACTTCCTGGCCAGGAGGTAAGTGCTTTGCTCCATGACCTCTTCCCCACCATGAGGTATTGTCTCATCACAGGCCTAAAGGCAATGGGGCCAACCCATCTTACACGGAAACCTCTAAAACTATGAGCCACAATAAACCTTCTCATTTTATAAGTTAGTTATCTCAGGCATATGTTATGGTAACTGAAAGCAGACTAACACAAGAATGTGTTGGGTTTGATACTGGAAGAGGCAAGCAGGTCCTGGATTTTAAGGCATCTTATAAGAAGGATGAGTACATTACCTTGGTTTGCCCAGAATACTCCTAACATAATTATTAATAGCACTTTTTACCCTAACATAACTACGTAACAGCATGCTTTTAACTCTCAAAATTTTCCTGATGATCAATTACATGTAGAGGAGGCTTGGCCTTTGTGTGTGTGTATTTAAGAGCAATTGGAGCCAAAGAAGAGCTTTAACCAGAGAATTGAGATAATCTAATGTGTCCTTTAGAAAAGTCACCAACAGAAAGTAGAGCGTACTTTGAAGATGGCTAACTCCTCAAGTTTTATGATATGGAGGGTATCTCTATAATGTAGAGCATGTGAGAAAGCAGCTATATGGTTAAGGACTGTTTGCCCAACTTTCCATTCAACACCCTGCTTTCATTCTTCCCTACCTGCTGACTTAGGTCATTGTCCATGCTATGGTTTAGATATAGAATTTCCCCAGGAACAGCTTATATATTGGCAATGCAAAAATATTCAGAGGCTAAATAATTGAACCATGAGTTTTCTAATTTCATCAGTGGATATATTCTTTGATATATTAATATTTTGAATGGATTTGTTGGGTGCTATCTTAGGCATGGAGGGTGTTACTGAAGGAGGTAGATCACTGGGGCTGTGGAATTGGGGGTTATATATGTCCCTTGTCTTTCTCTCTCTCTCTCTCTCTCTCTCTCTCTCTCTCTCTCTCTCTCTCTCTCTCTCTCCCTCTCTCTGCTTCCAGCCATCATGATATCATGATATGAGAGCAGTGTCCCTCCATGCACCCTGCCACCACCACTATCATTTTTACTTCAGAACCAGAAACTGAAGCCTCTGAATCCATGGGCCCCAATAAACATTTCCTCCTCTAAGTTGCTCTTGTTGGGTATTTTGGTCATAGCAATGAGAAATCTGACTAAAAAGACTTCAGGAAAACCTTCAAAAATACTTTAAAGATGGAAGAGATTTCATCAGCCTAGTTTACTGAATGAGTACATGAAAAGGACACATCCCCTACCTCCTGATGGCCAGCTCCCAAACCAACTGGATCTCAGATGAGCAAAAATAGATAACAGAACGTCTATTTTAATAAGCCTAAAGATTTTATATTTGTATTTGTATTTTGTCTTGACAAGTAGTAGTGATAAGCAGCACTACTCAAATATAGTAAGACTAATGCCATACAGATCAGAAATAAAGCTGTTGAAACAATCCAAATAAGAGGTAATTCTGGTCTCATGAATAGAGAAGAACAACAAAAGAATAAAAATAAAAGATTATACAAGAAATAAGCATCACGTTTTCCCTTAAGCCTTTTTTTTTTTTTAAGTTGGAGAACGTGAGTAAATTTAAATGAAGATTACTAATTTAGAGAATGGAAGAGGAAAATTACTTGAGAAAAGAATAATGCCAATTTTGTTTTAAAATGATTTTGAGTTTTCTTGAATATCCAAGTGAAATCTCCATTAGATATGTAGAAATTATGGTCAGGAGAAGAGGCAATGAAAATAGTAATAGAGATAACAATCATTTCAGGCATTTTATGTACAGATGGTTCTTTTTCTCTTTATGTTATTTCTACAAATATCTGCCTTCAAACTCATGATCTTTTTCTTGAACAATTGGAAATTTATGTACTTTGTGAATAAAAAATTAACCTGCTACTTGTGAATTTAAGATTAGGAAAAATTATTAGTTTATTGAAATTTATATTTAATTAAGAATGTTAATATCAATCCGGATAGAGCAAAATAAAGTGAAATCTCTTTTTGTTATTCTAATTTTGGGGTGGTGTCACTCTTTTTTTATAATTCAAATAATGGAAAATTAATGCTAAAGGCAAGGAAACTAGTAGAATACAAACAAATCTTAACAGGATTAAAGAAAAGGCATTTCTTCTATCAACTTTTTCACATATTTCTTACTTTTTCAGATGGATATTGAGTCTGGAAGGTGAAAAACAGATGGGGACATAAAATAAATGGGAAGGAAGAACAAGCTGCTCAGTCTGCCACTGTTGTTGAGCTGAAGTTGAAGGAGCATTCGGGGCTCACACACAGTCCAATTCAGATCCTAAGGTCTGGAGGTTACATGCTGATTTGAAAATAATTCTCTAGCTAGTTTGTGAGCCTTCAGTATCTGTGCAAGGCACACAGTAGTTCCCTATGAATTTATCATATAAATATAATGGTTATTTGAAAAATCAGAGCTTAAAAAATACAGGAGTACAGAACTTGAAAGAAGACTCAAGAATTAGAGAATAGGGAATGCAGGTATCCTCCCAGACCACAAGACTAAATAGAAGGTGATACTCACAATGCCAAGAATTAGTCTTGTCATTGGCAACATGTCTACTTTAACCCAATTTTATAGACTGAACTCAAGTTGGCTTATTCTAACATCCTCTTGGTCAATTTTTCATTTCCTCCAAGCCTGCTTTCAAGAAGTCTAACCATACTAGATGAAGTCATATTGACAGGTCATCTTCCCTACAACTGGATATTTTTAACTTATTTATCTGTGCTAGTTACTCATGTTTTCTTTGCTTTACAGTTTAAGAATATTTTCCAGTCTCCTAAAACTTCTGATTCCCTAACCTCTCACTTATCCACCTCCAATTTCACTTAACAGCAGACTGTGTACCTCAGAAAGTATGTCTTTATTGCCAACAGACATAAACACACACACACACACACATACACACACACACACACACACACACACACACACACACACACAC